>OX579659.1:0-359000 GCA_951230895.1 Carpatolechia fugitivella | reverse complement strand
AAGTGCCTCTCCACCGCGTCCGACGTCTACGCCGCGCCCCCCGCCCCGCAGCATTCTCTGCTCACGACGCGACAGTATTGCAGTTTTGGTAGTACAGTCACCTTATACGAAGTCACTCGTTCTTTCCATTCTGAAACAGTCGCAATTTCTCTTCTTATATGTTTCTTTTTTGTTCGAGTTACTTTTTGTGGGTTCTTCGCTTGACTGGGTGATATTGATAAATGTTTCTGGCGATGACTCGCGTTCTTGATGTTTGCATCTTGTGGTGAGCATCCAGAGCTTTGTTGTATCTTAAACAGTAAAATATGATACTCTGAATTTTTTTGAATAACAGTGAATGGTTGTCTATAATTACTATCTGTTCGTACATATGAATGAGCTCTGATAATCTGAATGTATTTACTTTGAAAATGTCAAGCGAATTTATAAGGTCTGTTCTGTTCTTTAGTTTCTATTTCTATATTTTTAAATTTTATTTCAGTTATACCTCTTACACTCACTCAACTAATTCTTCTTTCATTACTTTACAAAACGTCAACTCGTTGTGAATTTTGAAGACGATAAATCACTTTGATTTGAATATTTTTTCAATCTCAATTGGACATGGTCTTCAAAGTCTACAATGAGTTTAAAATATAAATGTGGTTGCAGACAACCAGTCCTCATATAAATTAAATTTAAAACATAAAAAATACATCTTAAATTGGTAATAAATTGACTTCCATTGCTGGACATCAAATCATAGAATCATACATTTGTGATGAGTTAATTCAACCCCCATTTTATTTCACAAAGCATGATTGATATTGATTTACAAAATTATGTATTATTTATTTGTCAAATTTCCAATTTCAGATCGGAATCATTTAATAGGTAATCATTGGAATATACCACGCCTATTCATAATTGGTTAATAATTTTGGTTTTATAGTTGTTCAGTCCGAGTAGTGTTTTCCTTTGTTGTGACCATACCGACTTCTTGAATGAGATCCTCATCTATATGGTGTTCTGTCCAATCCGTGTCGCCTTGGGCGTCAACTCTTGATGTGTTTTGTGAGGATATGCCGCGGGCGGGCGCCACGCAAGGTCCCGCACTTTCGACCGGCCTGCCTGCCACCGGCGGGACCTCGCGTCACCCCACTCCGGGACCCTGCGTGGCCCTCCCGCGCCCTAATCTAGAGACTGTCCTGCAGATCTTGCTTGTAACATTTGTGGTTTTATTTGTCGGTACAGAACCACCTATTCCGCAGTCTCTCGCATCTATGGAGTACTTACACATTATGCAACCCAACGGTATCCAACAACATTTGCATCGATTTTACTTTTTTCCTTATTTCTTTTATTCGATTGTTCGATTATTTGTTTGGTGGCTTAGTCACGGGCCCTCGCCCCTGTACACACACGTAGGTAGTGTTCCATGCGATAGACTTGAAATTGTGGCTGTGACTTGTGTTGTCATGCTCTCCTCTTACACACGACACTTCGAATGCACCCGATTATGGATTAAACTTAGCATGACTCTTAGAGATAAACAAAAAGGTGACTTACTACTCAAAACTACTTATTTCATAATCTATCACTATGTTGCGTTAAACGGAGGCGATTGTATGTTATATGTGCATAATATAAGCGAGGCTTTCCATATTGTATCAGACACATGATCTTGTATATCATTTTCTATTCTTTCCTACATTTTATTTACGATATTATTATAACCACGAGCGATCACGTTATTTATTGGTTTGCTATTGTCTGCAACAAGAGTTGTGATTGGTCGAGGCGTTCGCCCTCGATGTAACTCACTATTTGACTATCTGTCTATTATATCGCTGAATACATTAAAATATTTTTCTTTTCTAGCTCAACCACAAAGCAAAAAGTTAATGTGGCTCGTTTTTGGCTGCCTCTGTATTCGGCTGTCATTATTTCTATGTATGCTTACGGTACTATCCTACTAGCGCACTAGTGCATGACCGTAGAAGCCGACGATATGCACCGCCCTTTTTTCATAGTTACATTGTTTTATTGCATTAAATTTGTCTGTCCGTCCGGCAGCTTTTTACTAGCCCAGCGTTGCCATTGTCGATTCGAGTGGGGCTTCCGTAGATTAGTTTAGAAAACGTGCTTCTGGAGGGGGTTTCGTAAAGCTTGTTTGGGCTGCGACGGGGGCTCCAGCTTGAGCCAAGACCTGGCCATCATCAACCCCATCTTCCATCTCATCGTTTTCGTTTCGCGCTCTTAGTTTTGTTTTTCGACCTTCGCTTCTCACCGGCCGTGTCATTGAACTAAGCTGTGTATCGATGTGGTTTAAGTTAAGATAAATAAAGGGATTAAAGTGGTGTTTTGACTGTGAATTGCTTTGCTATGGGGTTAACTTACTAACCATAACACTAACATGAAACGTCAAGACACCCAGTTTAACAACAATGCTGCACTAAATAAACTACTAGATAAAACTCCGTTGTGTAAATAAGCTGAGATTGGACGGGCATGCAATGATACCGACTTCTCAAGCATGACTCTTTTTCCTTCTCTTACATTTGGCACTCCAGTTGTATGACGCACCAGATTGGTGATTTCAGCTAATTTCACAGAGCCCACGTGAGCTACAAACTAGTTGTGGCTGCTATCTTACGTAGAATAGACATCGTGCTGGTGATCTGAAATCTTGTAACTTTTTTGAAAAAAATATGGGGAATATCCCTAGATCTTTGGAGAAACCATCATTAACTAATCTAATTTTGCCATGTCTAAAAACCAGGTCTGCTTCTTACTTCTGTAACAGATGAGAAAAAGGCTGGACTTTTAGAACTGTTCAATTTATTTTAGTTCATGATTGAATTTGTCTGAAGTGAAGTCATAGTCATATCAATTTTAACATGTTCAAAACTAACGCGACATTTGAAGTGTAAAAGATCACCAGCGCTCGACTAAAAACTGCCGACCACACGACTGGTGGGCAGTTTTTAGTGGTTTCCTTGACGGGTGCAATAACTTGGATATTGTTACTACCGGCCGGATAGACAAGCTGGACAGCTCCTTCTCAAGGTCGAGATCCAGCTCCATGTCCAGCCTGGAGAACATCAGCCAGGAGGGCATCCAGTGCCTCGCCTTCGCAGATAGCTATACGAAGAAATCGGGTGAGTGGTTTTCTTTTTTCAAACATTTGATATATGAAACTGAAGAAAATCATTTTAATATTATGTAATAATAGTAAAAGGGTAAGCTCGAGCCCCTCAGAGGGGAGCGGAATAGCAAATATACAAAAAATCAAACAGTACCTACCTACCTACCTGACTAAATGGAAAACGATACTCAACATCCAAAGTGCAACTCGTAGCTGTAGACCTTTGCTACGGCGTAGCGATCGTAGTAGCTTGTAGCCAGTCGTAGTAGTTCTTAATCCATTTGATGTGGCTGAGTGGGAGTTTGTTCGGCTCTCCGGTCGTCCTGAGTTTGAAACCCAGTGAAAACCTAGCTATGGTAGAATTTTGGCTAGGATATATAAATTTTCGGGTTTTTTTTTCTAATGTAAATGCAATGATGGTTCCAGACCCAACGCTGCTGCTACCCACGTTATGGATCGGCACGTCGCAAGGATCGGTGCTCACCATGATGATCAACCTGCCCGAGGCCGACCTCCGGCACACGCAGCCCGTCGTGATCTCCACTAGTGGTAACTCCTGCGCTCCTGGTACTATCACAGATCGCGTGACGAGTTTTGAGCGACCTTGGATGCGACAGTATTCATCTCTCTTAGTTACACCGTAAATGCTATACACAGGCACGAGATGGTTAACCCCCACTACTTTTGCCGAGCGCTCTTGAACCGTTGCGAAGACCTACTTCAAGTTACTCGTACTTAGATCCCATATTAGGCTCGTTTTCAACTTGACCGAGTTCTGTTATTAGAGTTACATATATAAGACAGTAAGATTCCTTTCTTTTCTTTTGAGTTAAAGAACTCCTGAATTCCTGATACAAATTACCACTATATTTTAGCTAGTCGACAACAAACAGACAGTCTATGTAATAACTGGTGGACTTAACGCACCGAGAAGTTCTATTCACAAGTTTTTTGCAACTTAATTACTCATCCTTCAAGTATTTTCTTGATATAAAAATGACTGTTGGCTATTACAACAATGACTGTTTCTGTTTGCCTTTCTTCAAGGCAAAAATCTTAATCAATCCTTACTAATATTATAAACGCGAAAGATTGTATGTATGGATGGATGTTTGTTACTCTTTCACGCAAAAACCAATGAACGGATTGGGATGAAATTTGGAATAGAGATAGTTTGTACCCTGGATTAACACATAGGATACTTTTTACGGGAAAAAATCTTATTCCCACGGGAAAATCTTACACAACGCGAGCGCAGCCGCGGGCGGACCGCTAATGATCAATAATTTTGATTCTGATATTTTGATTGTATTCTATTCTTTGAAGTTTTTTATTAACCTCGTGTTTTGTTGCAGGTGGGCCCATATTTAGGTTAAAAGGTTCAATCCTTACTATGTCATTTCTTGACTGCAATGGTGCTTTAATACCTTACTCATATGAAAGTTGGAGAGACGATAGTAAAGATGTAAGTATTTTATTAGTATAGTTTTTATCTTAGAGACCTCGTCAAAGTAAAAGTAAGTAAAGAACGGCGCCCTGTGTTTCTTTAAAAAAAAGAGATACTCTTGAACGCAGAAAGCTCAATATGTAGCTAGACGGCAGATTTCTCGAACCTAGAATATTTTATAATAAATTTACGAACCCCAAGAAAATAGCAAAAATAAATGCCTGTTATCTAGTTACGCTTGAGATAAAATAAAAATTAATTTATGGAGTACGTTCATAATCTAATACGACCGGTTTCTTAACAATCTGTTGAATTAGTTTTATTTTATTTTAATCTTCTTTTACTGGCGGATCCAGGATCGTATAACTTAGTCTACCTCCGAAAAGTTACCATTAGCGGAGAATAATTGTCACCTACTCGCTGCTTCCCTTTGTCACGCGTCCACTATCATTGAAACTTAACCAATTGCAGGTAAGAGAAAGGCGTGAAAGAACGCCAACGAAACAGAGCTCATCGTCGAGCGGCAGCCGCATGTCGCCGACGCCCGCGACCAGCGAGCAGGCGGCGCCGGGCGACCGACAGTTCGTCGTCATCGCGTCCGAGAAACAGGCGCGCGTCGTCGCGTTGCCGTCGCAGAACTGCGTCTACAGACAACAGATCGTTGATACAGACTTTGTTGTTAAAGCTGAGATTGTTAGCTTAAAAGGTATGGATGTTTTGCTCCTTGCAGTTTGACGTTGTGATCAGGGTTACCACCCGTCCCGATTTGTCCGGACTTTGTCCAACTTTGAAATTTTTCCGGATCTATTAAATGTAAAATCTGTTCCTCCTCTCGCGTCTGTTACTGCGTTCGCATAGTAATTGTATTCAGAGACAAAATGTTCGGACTTTTATCGAGAAATCCGACTTCTTGTTCAGACTTTTCGAATTCCTATTGGTAACCCTAGTTGTGATTGGATTTTAGCCGAAAATAGGTAAATGGCTTCCGTACCGGTGTTTTTGGTAATCTAAAACATCATCTAGATATAATGCTTCGGAGATAAAGTATTTATAAAGAGTTGTTCGCTATAATTTTGATGAGATTTACCTAAAAATATGCCTCATAAGTATTTCAGTAGTTGTGCTATATTGATACTATCCTACAGACTGAGGTTTCTCAAATATCCATGAGTCAAGAAACATTTCCCAAGGGACCATGTATTTATGATTGGACGCCCAGAATATTTGTACCCATTTTCATTCATGTGAGCCGCCTCGGAGAACTGTGGCTCTCACGTCAGGGTTTGTGAGGTCATCGACTTTTCAATAATGATGATGATGTGGATGTTGCAGATAGTGTATGTCTGGTCAATTACCTGTCGACGGGGCACCTGGTAGCGTACAGTCTGCCCTCGTTGCGACCGCTCGTGGATGTGGACTTCCTGCCTCTCTCAGAGCTTAGGTGAGCATCCGACCTTCGCGATCAAGAATCTTATTCTTACCTTGATATAGCCCGTCTTCACGACAACACTGTTGCTTACCACGGATGTCTTACTAGCTTTTTCTAAGTTAAAGTAACTTGGTATTTTGTGGAGTTTGAAATCTGTCTAATTTTTATTAGACTCTACTTAAAGCCGATAAATTAGTTTCTACTTAAAACCGATAAATTAATCGTTTCTAACTTACCGGTTTCAGTATTTTTAAGTCAAAGGAAAATTCCGATATAACCTATTTTAAGTTACCAGATTATATAGGTGTAACTGGTTTCAAGCCCTACTAGAAATGTCAAAGCCTTGGTGTACAGAGTTGTCATGAAGGCGGGAGGATGTATTCTCCGGAAGTGCGCGATGACGCGAATGCCCGCGACCCTCACTCGCGTGCCTTGCGCGCGACCTTGGATCACTGTTCCCTAGACGATTGCACCGACCACCGGCCAGGCACTAAATGATAAAAGCGCTTCTCCTTAGACATTTTCTAGCTAACTTAGCTTCGCAATCCCATATTCAGCATGAGAATGCTGTATTTTTCAAGCTACAGTTTCTCCATTTTACGGTTTTCGCATTCATCTACCATCTTTGCCGGAGATTTTTTAAATCATCTGCTATTTTATCATTTGGGAGCCGACCGACAGACTTCTGTAAGTTACGATCGATGTTAGAAGTACACTTGTTTGGTGCAAGACGGGCCCGGACCCTTTAGCCGCTCGCTCATACTCGTTCCTACATCTCCATTCCCTTGTAACTTCTGTAATATAGTGTTAGTGAGATGCGAGTTTTGTACCAAACAAGCGGCGGTGTTCTTACTTCGAGATGTCAAAGCACTCGGCTACTAGAAGCTAACTCGTGCTACTTTCCGATCACAAAGTAGACAAAATTTTGCAAATCTGTCGAGCACCTCTGTGCTTCCGATGTTTGGCACTCTTCATCTATTTTTTTTCAGTTTAAGTAAACAATTGGACAACCTAATTTATACACAACACAGAAACAGTTTCTAACAGATTCGAGAACACTGATTGTTGCAACCCTGCTAGAATGATTGTCGATGTAAATACACTCCCACACACGGTCGCTAGCAACTAACTGGATGTTCAGTAACGTGTGCTATGCTAGGAATGATGTTACGACCCCGCACTCGTTAACACCTGACTCGTCTCATCTGTATCTAACCACTAACCACTGACCACACTGTTTAACCTCTGAGTGCGATTCGTACTTTGCCTTCTCGAAATAATGGTACGTGATCGTTTCCGCAGTAATTACACTTGATGTTTGATTATATACATTACACATTGTGTAAAAAAAGAACCAACCTATTTGACATATTTTCTCACTTGTGTTATTTCTGAAACATTGTATTTCAATCTTTATATTGATACCCGTGTAATTTCAAAAATTCTTTCTCGTAATTGGGTTCTGATAACCAGTTATCTGACGTCACAGAATCTGAATTAGTCTAATACAAAGCGTCAATTACTGTGTGAAGCGGCCATTTTGTTTACTGAAGTCAGCGTACGACCCGAACCCAACTGACGTTGTCTCTGTTCCTGGTAGCTTCCAGACTCAGAGCAAACAGAGGGGTATCGTAGACCCAATGCTCTCGATTTGGGGCCAGCAACTCATAGTAAACGAGGACACGGACCAGTAAGTCGCGTTCAGAATAACGTAACGTCACCTACTGTACTGTTTACGGAGTTACGTGCGGTTCGCGCTTTGATCGGTTTTGTTACGTGCGATTTTAGGTGCGGTTTGTGCGATTTGATGATTAGATGCATTTTTATGTAGCGTTCGGTTTGTTTCTGTGTTCCTTGATTATTTTCGATTAGCTTATTTAGATCATATAACAACCAAAAGTCTTGTTTAACATTAAGAGCTTTTAAGCAAGAGTTTGATTCAGCTAAAATTTGTCAGAACGCACGAATAGCATTAAAATTGAACGCATATAAAAGCGGTTTGCGCGCGAACCGCACGCGATTCTGTTTTGTGGAGCCTCACTCCAGCCGCTGCTGCGTTCCTGATCCTAGACATGTTTGTTCCCATGGTTGTTCCTGTAACGTTGACAGCTTCGAAACCCCTCCTTGTTGTCATGAGGAACGTTTGGACCGGCCGAGGGCAAAGCATTCCCACCACGTCACTTGTTATTCAGATTTATAAAGGTTGAAAGCGCCTGCCGCCGTCGTTTTGACTTTTTTATAAAAAAAAACATGTTGCAGTTAATGAAAATATAAGAGGGAAGGGTAGAGAGGTGTGCTTACGCAATAAGATAAATTCAAAGTAATACCAGTGACCTCAGGCAAAACGACTTAGCGTCGTTCTTGATTGCATAAAAGCTTTAAAACTGAGCGAGCTGCAATCAGATTGGATCACTTTTATACAATTTTATTTAAAAAAAAACAGAATAGCGGTACGAGCTTAGGTTAATTTTCACGGCGGTATTTTACTCCAGTTTTTCCTAAATTTCTCTTTAAATTCAATGTGTTTTCATTTCTAAACTCCCACACTTATATGTCTTTCTTCATGTCGTCAAATCTCTGTGTCCCGATGGTTTGCCCTCCTACGGTCTTGCTTGCAACTCCGCTTCACTAGTGACCTCTGTCCAACACACCACCACAGCTGATACTGTTCCAACACACACTGAACCCACACTTACGACCATTCCCGCATTCACACTGTTTAATCACATACTGAATTTTCTTGTTCCACCTTCTGCAACTTTACTGGTTTATTGCAGTTTTGTCACAACTTTTCAGTGCTGATCTCGAATTTAGTGCAGATGGGTTTTTCGGAGTTGGTGCAAAAGTGTCACACAAACTGTCTCGCATTTTATTGGCAACTTAAAATTTAAAAAGTATACTGTTTTAGTTTGAATAAAAATATACAATTTGACTTTGCAACATAGTAAATTAACGTGTCGTCACTAAATTATGTTCATAAACAAAGAGTATAGTAATATTGTTCATAAATAAATGAGTGATGTGTGTTTTTCTCTGATTTTATATAGTTTGTGACAAAGCTGCCCTATTTGTTATCCTCTAGCTGTAGTTACCGGCTTGATATACTAAAATTGTCACAATTTTCGGGTTTGTTACCACCACGGTTATATTTAATATTGTTACCGTTACCTCGATATTAGTTGTTAATTGTGACAATTTTAGTGTAGTGAACAACCACTAAAATCTTAAAACATGTACCGGCTTGATTGATGTCTTTTTGTGTGTGTGTACCTGGTGTTGTGTGTGTTGCATGCATAGCTTGTGAATGTCTTCTACCACTGCGTGTGTTATTGATTATTACAACTGCAAATCTATCCTGTATCCTAGGCATTTAGACGCAGTGTTCATGTCATGTGTATCGTTTGTTAGTTTTACGTTAGAACTATTTATCCAATAGATAACTTTCTGAGGATTGTGAACCAGGTAAGATGTTTACGATTCAACATTTTGTCATTGGCATTGTCATTAACATTTTTTGTCATTGGCACCTTTATATAATGTAAGAATAAATAATGTTTTTAAAATGTGTTTAAACAAGTTTGTCGTATTTACGTGTAAATATTTTATTTATCGGCATTAATTTTAAAAAAGTAACTTTACTAACTTTAAACTAATTCTGTGTTTAAATTTCAAATGTCACATTTTCTTTCGAATCTTGTATGAACTGTATTATTATTCTGTATAAGTACGTTTAGCTGTAACATCTTACGTCGATTGTGTAGTGATGTGATTTTGGGGGGTGTTTCAGGATAGCGAAGACGTTTTGCTTCAGCAACCGAGGTCATGGCTTGTACCTCACATCTCCCAGCGAAGTGCAGAAGTTCACCATTGATGCTGAATTCTGGTATGTGTTTTATACTTTATTCTATTAACTTATCACTAATCGACCTATCTTACATGGTGTCGGATAGTAGAATGTTCAAACCCTTAAGGAAGTTTCCAGGGGAGAAACCCTTTAAATAATAGGCAAAATTAAACAAAAATGACTGTATTTTAATCAAAATTGATTAGGCTAAAAAAATTATACTCACCCAAAAAAAATGTAATGACGAATCTAAGTGATGTAAAATTATCCAATTGATAATACAATATTTGACTTTTTGCTAAAAGATGTTGAAAGAACCTAAAGTAGGTTTACCTATTTTATTATACTGAGACGTTGCTGCGTGAGTTAAAAAAGGACAGCAGCTAAAACTGATTTTTAAAAAGTAAGATTTTTTCACGACGACAGTGATGTAGCGCTGATGACGAGCAACAATGGTGTCTTATATTTTGAAAATTGGACGAAATTCACAAATTATAAAAGTTTTATGCTTTACCTTAAGTCCAGCCTTTAATAGTATGGTTGGTATTGCAGCCAGCAGCTGAACGAGATGCTGGGCGAGCTGTTCCTGCCGCGCGACATGCCCGAGCCGCCCAAGGAGGGCTTCTTCCGCGGCCTCTTCGGAGGAGGGTCGAGGCCCATCGACCGGGAGGAACTCTGTGAGTGACTACCACGTTTCGTTATCACGAAGTGATTGACAAGCTTTTGTCGCCTTAGTTCTGGTTTTGGCTTTGCTGTGTTTAGAGCAAATCGATTTTACAGCATCTTATTGAATCTTCTTATTAGCGTGTCGACTCATGTACAGCACAGGTTCATTAATGGATACATATCACGGGCGTCTATACTTTGAAATAACTTTTTAATAATATATGATATTTTCCGTAATTTTGTATCGTGTTGGATACAGTCTCGTACACTTCATCTATAATAGCAAAGACCGAAAAGAAAATACTATTAGAAAAATAATTATTTCAAAGTACTCGTATAGACGCACGTGATATGTATCCACTTATGAATCCGACTGTACGGTTTTGAGATATGTACCGACCAGTACGAAGCTATGGATATAGCAATTGAATGATCGCGGTGATATCACCGCGTACTCGCTGCAGATTTTTGATGAATTTGACACAAACTATCTCGGTTGCGGATAGGATGGTCGCAGTAGTCTCTGGCTTGGGAATTATGAAATATTTTAAATTCATAGAAAACAACCAAACACGTAAACCTTCCGGCGGGACTTGAACCCACGACTATACGCAGCCAACGTACCAATTACACAACGGAGGGCATATTGGCAGCGCCGAAATTCGTTCTTGCTTGTTTTCTATGAAATCATGACGTCACCACAATGGGCAACCATTGGCACGTTACAGCGTGAGTTTTGGGAATGATTGTCTTGTTTGTGCACTTCAGTCGGCGAGGCGAGTGCGGGCAAGCCGAACCGCGCGGTCGCCAAGCACATCCCGGGCCCCAACGAGAACGTGCAGCAGCTCGGCGCCCGGGCCAACACCGCCGCCGGGGCCATCAGCCAGGCGCACCAGGTGAGGAGCAGATAACGACAATGAGGCTAACTCTCACTGTCACGCTCCATTCGTCTGTCTTTTTCACCTTTTAGAGATTGAAAAGGGATAGGAGATGGCCATCCAAATATTACAACTGTCAAACATCGAATTTGAACCTTATGACTGCGTCGAATTGAATGCACAATTTTAGAGAGCACTTAAAACATGCGACTTAAAAATCTCTTAATCTGACAGCTACGCCTTTATTTTAGGTTATCATTCATTCAAAATAATATCGTACGTTCATCTGAATTCGTCTCCTCTCTTTCATTGGTCATAAAAATGAAAAGGATAGCTGGATTTTAAAATTAGAATTAGAGCATGACTTCCCGAATTGGGGCCAATATCATCGTATCATTGATTCCTAGGTTAAGGCTGGATGATGTTCCGACATTTTTATCAGGTCATTCAGCCTGTAATGTCCTAAACAATAATAATATACAAACTGTACAATGTGCAACTAATACATTTAATTTTATTCTATTCATCAACTGCAGTCGCATATTGCATTGTATTCCAGCAAATTGTTTGGATTTCGTAGTAGCGATGATATTTTTTGAGCAAAATGCCTATATCCGCAGCTTCTATAATTCGTCGCATTTGAAAGAGGAAAAAAATTTCGCTAGGCAGGTAATTTAAGTAGTTGAATTTAAATAAATTCTTCATTGAAATTGGGTGTTCTAGGAGAGCGTTGGTGGTCTAGTGGCTAGGGCCGCTGCCTCTTGTCCGAAAGACACGGGTTCGATGCCCACCACGTACCAATGTGTTTTCGAATTTCGAATTCATATGTACGTTTATTCGACGCTCTTACGGTGAAGGAAAACATCGTGATGAAACCTGCACACTCCTGCGAAGAAATTCAAAGGTTGTGTGTGAAGTCGACCAACCCGCACCGGGCCAGCGTGGTCGACTAAGGCCTGATCGCCCTAATTCAGGGTAGGCTCGAGCCCCTCGGGGGGCTGGTGATAATGATGATGATGAAATTCTTAATTTGTAGACTTAATCTACCTACAAACTGCATAATTTGGTGTAACAGATGGCGCTGGAGCGCGGCGACAAGCTGTCCCAGTTGGAAGACCGCACGGAGCGGATGCACAACCAGGCCTCCGAGTTCTCGTCGTCGGCGCACCAGCTCATGCTCAAGTACAAGGACAAGAAGTGGTACCAGCTGTGAGGAGCGCTGCGCTAGCCAGGCCACGGGGCCCGCGCGCCGGTACACGTGACAAGGCACTGTCAGTGCGCCTTTGTCGTGAGTTAGTGACGATCGCTTGTATTTGGTGCTGTTTCGTCACGATTTTCTTTTGGTGTGTAAGAAATTAGGTAGAAATTTTGATTTTGATTTTTTATATTGGTAAGAAATTATTTACACAATTGGGATATTCTAAACACCGCAAGATAACTTTGTAACAAAACCTGGCGCTTTAAACGTTACGGTAGATTTACGTACGAAAAGTAAAACTTGAAAAAATGTTGTGACGAAATTGCACTAAAAATCGTGATAAAGTTGCACTAGCCCCTAGTTTTATACGATGGAAGTATGTTGTGGATGTCGGTGTTCGGGCGGCCACGGGAGCTGCGTCGCTAGTGTGGTGACGGAGCGCTCGGGGTGAGCCTGCAAGCGGCCGGCCGCGGCTAGAGCTTAGCTATTAGCTACCCTGTAGAGATCTTATGAACCTTAACTTTAGATTCTTATTAGGCGTGTCTTGAAATGAATGAACGCACAAACGTAATCCGCTCTCGGGCGTGGGTTGAAACCGGTACTTTAGAAGGATGTTTAACCGGTTAACATAAGCGCTATTCTCAAAAATCATAAATGATGTATGTTTTAAGATTTTCGTGGCTGCTCACTGCACTAAAATTGTCACAATTTACGACTTTGTTACCACGGTTATATTTAATATTAACGTGGCGGAATCCGAAAAAAGAGGGTAGACAGAATTATATGTCTGTCCTTAGGAGTTGTCCATGGTTGATAAATAATTAAAATTATTATCTTGACTTCATCCAACTGCCTTTTTTAGCCTTTCACTTTTCCCACGAAATAAATCTCATTTCATGGACATTAAAATTTGATCTCAGACATCATTCGGTCCAAAGTATTTTAATGTCCGTTGTGATGCCATATTGAGGCTAGAATAATAATTTCAGATATTTAAAAAAACCGGTACGAATGAGAAATATCCATAATAACCGGTATTATCCATAAACTCGCGTTTAAAAAGAAAGTAAAGTGTGTTATTTGAATATACATCGCCAGTTAACACCTTAACCAGTACGTGTATGAAGTACCGGTTGGCCCCCGCGCCCGGCGCCCGCGCGAGTAGTTCCGCTTCTGACTGCGCTCAGTTGTTCAATTATTTCTGTGCCTCGATATACTTACTTCACTGGTTGCTAGTACATTGGACAGCGTGTCACTACATTTTTTCACAGTTTACTGCAGTGTTTCTGCAAATCTATTCTAATTTCATTATTGAGGCTTTCTTACTAATCATAAAAATGTCCCTCGCTCACATCAACCAATCTATTTCATGTACTGAGTTAACAGTTGGCAACTCTAGTAGACCAAAGTGTTGCCATTTTCAAAGAAAGATTACCTACTGATTAAGTAATATATGTTTTTTTCATTGATAAGTTTTACAGTAAAAAAAAAGTTTTACTGTGAAAAAAATGTAGTGACAATATCCTTTTCAGAAGTATCTGGAGTTAGGACTCCGCCCCTCTTGCTAGAGTCCCGAAGTAGCCTCCGTGTACATAGCGCGTCATGTCGTGTGATACTGTACATAGTCGAGCGATATCTACTTACTTAATCTTTTTATACGGTGTACTACTAGCGTTCTCTCTCTCGTTGCGTGTTGACTCTTTGCTGTCGTTGCGTTAGCGCTGCTTAGTTATATCATTCGGCATATGCTCGTCTTAAAAAGAAACTTCTATTACAGTGCGACACGAGTTGTCAAAAAATTAGGGGGCTGTAAAACCTAAAATCTTTGACGAGCCATCGACTCGAAAGAAGAAGAAGAGGGCTGTAATTTGGCAACACTGTTGATTTTAAAGCCAATCATTGGCATTTTTTTTCTCTGGTATTGCCATATGTAATGAATTTAGTTCCAACATTATTTAACTTGTACTGTTTAATGTCGCAACCAGCCGCAACTACTGTTAATTTTGACCGATGATCTAAAATAGGTTTTTTTGGCCTTGATTTTTCTTACATCCCTTCTCCCAACTAAAATATGTAGAAACACATGAAACATGTTTTCAAAGGTGTAAAGTTATTTGATACGAGATTGATATGCCGAATCGATATAATAAGCATCCCTTACCTTTTCCAAGCCAATAATTAGATGTTAATTAGTATTGAATGTCTGTTACTTGTCTGTCGTTAAATTTCCGCTGCATTTACTTTACTACGGTATATAGTTACGTTATTGTGCTAACGTTTGAGATTATTTAACTTTGCTGAAATATAACGATACATGTAGCTGTAAATTTTATAGATATGATAACGTTAACAAATGAACTTTAATATTATAATAATGAATAGAAGGTGATCTGTATAAAGTGTTAAGTAAATAAATGAGTAAAAGATTACTTATAAAGATTGGAGTTTTAAGCATTGGATGACAATAATTTTTGTTATTTCTCATTGAGATTTGTTTGTCGCTGCATTTTGTTTTTTGTTTCTAACTCGTTATTTTTTTTAATTGCGTTTTCTCTCGTGTGCTGTGAGGGGCGCTTTGCGATCCGCTTGTGATCGTTAATTTTATATCTTACGTTGATATGATTGAGATTCAAAATATAATTAATTCTGAGCAAATATTTTCCCATATTAACAACCTTTAGAAACCCTGCCTGCTGGAAAATTCAAAAGTTACTGCGTCGACCAATTCACACAAAGCTAATCGTTCTAATTCAGGGTAGGCTCGAGCCTTGGTGGGCTCATGACAATTCAAAGAACGCCATCTTAGAAATGTTCAGAATTAATTTATTTCAACAGTAAATGTAAAGACATTCTCTGTTAAGTTATAACAGTACCCGCGAGGCGGTCGCAAGCGCCACCTTAATTCAATGATAGCAATACTTTGAGCGGGTTGCCAGCCTAAACAAACCAGACCAATTGGTGTCGTGTCGGTGTTGCTAGCTAAATTTAATAAACAAATAAAATAAAGCGATAACTACTCTATGTAAACTACTAAATTGTGTATAGCTGGGTTATTATAGGACCGCGCGCAGGTATACTACCGATCGGTCGATATTTCTACTTTCTGCCTTTAGGTACCAAATTTCAAAGAACTTCTTAAAGGTCCTTTCAAAGTTATTGATGCAAAATCAAAAAGTCTCAAAAAGTTTATATTCTGATACTTACTCATTGCTCAAAAAAGACCTATTTTACTCACCTTGAACTTTCAAATCGTTATGAGGCTATATACAGCCATAACGATTTACTTCATTCTTAATATGGTTAGAAAAGTGCACTTTGGCTTGAAATTAATAATATTAACGCAACGGTAGCATACCTCCGCGTGAATTAAATTAAGAACTGTAATGTAATCGGTGTATCGCATGGCAATAATCGTTTTTTACGTCACGACGAATGACCCCCCTTCCCCCTCCCTTGCCCATCCGCAGTCATTTGCTCCTTCCTGTCCCTCTCGTCCCCTTCCGAGTTCGGAACGATTACCAAGCATTAATTCTCGATACATTTTAATATGGTAAAGAGTATATTATAGCACTATCGCTTAATCAAGCCTTTGAGAAAATGTTTCACCGTTTAACTATATGACATCAAAAGTGGGATGTTAAAATGAATGCTTTAATGTAGTGCCTATAAGTCATCAAGGTTCAAAATCGGGCATATCAGAGTAAAATTAACTTTTTATGACAACATTGAAAAAAATTGAAATGTAATATCAAACAAAATAGTAACTTTAAATATTGAATCTATTGTGATACTTACACTAAAGTTCATCAAATTATTTTTATTGTTTGAAAATATAGAGAATCAATGCTTGGATAACGCCGTCTCTTATTAATCAGTTGTTTGGTAGAAACACGTATCCTGTGACGGTGTCGTTGATCGCCTTAACTTATCTTCTATCCGACTAATGTGTAGAAATGCTAGTTCAGTTTATTTCTATGTATAATTATTGTATTGCGTGTTTAGTTAGCGATACAACGGGCTTATAGCAAATTGTCCGATTAGCAACTCGTTTCTTGCGGATATCGTCCATTTTGCGGTTGGTTATACACGGAACTGTCAACGTGAATGATGTTTAGTGCATGTTTGGGTTATTCTGTGATTAAATTCAACCAATCACGGATGACCTTAGTTTATTAGTTCTGAAGTAACGTAAATTAATAAGCCATTTCAATAAAGTGCTATGAGAACTTAGGCAGTATAAGAACTTTAAACTTGTATATTTGTTACCAGTAGCAAATGGGACGATATGCGTTTAGGACAATATGCTATTAACCCGGTACAACGTCAGCTGTATAATATATTGGATGCCAAACGTTTGTACTATTTTGAACGCTGTGTATAAATATATAAATGAATACATTATTGAACTTGTTACACTATTTATAAACATATTTTAATTTATTTTGTAAATGTAATAGTTCCGTTTTAAATTTTAGCAAATAATATGAGAACTTAGTTATTTAATGAAAGTAACAAATAAATATGAAACTTATGCTGTTCCGATTATAATATCACTATAGTACGTTAGCTCGAATTTTAACCAGATTATTTTGGTATGAATCATCGATGGAATATTACTGAATGTGGGTATTTTCATATTAACGTTTACTCATTTTAAAAAGTTATACGCTGTTAGTGTTTTTAACAAATACTTCTCTATGGTGCGACAGAATGATCGTGTGCTCGCTTGCGACATTACAGGGGCTAGGGGGAAGAGGGAATGATAACGGGGCTTTTCATTTTTTGCTTTATAATTATTTGGTAACGGGGTATTCGCGAAAGAATGAATGCGTCGGTAGATATGTTCATGGTTTACTCAACCAACCAATACCAACACTAATATACTCAACATTCCCTTGGTAGGCAAAATATAAGCAGTAACTCCCGCCCTGTAACGCCGTGGGCGTGGACTCCATTATTTTGTCGCACTATATAATTATATATTTCGTTGTTTCTTGAGCAGTAGTGAAGTGACGCTTCGCAAGGGTCCTCAATATCCGCTCGCATATCACAATAATATCAAACTACAGTAGGATCAATAGTTTCGAGACGCGGCTTCATACAATTTTCTACCTAACGCCCTAAGATATCGTAGGATTTTCATTTATATTTAACATAAGAATAAGTATTATACCTACCTATTGTTTAAATCGTTTACCATTCTGCATAGGATATTGCTAGCGTTGAAGTATTTTCTTAAAAACAAAATGTAGAAATTGTTGGATTCAATGTTATTGATGTGATAGGTTGATTTAGATGAAACTGACTTCTGTTGTTTGTTTTGACGACGTTCTGATGTTACCGGATCTCTAAGGGGGCAGAACCAGCAAATAGAGATGATATTTTAGCCGTATCGGAATCGATAAACTAAACCGGTCATAAACTAAACCGATTTTATATTGTAAACCGGTTTATTGTTTTTAAAATGAGACGTGTTTAAAAGGTTTTAAAAATAGGCTGTTGTATAAAGCCTTCCATGCTACATGTAGAGCACTATACTTTTTCAAGATACCTTAGGATGCGGTTACAACTAAGCGTCGTCCACTCTTGCAATGTTGATTATAGTTAAATACCTACCTATCCATAGTGTTAATAGTCACTCGCACGCACGCTACCGAGTTGTTATCGCACAGAATGTCGGCAATAAAATTAAGCTAATTGACATCTTATTCGACAGGCTACATGCTAGTTTTATGAATGAAATGACCACTTACAATAAGGCGATTCATCTCAATTTATCTCATCACCAGCTCATTCCAATTCCTGTCTAAAAACGCACAACTCGATAGAGTACGCGTGCGTCAAAACTGCGTCTAGTCGTTTCTCAGTCAGCCGAACGTGTAACGTGCAATATCTCCCATACCGCCCCGTCGAACAACCGTGCCGTCGGGGAAACGTTGATTTTCTCAATTCTATTAATTGTTATTCGTAGTAGCACTTCGCCGCTGCCGTTTCATGGTAACGCAGCGCAGATTCATTTGAAAATTATGGGACTAAAATTTAATAATAAGATTTGTAAATAAATAATGAACAAACATGTGGCAAATTATTACTTGTTATTATCAGTAACGGTCGTAGTACATCCCAACATTATTTTGTATGAATTAGACTGTTTTTTAAATAGTTCGGAAGTGAGGACATTATCTAACTATACATATTGTATATAATGGATGCTGTTGAATTATATTGATTATTTAGTTTGGTAGATGATTATAGTCATTATATATAAATAAATTATAAAAATAAAATTATATCAAAATACTTACACAGTTTTTGTTTTAGTGGCCCCCTGTCTCTCGAACATTAGTTTTAGTTTTAAGACTCACACTGGAAATGAATAGCGAGCGGCGCTAGTAGCCATACAAATGTTCCCTGCGTTCCGAGACGCTGAAATCGTTTAAAGCACCCATAATCGCGTACCGAATTACTGTCAGCAGGCAAAACTCATACTTTTTTTTTGCTTTTCTGATCGCTGACAGCGCTGAAAGTCTGATTCGGAATGCGCCCGTTATTTCAACCAGTCGCAAGTTGCAAATTTTGTAACTTTCACAGTAAATGGCTTTAGTTAAAATTTTGGCCATTTCACAGATTCTATGGTAGAGATGTACTTGACAAGTCATCTCTTATGTGTAACAGTAAAAGGTCTGTAGACTTCCCAACCATCAATATAAAAAAGAAGAAAAAAAAGAAAAGAAAAAAGAAAAAACATAAAAGGAAAAAAATATAGAAAATAAGCTTATATTCGAACATTAAACATACTTGTTAACTATATTGTAAAGCCCAAATATAAGCTTATTTTTCTATTATGCAGTTGTGTAAGGCACCCCAGTTTCAAGATTCATAATTGCAATAAAGGCTTGCAAGTTTGAATACTGTTGATGAGGCGTGTAAATAGCCTGCATCAGGCGGGTGATGAACCCTGGATAAAAAAAATTGGAGAATAGGTACGTTAGGTGCCTACCGAATTCGCGACTCTAAAAAAAAAAACAGACAACTCGCAAAGAAAATCACCAGCTGACCAAAGTAAGCTATGCCCCACTAACCTGAACCTCTGCATCACTTTCCAGCAAGAGAAGAATGGTTTTCGTCCAGGAGTAGGTACTGTAAGGAGCGGCCTCCTTTGAGCGGACTGGCTGTTCGTATAGTTCGATAGAGTTTAAAGATTTTGAAATACGAATGGTTCTTTTTTGCAGTTTTGACTCGGGACGTCACGTCGTTTCCGAGTAGACGGGCTTTTTGTGTGATAGTGCTTAAAGAATAATAAATCCAATTGAAATAATTAATCGGTTGTGCCTTTCTAATAGCTAGCGCCCATCTGGCTACCGCCCCCCGTTTTACTGTACCTATCTCCTTCACCACGGCCGTGGATGATTTTCTTCTTGTTCAGTTTGTAACGAACGCAGTCTGTATGAGCTACAGTCCGTACACTAAGGCACATAATGTCCACAAATTGTCAAAAATAAGATGATTAACACACGCGACAAAAAAATACTCGCTCAAAGGAAATTTATCGATAGCTGATCGACGCCATTATGAAAAATCGAGCCGTTGCTGACGCTGCATGTCCAAGGGCCGAGCGAACTGACCAATCGCAAGAAAGCACTTTTAAAGTTCAAAATGGTCTCACTAGCGCCATCTCTTAGGTACTCTCCAGCAACACATGGTCAGAATCAGCGGAGACCATCGCAAACCATTTGGTGCGCCAATTTAAATCTTTGCGAGTGTCTATTATATTATAAAATTAACCTACTATTTAATACGCCTAACCAACTGTCGTCCGTCTTTGTTAATGTTATGAAAAGATGGAATACCGTAAAAAGTAGTGTCAAATATTCAGATTATTTTATTTTAGGATGTTAAGGAAAAGAATAATACCACAGATATTGAGCAACTTTTTTAATAAAACTTTTAACTATGATATAATATAAATACATTACGAGCATTTATTATGTCTCGGGCGAGCGGGGCGCGGGGGAGTGTTGCTATGCAAGGGGGGAGGGGTGGGTGTCCGCGCCCTCTAGCGCCCGGAAGGCACATCTCTCGCCACGCGCGATACAATGCGTTTAAAATAAGAATTAGACGGGCTCTTAGCCAACTTCACGCGAGTATGGGGATTGACGTCAGCGGACGCTTATAACTACTCTTTATTTTAATCGCATTATACGTACGGTGTTACCGAGTTATCTTTTCAGGCGGAGGCGTCGCCAGTGGTTATTGCTTTAGATGGAGGGTTATATTTGTATTTCAACCCAGGTAGGTCTGTAGTTCTCCAAATGCCCACCTGTACAAATAACTCAGTGGTGCTGTACGTACTGCCTTGTCAGGTTCAAAAAACATTATAACAGTATATTAGCTAGCACATGCAGCTAGACACTCTCACTACGAATACCGCCCATACTGCTACGGCAGAAAGATGCTGTATTAATTTCAAAGTGTCCAGCTGCATGTGTTAGCTACTGTACATTGCGTTTCTTTAATCAAAACCTTGCTTTGCCTAGCCTAGTCTTGTTGGTATATATTGGATTATTACATTTGTAAATTGTTATAAATTATTTATTATTTAAACAAAAACAGGATCAATAGAAAAGCGTTTGAACTGAGGAATAGTCGTCTGCATGCGTGCGCACAATTTTTAAATACTTATCTGTATTAAAATGGTGCAGTTATAAGTATTTGTTAAATAATAAAATATCTTATGTTTCTCTAGTTTTTACTTTAAAGACTTTATAGATTATAAACCTAAGGATTGGCGTATCGCAATTGCACAGAAAATGTCGAAATAATTATATTAGAAAAAAATACTATCGTATTTGGATTTGATGAAGGAATTTAGTAAGATCCAAACTTCGTCTTATTTTAACCAGCTCAACCACGAACCTGACAAGGCATAACGACACGTCTCTATGAACCATTTACAGACACCGCGTCGGGAGTTACAGCTGCACACCTCACCTACCCTTAGCCCGTGTACAATTACATCTCCTTCATAACTCTATACACATTAATCAGTGTTCAGAGTGAAAATCACTTGTTGGCAAAAATGTCAGCATGCAACACAAAAAACCATCTGGGGGCTGTTTCATGAAGCTACAAGTAACAAATTACAAGTACAATTCAATGTACATTGCTTAGACAATGAGATAAAACGATAGCCGCCAAAAAGATCAAAATCGTACTGTAACGCTTTTTACACGCGCCTTTGTGACTCACGAGAGCTTTAGGTATGTACAGATTTATGAAAAAATAAACTGAATCATAAATTATATAAGGACGGTCGCAGTCGAAGGCAAAGTAAGAAGTCTTTTCCACAAATCCTTACTTACAGACTACCATCTTACCTGTGAGTGAACTGCGGAGCGGCGCTAATATCTAAATGAAATCGTATTTCAACCAATCGTTATGGTTCTAAAAGTTGACATTTTGTACAGAGGACAAAGGATATAGTCAGGCCAGGCTGCTTGAAACAGATTAAGTTTTCTCTGGTAATTATTTATACTTTGTCATGAAATCTCGCATGATTGTGCAGTTCGGTAAACTATACATGTAAACAAAATGTCATAAAAAAAAAACTTGAGAAAATTCAAATTGTTTCAAGCGGCCTGGCCTGACTATATCCTTTGTCCTCTGTAGGTACATAGCGACAGATCACCCAATTCACAGATATATTGGTAGTTCTGTACTTTGTACATTTTATATATTTTCGTGAATTATTACTTCATCGTTTTACTATTTTTTCTGATAAATATTTTATATAGGAGATAACGTTTTAGAACTGCAGCTAAAGTCTTTTATTTGTATGTCTAAAACTAACAACAAGATGAGGTATTTCAATCTATTCGTATGTTTGGGGAAATTAAAAAGGAGGGATTTACAAAATCTCGTTCTTTTTATGGCAAGGATTGTGTAATCAACCAACTCGAAAACGAAGACGGTATAGTACATTACGATACAAGGCTCGGGTGGCAAATTACAAACGAGGTGACTCTTGTAAGCCCGAGCAGCAGGCGAGGGTTTATAATGTCACGAGTTTGTTATAAAACCTAAGATACGTGTGCTGTACGAAGTTTTTCAATAAAACTGATTGTAAATAAATTAAATTGAAATGGTTAAGAAAGGTACTTAGTACCCTACAAAAGTTAAATAATTTATTTTTGTATAAATCGATTTAATTATTTTTTATTGTCAAAATGATCCTGGCTGAATAATAATTTTGAGGAACGTAGGAATTTAAAAAAAATTGAAATAAAATCGCACTAATGCAGTAAAACGCATTTACCGCACTTTACTGCCTTCGTAAGTTCAATTATCGAGCAAGGTGTATTGAAAAATAAATTATAGTAAACATGCTACCACACACTGTACAGTAATGTTTGCCACACGACTCTATTCTATAAATCGTTAGAGTCAAGGATCACATGTCGCTATTATTACCATGTAAGACCACGAGAGAACTCACCCTGTACATACAAAATACGAATCAAAGCAAAATGTATATGGTTGACAATAGGGAATATGCACATTTTTTTAAATTCATTAATCGAAATATTTCAAGTTCCAGATAAACACATAAAAATTTTTCTTCAAATATCTTGCTCAAAAACAAAGTTATAAGGCTTTGTTTTTGTTTTCGTTGATGATGAAAAGAGGGAGATATATTTGTTTAATAATGTTGCATCTAGTTTGTTTTTCAATCAATTTTGATTCAGTTTTGACTGTTGGTATTCTATTATTGAATACTTTCAGATGAACTATGAAAAAAACTAATATTTTTTTATGCATATTCCCTATTATTTAAACATTTTCAGTTCTACGATAATTTGAATTTTACGTTCGAATTCGTACTTCGTTTCCTATAATGTCTTTGAGAAATATTATTAAATACAAACTACTTGAAACTAGAATATTGCCAAATTGTCATTTACTTTTAATTTTAACTCAACCTGACTGCGGTATATATTTTACAAAGAAATATTGTTTTTATCGACCACCAAGATCGCCCTAATTCAGGGTAGGCTCGAGCCCCTCGGTGGGGATGTATACGAGCTATTGATGATGATGTTGAGATCACAGAGTATAAAATTGCAATTCTAGTAGTGAATGCATTCCGCACAGAGTGAATTCTCGATATAAAACTGCATTACCAATAAGCTAATGTATGACTCTGATAATACGCTCTCTACTGCTAAAACTTCCTACTTCACCGCTATATTAGCAGAAAAACTCGTAATTTACATTCGATGTGGATAACAGAGATTGCAATGAATCTATGAAATCGCATAGACAATGTGACAACAAAAGAGTGGATTAAAAATGAGGGCGTTGTACGGAGTTATATTGGTATTACTGAAGTTTTACTGATATTACTGGAGTTTTACTGGTATTACTGAAGTTTTACTGGTATTACTGGCGCTTTACTGGTTTTACAAAAATTTTATTACGGCACTTTCTGGTGTTTTGAACAGCAAATCATTGCCGGTTAATGTAATATTGACATTGCTTACAAATTTAAATCCATCACGATTTAATTTCTACTCTTTTATGCCGCACTGCACATGGATCATTCCACAACAAATGTGTATATACAAACGCGGTTTCAGAAGCCTTCCCATGGGTTCAAACAAACGTTTATGTTGAAATATAAAATAATAGTCAATAATAAATAATAATAGTTTTTTATTAGATTTAGTAAATGATTAAATAATTTAATTGTAAACATTGTTCTTGGAACCGCGTTTGTACGCGACATTTCTACGGAAGTTTCAAAGTATTCCAATCTACATCAAATATAACTCATGTCTAAAATATTAACGATAATTCTATACCAGACTTGTACAATGTTTAATTTATATGGAATACACGAGTATTCTTATAATTTAAAACAGTTTGCATAAAGGTTGGGGAAATCAACAGTAATTTGAACTAGCTATTACCCTGCTACGACCTTTTTTGACAAACTTATAAAACAGTTGAACGTTTATAATAAAAAAGTATGAACGTATTTATATAAGACTTCGGACGTGACGAAAATCGACATTATTTAAATAAGGTATAATGGGGGATTTTCCGGCAGCCAATTAAAAAAAATAGAACACAAAACTTCAGTAGATGGCGTTGACGATTTGTGGATCCGAAGAAATCCGGCGAGTCATCCAAGGCCATAAAATGATTTAAAAAAAACCCACGAAAACACCTGGCGCCATCTATCGTCTTAATTAGAACTATTATTTTTATTTTTTAAAGAGCTGTCAGAAAATCCCTCATTATAGAAAACTTAACGATCTATCAAAAAAGGTCGCAATTTCAGTGATCGTTCGTAGTTTAACAACGTAATATACACGCGACTACTCGGCCACAGGCTCTAATTGCACTAATACAAATTGCTTATAGCATTTGATGCCAACAGTATAATACTATCCGTTTAGGAAGACGGTCGAGTCGATACATAGAGTAACGCGCCAGCGACTCCCGAACACGGTCGCGTAGTAGCGTCTCCCTAAATACTGGGTATTTCGTTTGAAAAATCACTAGACGGCATTCAGTGAATCAAACTGAACAACTATCTCCAAGAAACATAAGTGAAAGACCATAAAAAGCTGACCAATATACTATGAGAGATTTTTTAACTAACTGTTTTGGGGAATTTGTTCAGATTCACGGTCTGAACACCCTCTAGAGTAATTTCAAACGTTATTTCTGAAAATGTCCTAGTTTGATACAAAGGCCACGATTTTGGCGACAACTCCTTAACCGGAAATTAGTGTCCTGAAGCGCTTTTATTATTCGAAGAAATAACGGAGATATAAGATGAACGAATAACGTTCGAATGAAGTCTATTTTAGGCATTTTCGGGTGTTATTGGTGGCTTTACACCTAAATAATACTGTGCCTCATATAAGGTTTATGATAAATTCAACAAACAGACAGATAATTTCTCTTATTTCTTTAAAAATGGCAGAACGAGCTTAATTTCAGGTTAAGAGCATTAGTAATCTAGGACAATAATTACCAATCACTTACACGATACAGAAGAACCGAGACGACGGCAAAGGTTAATTAATCTTAAAATGGCGATAACCACTATTCCACTTTATCCAGTATAAAATTGCAACGATTTACTAAAGATCATATTCAGCATGATCCTAAAGTAATGCAGTCCTCTACGCCAAACATAAGGCAACACATCGCAGATTTCAAAACATTTTTAAACGTTATTGAATGATTGGAGCACATCGCGTTCAGGACCGCATGCTTCATCTTACTCTACATTATGTACAGGATTACAGACACAGAGGCGAACATACATACATACAAGCGAGACGTACAAAATCTTATAGTTAGCACCTATAGGGAAGCGCCGAGGTTTCACGACACACGTAAAAATACTATAGACAATGTACAAGCCATATAAATTTAATAAGCAAATGATCAGTGATAGAAAACTCTTTGTACTGAGACTGGACCTCGGTTTTGCAAGTCCGTTCCGAATACCCTCACTCGAATCGGAAACACCGCGGTAGCAATTAGTTTTACAATTGTCAGTAAGTTTAAGTGCTAAGTAAGTTTTGGGTGGCACTGTACGCACGCGTCACTTCGGTAAATAACTATAACAACGAGCAAGTACAATTAAAAATTCTTTCACTTTAGCCACAGGTAACACAAGTGCTATGATGATTATGATTTAGGTAGAAGGGATCGGGCAAATTATGTCCCAATGACCACTGCGACCCGAGATGGATCTATTACAAAAGTGCTAAGTACTAATTGATTGAAGTTGATTGCGCACTCCAACTGAATAGGTGCTAACAGAATAACAGCGCTGTGACGGGTGATCCTCATGTCACAGCATGTGCTGAGTGAGGGCCTAGTTAAGGGGCGGTACACATTTTCTCTTTTTCTTTACTTTTGTCTTTTGTCTCCTGTTCTCTACTGATTGTTTTTTCTTTCTTTTTGCGTATGTAGGTACATGTACCTTCCTTTAATAAATGTATTATCTATGTATCTATCTAGTTTATAACACTTTTGCTACCTCAGCGAATGGCCTTGTATTGTATCTGAAGCAAAAAAATCTATTTGTCCTTGTTGACTGAAAATAATAGTTTTTAACCATCAAAGTTATATTAAAATTCATCCCCAGTTTAAAATATTAAAGTGCTTAAAACCCCCAAGGATCTCCACTACGACCGGTCCTACGCTGCTCGCATCCACAAGGTTCCCAGCCTTGTGTGTGAGATGTCTCCGCAGTGTAAGAGTGAGGATTTCGAAACGCAACCCGCTGCCTGGTGACGTCACACCGCGGCGGCTCCCGCGTCACGCATCACATTCGTTACTTTGGAATCACATACAAGTAGGGACTTAGTTACTAGCAGCGGAAAAAATTCAACAAACACTCGTCTATACAACCATCTGCGAACTAAACGCAGCCACACGCAAGCTCATTCGCCGTAGCGTACTTTGTTCGAATTATCTTGTTTAACAAATATACAGTAACAAAGATGTAAAGATATTTATGGGGAGATGAAAGTGAAAAACGAAGTCAAAATAAACAGCAAACATGTTGGGAAAAAGGTGGCGTATAGACTTACCAATTTATCTGTGAACTGAAAGTGTCGATGCTAGTATAGTACAAATTTACCGGCCGTAGTTTCACTTCCAAATTTGGCCACTTTACAGATACGTTGGTGGGTAATAGAGGACTCTTGACGCACAAACATTTGTATCAAAAATCGACCGAGATTCCCCTTTCTACGCGAATTATCAAAATGTTTGCCGTTCTCTGTACATAGAGCGAAATTTGAAAAAATATTGACCTTATATTCACTGGCCTTTTCCTTCTTAGTCTGGATTTGCATCAGCTTCACCAGAGCTTGACTATGCAAGCAAATCAGTCATCTAAATAAAAAGTCCAGATACTTTTTCGTATTTCGACCCATGTTTTTGTAGAAAGTTCTTCATCTAAATATTACTTACATCGGAATTAAACATTTTAAAAACATCTTTTAATTATTAATTAAGGCATAATGTGAAACGTCATTCAACGATACGGACACCCTTACAACATATTTCATATCGAAACGCTCGAAATACTCAGCAACTCATTACACACACCGCACTTTGTACATATTCTTGAAACGTAACTACGATATGAATTCACAATATGTTTGAGGAGTAACATTGAAATGTGACAAACCGACAACCACAACAAAACGCCGACAAAACTATTCTCTAAGCAATCGCAACTAGTAAGAGTGAGTAAGCGTAAAGGTTGGATCACACAAGGCGTAACGTAACTCCAGCGCAGCGGTACTCAATTCCACGGCGTACCACAATAGGGTACCATATTTTATTAATTAATTTAAAAACATAGATTAGTAGTAGACGATTCGCGAAGAAAAAAACAGAATCGGTTGGAAAACGAATTTACAGTGATTTTTTAAAGTTTTGTCTGTCTCTTTCAAGAACGATTTTTTGTATGGAGATTATATGGCAAACATTCTTTTAGTGTTCGATAGCAGAAATTAACAAGTTTGGATTTTTAAAATAAAATAAAAGTTGTCTACCCTTCAGAAGCAGGCATGGCAGTTATTTTTAATAAGCGATCACGTGGTCTCTTGCCTAGAACCTAATCTAGATGGGTAGTTCTTATAAATTCGATGAAGTCACAGATTTAATAATATCTTGGACAGGACTCGAGTCAGACTCAGACTTGGTCAGATCTCCTTGGCTATCCGGGCCAGAAACAGGCGCGTTACCAATTATGCCACCAAGCTCTGTGAGAGGTCGACATTAGATATTTCGTCAACAGACGTAATCTGTAACAATATTAATCTATAGTCACGGATTTGACTCGCAACACGACACAGCAATTGTAGGAGTCAAGACTATAAACAACTACAACTGCAGCAGTTCCGCTTGCTCGCACAGGGATAAACTACAGCAGCGATGCACTGCGCGATCAAATTGAGCTGCTGTCTGTTTGGCCGTGTCGTGTAAGAAAAAGCTTTATGGATTTTTTCCTCCTCCTCGCGTCGCCTTCCTCATTACTGAGGGTCGTGAGGTCCCCGTTGGATCAGCTTCTTGCATACGATGTTCCGCCACCTGTTCCTGTTCTTGGCATCGTGTAGCGCAACATGCAGTTGGGTGTCCAGAGTACAGCGGGTCTGATCCGCCCGTCTTGTAGGGCTGCGGCCTCTTGGTCGTTTGCCGTCAACCTTGCCAGTGACAATGAGCTGTTCGAGGTTGTGCCCTTCTTTCCTGGCTATGTGACCGAAAAACTCCGGTTGGATTTTTTACTTCACAATTTTATTTATAATTTTATAACAGCTTTGGCATTAACTGTTGTAAGCTTAATACATAATATGCTTGTAAACTTTATATTTCAATAAATAAATACATACATAGTTAAAATATTTGACGTGAATTATATTTCTGCTGCGTTTACGTTACGCCTTATATTAAATATTACAATGGCCTCGATTTGGGATGTCACGCTCTAATCCTTAATTTAAGTTAGTCCGTCCTTTTTACCTTTTAAAGATGGAAAAGGGACAGGAGATGGCCATTCTAATATTAAAGCTGTCAAACATTGAATTTGAACCTTATGGCCGTGTCGATTGCACAATTTTAGAGAACACTTAAAACATGCGACTTAAAAATCTCTTAAACTGACAGCTATGCCCTTATTTTAAGTATCATTCGTTCAAATTAATATCATTCGTTCATCACCTCTCTTTCATTGGCCATAAAAACGAAAAGGATTGCTGGATTTTAAAATTAGAATTAAAGCATGATATCCCGAATCGAGGCCATTGTGAAATGGCCATATAAGGAAGTGTTCAACCGATCTTAACTCAACAAGCGAGTGGCAAAACGCATTTTTATACATATGGATTATGTGCAAAGACGGTACTTCTGCCCAATGTTAAAAACAACCCCTAAAACCTTTCTATTGACTAAAATTAATTAGAACTCTGTATAACCGATCCCAACACTGCACAGAAAAAGAAAACACAGTTTTCAACTTTGGCCCTACTTGCTGGCGCTCTGCATCTGCATCGACAATGAAACAGTCTTAGCTACTACGAAATAAATGAAACTTCAAGATATGTCACTTACAACTGATTAAAATCGATAAAGACAAAGATAAAACTTTTGGGAATATCACATGGATTTAGGAGACGGAATTCAATTCATAATGGACAGGGAATAACATGATTACAGATACAGCCCGAAGACACGCCCGGCGCCCGCCGCCCGCCGCCCACTCCGAACCCACACAAAACTATGCTCCAAATAAGCTTTTATAAAATATAAAACTAAATTAAACTACCACACGACACGATTATTGCACGAAAAATACAACATTTCCGTAAAATTTACAGGAAAATATACCGTAATCCGCAGAAATACTGCCGTCGATATGTTGAGTGATATTTTAAACACCGATATGAGATATAGGAGGATGCAGCGTGTCTTCGTTGATACAAACTTCGAGTAAACACGATGTTTATTCATACATGTTACTCGACCAATTGACCATCAGGAAAATGAGTAAGCTACTCGATTTTATGCACTCCTGGTACTAAAGACACTATAGATACAACGAGCTAAAACTTATACTACAGCAAACATCAGGTGCGCGACAAGGCCGGCGTTGTTGCAGACAACGCACTCATGAAATATAACGATGAAAATCATTTACGTAATAGGAGCAACATTGGATTGCCTTCCATTCTGTAAATCTTTTACAATCCATATTTTTTAGTGATTTTTGTACAGTAGCAGTGAGTGCACTTGCATCAACTCAACTCAACAATTCGTATATTCACAATAGGATAAGAAAACCAGATTTACAACATCCCAATCCTAAAACAAAGTCATGCATTCAAACTGAAACACATCGGAGATGTTAGTTCAGAAGTATTAAACCGTAATTTATATTAATAATAATCAAACACTAGACAATAGATAATTAAATTTTTACAAGATTTTTAAATAGAACATAATTATTGCACATAATCAAGGAATAAGGGAGTAACGAGTATAACAATGAGGAATCCGATGTTTCCGAGTTGTCCATCCCTTTCACACATACAGAGATATCCTTCGGCAGAAAGAGAAAACCAGTTCCTTTTCTTCGGAAAAATCAGAATCAGTGTTGATAAGTTAAAGGTGAACCACACTAGAAGTAATAATATATTCACGACGCGTGGCGTTTATAAAGAAGTTAAGATAGATTATAAATTTATCACACCACAAATAGCCCACACGAATATACTATTATCAGAAAACAAAATACTATTTATAAAACTTGTTATCCCACGACGATAGGTTTATGTAAATGCGTGAGGATGTGTATATTTTTTTTGTCCTTAAGGTCGAATTACCTACCAACTTCAGGTCTACACGAACACAACTACAAGAAACGCTGTCCGCCTTGTGGATACGGATCATACCATGCTACTGCTAGCTACTTTTCAAGATAATACGCGGCCTCTTGAAAAGTATGATCGGATGGTCCAGCTCGGCACGGGAAACATTAACGTGTATTGACTATTGTAAACATTTTATGGAGTTAACCTGTGGAGTTCCTTCTGGCCGTTGTTCTCCACAGAAGGCGTACACTTGTAGTGAACGTGCCGACCAGGGACAAACTTCTTTTGTCCCTTAACTAGCTTTGACGTCGAAAAAGATTTTGTTAAATCTTACTTCGAATAAAGACATTTTTAACTTTTATCAACTAAAAATCTAACTTATTTTGTTGTCGAGTGAAGTTTAGTTTAACGCTACTGAAGTTCGCCTAGTGCGGTTACACCTTTAAAAACCTCATCAACAACCCCCAACGCGAGCTCAAACCAGAAATACCAAATAAGCTCGACACATAACAACATTTCACAATAAACTACTCCATTAATGGTCGGTAATAATACGTAGATAACACTTTGACTTAGCCGAGTGACCTCGTCGTCATTGGACCACATATGCATTAAGCCACAAATCATACCACAGCTGGGCGTCGTCTTACGAAACAACTTGGAGTAAACAATCACAGGGAGACTTTGTATCGTGCGTCCGATGTGAGCGTTGTATTGCTACTTCGAGTATTCTACATTTAAATAACGAATCAGTTTGAAATGTTAAAAATCAACTCGTGAATTTATTGAATATTAGAATTAACAATAAAACCTACGCTAGTTGCTTTTAAATTATAGTTACTGTTTAGTCCTGATATTATTGTTTTGTTAACACTTAACCGATTTGTATTTATTGGTCGATGATAATGATATTCATGATTATGTAGTTGATAGTTTATTAGATATTATGTAGTGTTGAAAAAGAATGTCAGTATTGATTATCACAAGCCCAAACAAACCTTCTTGCTGGTTTCTAGGCAGTAGTAGTTGATATTTTCTAAAGAGATTGTGGAAAAACCCACTATTGCTGTGTTAAATTCGATTATTAAAACATTTTTCTATAAATCGTTGTAGCGAAAATCACCTGTAAGTAAAATGAGATCTAACATCATTTCGTTTGCCAAAACCGTTACAACTCTGCTGCCATGTATCTTTACTCCGTCAGTGGCAATACAACGAGAATCGAACCGGCTACCAGGCTAGGGCTGCCTACTGCGCCATGATCAATCAACTGTCGATGTGATCAGTCGCCTCCGTCACTTCAATGGCCGTTTCACATTTACCCGTTTCACTACCATCCGTTTTAACGACAGCATCTACGTTAACATTCACATTATCACTGTTAACTTTAACGGAATCTACGTTAACATTCACATTATCACTGTTAACTTTAACGGAATCTATGTTAACATTAACGGAATCTATGTTAACATTAACGGAATCTGTGTTAACTTTAACGGGACCTATATTAACATTAACAGCGTCTATGTTAACATTTACATTATCCGCGTTAACTTTAATAGTGTTATCGTTATCCAAATCTAACTTATTCGCAATAACCGAAAATTTCACATCACTAGTTCCAAACCCTAGACTATTATCGACATCGTTACATCCAAAGCTATCGTTAACTCCTACACTGTTTAATGTCTGTTCGTGGATTTGGTCGGGGAATGTGGCGGAGATGGAGAACTGGGACAGGCGCATGATGTCGTCCGGTATATCGTTGGTGTCGTCGGTGTTGGGCCAGAAGGGGGCGAAGTCCTGCGCGGGGAGGGGCAGGGGGGGCGCGAGGGGGGCGAAGGGGTCGACGGGGGGGGGCGCGGGCGCGGCGCCGAACTGCGCCCAGCCGGCGTCCGCGCTCGAGCTGCCCACGTCCGATGTATTTGATTCCCAGGCTAGAAAACAACCAATAGGTGACTTTCTATTTCAGGGTAGGTCCTCTCGGCGGGGACGTATACAACGTGTTACAAAAAATTCCAAAAAAAAAAAATATTTTTATCAAAGGCATTTAATTAAAATTTTCCCATCTCTAGTGATCAGCTGTGTCAAAGAATATTTGGACCAGATATGTAATAGGTCAATGTGCCTATTTTTACCGCTATGGTTAAAAATGTTTACGTACTACTTGTACCATAACATTCACATTAAAACAATTAATTTCTAAATGAAAAATCTACAAATAAATAAAGAAAGCTTTGTTAAATATTTGTTATGAAATAATAAATTAATGAAATAATGAACTAAATATTTCAAAATTATATTTATGTTTGTAAATACGTAAACAAGATAATTAAGGCAAAAAAGAAAATGTTTTCTAACATAAATTGATTTAAGTACATCTCTTTTAAAAATGTAGGCACAAATGGTGTACAAATACTTTTCCGTTCTGAGAATCGATAGTCTATATTTTAGGTGTCAAATGACACTAGGAAAATTTTGATTAAATGCCTGTGATGAAGAATATTGTTTTTTTTGGTATTTTTTGTAACACGTTGTATAAGCTGTGGTGTTGATGGATGGTGATGACTTACTTTTTCATTTTTTATTTTAATCGTGTGGGTTCTAAGGTCGACCAAATTTGTTTTAATGATCTCACAATTTTTTTTTCCTGTGAAAGTTTCCTATGCGTTAATCCAGGGTACAAACTATCTCCATTCCAAATTTCAACCAAATCCGTTCAGTAGTTAAGGCGTGAAAGCGGAACAAATATCCAAACATCTAAACATCCAATACATCCATCTGATAAGATGTATGAGGCCTTATGATGAAACATCCAAATATATTTTCACATTTATAATATTAGTTGTGATGTGTGTGATGTGATAACACTCACGCGCCACGGCCGACAGCACGTCCTGCACGTCGTGCGCCGCCACCGCGCCCGCGGGCCGCGAGTCCGCGTCGTCTTCCGGAGCGTCGTCCCACATGCTGACAGATAAACAACAGTTCAATAAATCTCACACACTAATCAAAATATCGTCGATGGTGAATTGGCACAAAATAAAAAGTTTACAAAAATAATTACGTCATCTTGCCAGACACTCTCTCACTCACTCTTTGGGCAAACGCTATGGAGCACTGTTCGCACACTGTTTGGGAACTGCGTGGCGACGCCCATTATAAACGATACGTCGCTGTGTGCGCGCACCCTGCCGGGCCCCGCGCCGCGCCACCTACTTTGTGCTACTGGCTAGGGTCGCTGCCTTCCGTTTGGGAGACGCGGATTCGATCCCCATCGTACCAACGATTTTTCGAATTTTGTGCATTTTGGCGTGGCTCGAGCCCCTCGGTGGGGACGTATATGAGCTGATGATAATGATGCTGTGCGTTTATTCGACGCTCTTACGATGAAGGAAAACATCGTGAGGGAACCTGCACACTCCTGCGAAGAAGTTCAAAGGTTATGTGTGAAGTCGACCAACCCGCATTAGGCCAGCGTGGTCGGCTGCTAAGACGTGATTTCACTCTCACTCACCCGTGTAATCTTTTGAATCTTCCATCCCGTTTACTCACGTGAATAAGTGACATAAAGCTTAAATTAATAAGTGTATGAATATTACGAGGGAACTGTTACAGATAACATAGATATTACCATTCAAAGTCCAAGAGCCTCTATAGATTTTTTAGAGAATGAAATTTAAAAAAAACTGAATACTTACTCGTCTCCGAATTTCTCTCTTTGGCTCATGATCTCCATGAAGTTTTTGTATGCGTTGGATGACTGCAACAATAATTAACAAATATACTTCTCATCAAAAAAATTGAAACACCTTGCAAGTTTAGGTTTTGTAAGCAATAACAGAAAAATGTGTATGTCGGAGACAGCATGGTCAAGGGCACGGGCGCCGAGTTGTAGGGCACGGGCGCCGAGTTGTAGGGCACGGGCGCCGAGTTGTAGGGCACGGGCGCCGAGTTGTAGGGCACGGGCGCCGAGTTGTAGGGCACGGGCGCCGAGTTGTAGGGCACGGGCGCCGAGTTGTAGGGCACGGGCGCCGAGTTGTAGGGCACGGGCGCCGAGTTGTAGGGCACGGGCGCCGAGTTGTAGGGCACGGGCGCCGAGTTGTAGGGCACGGGCGCCGAGTTGTAGGGCACGGGCGCCGAGTTGTAGGGCACGGGCGCCGAGTTGTAGGGCACGGGCGCCGAGTTGTAGGGCACGGGCGCCGAGTTGTAGGGCACGGGCGCCGAGTTGTAGGGCACGGGCGCCGAGTTGTAGGGCACGGGCGCCGAGTTGTAGGGCACGGGCGCCGAGTTGTAGGGCACGGGCGCCGAGTTGTAGGGCACGGGCGCCGAGTTGTAGCGCACGGGAACCTGATTGGCTGTTCGACGTCACTCCGCAGCCAACTGCACCCGCGCGCTCGGCCGGGGCCTGGAGGACGACTACTGCCTGTGTCTGGATGCGCCTAGGAACTGGCCATGCTAGAGGAATAGGGTATCGGACTACTTTTTTTTTATTTTATCCAAAGCTTCTTAGTTTCTGCTATCGAACACTTAAAGAATTTTTGCTGTATCTTTAAAATTGACCAAGTTATAAAGGTTTGAAATTCAGGATTAGACAGAGAGGCACATACCCACTTTTTACGTCATTTGTTAGTAATCTCCATACAAAAAAATAGTTTTTGAAAGAGACAGACATATTGAAACTTTAAAAAATCACTGTAAATTCGTTTATCAACCGATTCTGTTTTTTTGTTCGCGAATCGTCTGCTACTAATCTATATTTTAAAAATAATTCATAAAATATAGTAAATTTAGGAACAGTCCGATCCCCTATTTCTAGACTAGTGTTTGTTATTCAAAATCGATTTGTAACGTTCATTTTTAAATACAGTCAAATCAAAAATTATTTATTTCCATAGGATGTTATTACATCACTTAGATCCGTCATTACATTTTTTTGTGTGAGTTCACTAACACAATGGCGGAATCTGTGGAGAAGAGCTCACCGAAGAAACTCCACAGTCGTCGCATCTTTTGCGTTTCCTTTTTTAAATAAAATATTGTCAATTACAAAATTAATGCTAATTATAAAATACGAGTATATTGAAAAAGCCTGCCACTCAAACAATCTATTCCCATGGAGGCCGCCCTTGCGCACTCCAGCTATATGTTTTTGTTCTATTGTTTATGTTCCTTTTGTGTGCAATAAAGTGTTTTTACTTACTTACTTACTATCCTCTAAGTAATCATACCTAAGTGTGTGTCAAAAAAATTTCGACCTCCCATACGAATTAGTAAAGTTGATTGTGTATTTTGTATGAAAAGTCGATGTTTTTTAGGGGTTTTCCATGTTCTTTAGGAAAAGTTGTTGCTTATGATGGTCTGAACATTATATTAACATTATATTGCTAGGGATTACAAAATCATGCTGTATTATAGTTTGACATAGTCACCTCTTTGTTGTCCTGCTGTCCGTCGCCATCTTCCGCCGGCTCGCCGAACTACAACAACGACAAATAAATAAGCATAACATAATTTAATAATACATGAACTTACAAATTACTTGCCGTGTGGTGACGGCAGAGTATTCTACATTAGTCACCAAGCCCTACTCTTCCCGTGGGTGTCGTAAGAGGCGACTTAGGGACTACACATTGAACAGGGAACGGGCAGCAGCGCTCTCTGGTACAGTAACCTTTTAATCTGCGATCTCCAACCCGCCTGCCAAGCGTGGAGATTATGGCAAAACCAAACGCTTAAGGGGAGGAGGCTCATAGTCCAGCACGTTGAGCAAAGCCTTCAAATTCAAATGTTTATTGTGTTCATTTTGTATTTTTCTGACGCGGCTCAAGTACAGACTATCGAGTTAACGTGCTTTCTAAAGTACAGAATTATTTATATGCCATAAATTAACTCCTGTGACGTACCTCGTGTCCAGTTTCGATGTTATCGTCGCCCGGCTCGTTGCCGCTCATGTCATTGAACTGAAACAGAGGAATTTAATGACCGTTATTGGGTTATTTACGGCTCGAGAATACCCTAAATTAGGGCATTGAGGCTTAAGTTGCGGATATTATCACCTTTTTCTGAACAAATTGTGTTTTTTTTTATTCTAGTCTACTAAATATTTTTGAATGTACTGTGACGAAGCTCCCATAGCTTCGCACAACAGAGGGTAGCATCTCATCAAGACACGACGGCCATTTGAGTCCACCCACACCGAGCTCCGCATCGGTGACTGGCGCAGCATCGCACGGGCTCGATCATTCTCGAAGCTCAAGCCTGCCGTGGCCGCCCCCCTCGGACGCCCGCAGTGTTTAAGCAGCAGCGCGCCGCCACTCGCGCGTTCTCCTGCCCTGGGAGTACCCGGCGAGCCCCCGCTCTCTCGCCGTCCCGTCAAGCCTGCCGTGGCCGCCCCCCTCGGACGCCCGCAGTGTTTAAGCAGCAGCGCGCCGCCACTCGCGCGTTCTCCTGCCCTGGGAGTACCCGGCGAGCCCCCGCTCTCTCGCGGTCCCGTCAAGCCTGCCGTGGCCGCCCCCCTCGGACGCCCGCAGTGTTTAAGCAGCAGCGCGCCGCCACTCGCGCGTTCTCCTGCCCTGGGAGTACCCGGCGAGCCCCCGCTCTCTCGCCGTCCCGTCAAGCCTGCCGTGGCCGCCCCCCTCGGACGCCCGCAGTGTTTAAGCAGCAGCGCGCCGCCACTCGCGCGTTCTCCTGCCCTGGGAGTACCCGGCGAGCCCCCGCTCTCTCGCCGTCCCGTCAAGCCTGCCGTGGCCGCCCCCCTCGGACGCCCGCAGTGTTTAAGCAGCAGCGCGCCGCCACTCGCGCGTTCTCCTGCCCTGGGAGTACCCGGCGAGCCCCCGCTCTCTCGCGGTCCCGTCAAGCCTGCCGTGGCCGCCCCCCTCGGACGCCCGCAGTGTTTAAGCAGCAGCGCGCCGCCACTCGCGCGTTCTCCTGCCCTGGGAGTACCCGGCGAGCCCCCGCTCTCTCGCGGTCCCGTCAAGCCTGCCGTGGCCGCCCCCCTCGGACGCCCGCAGTGTTTAAGCAGCAGCGCGCCGCCACTCGCGCGTTCTCCTGCCCTGGGAGTACCCGGCGAGCCCCCGCTCTCTCGCGGTCCCGTCAAGCCTGCCGTGGCCGCCCCCCTCGGACGCCCGCAGTGTTTAAGCAGCAGCGCGCCGCCACTCGCGCGTTCTCCTGCCCTGGGAGTACCCGGCGAGCCCCCGCTCTCTCGCGGTCCCGTCAAGCCTGCCGTGGCCGCCCCCCTCGGACGCCCGCAGTGTTTAAGCAGCAGCGCGCCGCCACTCGCGCGTTCTCCTGCCCTGGGAGTACCCGGCGAGCCCCCGCTCTCTCGCGGTCCCGTCAAGCCTGCCGTGGCCGCCCCCCTCGGACGCCCGCAGTGTTTAAGCAGCAGCGCGCCGCCACTCGCGCGTTCTCCTGCCCTGGGAGTACCCGGCGAGCCCCCGCTCTCTCGCGGTCCCGTCAAGCCTGCCGTGGCCGCCCCCCTCGGACGCCCGCAGTGTTTAAGCAGCAGCGCGCCGCCACTCGCGCGTTCTCCTGCCCTGGGAGTACCCGGCGAGCCCCCGCTCTCTCGCGGTCCCGTCAAGCCTGCCGTGGCCGCCCCCCTCGGACGCCCGCAGTGTTTAAGCAGCAGCGCGCCGCCACTCGCGCGTTCTCCTGCCCTGGGAGTACCCGGCGAGCCCCCGCTCTCTCGCGGTCCCGTCAAGCCTGCCGTGGCCGCCCCCCTCGGACGCCCGCAGTGTTTAAGCAGCAGCGCGCCGCCACTCGCGCGTTCTCCTGCCCTGGGAGTACCCGGCGAGCCCCCGCTCTCTCGCCGTCCCGTCAAGCCTGCCGTGGCCGCCCCCCTCGGACGCCCGCAGTGTTTAAGCAGCAGCGCGCCGCCACTCGCGCGTTCTCCTGCCCTGGGAGTACCCGGCGAGCCCCCGCTCTCTCGCGGTCCCGTCAAGCCTGCCGTGGCCGCCCCCCTCGGACGCCCGCAGTGTTTAAGCAGCAGCGCGCCGCCACTCGCGCGTTCTCCTGCCCTGGGAGTACCCGGCGAGCCCCCGCTCTCTCGCGGTCCCGTCAAGCCTGCCGTGGCCGCCCCCCTCGGACGCCCGCAGTGTTTAAGCAGCAGCGCGCCGCCACTCGCGCGTTCTCCTGCCCTGGGAGTACCCGGCGAGCCCCCGCTCTCTCGCGGTCCCGTCAAGCCTGCCGTGGCCGCCCCCCTCGGACGCCCGCAGTGTTTAAGCAGCAGCGCGCCGCCACTCGCGCGTTCTCCTGCCCTGGGAGTACCCGGCGAGCCCCCGCTCTCTCGCGGTCCCGTCAAGCCTGCCGTGGCCGCCCCCCTCGGACGCCCGCAGTGTTTAAGCAGCAGCGCGCCGCCACTCGCGCGTTCTCCTGCCCTGGGAGTACCCGGCGAGCCCCCGCTCTCTCGCGGTCCCGTCAAGCCTGCCGTGGCCGCCCCCCTCGGACGCCCGCAGTGTTTAAGCAGCAGCGCGCCGCCACTCGCGCGTTCTCCTGCCCTGGGAGTACCCGGCGAGCCCCCGCTCTCTCGCGGTCCCGTCAAGCCTGCCGTGGCCGCCCCCCTCGGACGCCCGCAGTGTTTAAGCAGCAGCGCGCCGCCACTCGCGCGTTCTCCTGCCCTGGGAGTACCCGGCGAGCCCCCGCTCTCTCGCCGTCCCGTCAAGCCTGCCGTGGCCGCCCCCCTCGGACGCCCGCAGTGTTTAAGCAGCAGCGCGCCGCCACTCGCGCGTTCTCCTGCCCTGGGAGTACCCGGCGAGCCCCCGCTCTCTCGCGGTCCCGTCAAGCCTGCCGTGGCCGCCCCCCTCGGACGCCCGCAGTGTTTAAGCAGCAGCGCGCCGCCACTCGCGCGTTCTCCTGCCCTGGGAGTACCCGGCGAGCCCCCGCTCTCTCGCGGTCCCGTCAAGCCTGCCGTGGCCGCCCCCCTCGGACGCCCGCAGTGTTTAAGCAGCAGCGCGCCGCCACTCGCGCGTTCTCCTGCCCTGGGAGTACCCGGCGAGCCCCCGCTCTCTCGCGGTCCCGTCAAGCCTGCCGTGGCCGCCCCCCTCGGACGCCCGCAGTGTTTAAGCAGCAGCGCGCCGCCACTCGCGCGTTCTCCTGCCCTGGGAGTACCCGGCGAGCCCCCGCTCTCTCGCCGTCCCGTCAAGCCTGCCGTGGCCGCCCCCCTCGGACGCCCGCAGTGTTTAAGCAGCAGCGCGCCGCCACTCGCGCGTTCTCCTGCCCTGGGAGTACCCGGCAAGCCCCCGCTATCTCGCCGTCCCGTCCCGTACCGTCGCGCACCGCATTCCGTAGTTAACGACAAACCCCACCGACCCCGAATCTAATTAGACGTTCGCCCTCTCTCCCCTCGCTAATAAGATTGTTGTTAATAAATAATAAATCTATCGTTTGTTATTTGTAATCGAGTTTCTATCAATATCCTCATAGGTTAGGTATTTTCCCAGACCTAAAGGACATTTTATAATGAAGTTGCATTCATACTCACTTCATAACTAGCTTCCATTGAGTCGGCCAACTCGACCATGTGATCGACCTAAAATAATATAGAAGATAAATTGTAGAAATATAAAAAATAGTCTTTGGTCCGACACAAACATGCCCAAAAAAAGCTACGGCATAAATTCACTTTCATGTTATATTGAAAAATAATAAACTTAAACTATGTTAAATCGACATCAATTAAAAGAAATATAAAGTTTGAAAATAAAACTTACCTCGTAAATGTTTTCTGACGGGTAGTAGCCGCCCTGCAACATTACAACATAATTACAGAAAATGAATCATTTTGTTTTGTTGTTTTTTTTATTATTATTTTGCAGACGTAATATGTGACAATAATAATCAATTTTACTAAGAATGGTATCTATAGAACAACCAATTTCGTCTAGATGGCGCTGTATTTAACAAAATGTTAACAATTACTGGTGTTTTGAAATCGCTACTAAAATGTATTGATTAACAAATCATCTACTTCAGCCGTTTCCTATAGCGTATAGCTTAACAAAAGCTAAATTCCGTATTTTTTGGCATGTCATAAACGGCATCACATATAAGCTAAACTCCTTTCATAAACTCACCAAGGGCGTGTCCAGTTGCTGCGCCACCTGCGCCAGCTTGGCGGTGAACGCCGTCCACCTCGCTAACAACGCGTCGGGCAGCCTCAGCTGGTCCAGTAGCGCGTTGTCCTGGTCTTCTAGAGCACGCGCGATGCGGCGCAGGGCGAGGATCACGTGGCCCATGTAGCCGGCGCGCGGCACGCCCGGCCTAAAGACAATGCATACGGGAATGAGGAGCTGATGAGCGGCACCGGCAGGTACAACAGGTAAACTCCCCGCAACGGTTGGTGAGTTATGAGCAACGAATCATCTATAGTCTGGAAGAGTAACTACGCTTCAAACTCGACCCCACCAAATGAATACCAAAGAAGCAAAACTATACCATACGACATTCGAATACGCGGTACAATGATGTTTTATATGACTCGGTTTGTAAGAACGTCGAAAGTAAGCTTCAATGCTTCTGTTCCAATGTTACCTAACTATACTGTTGTGGGAGCGAAATATAGGTTTTTATTTATTTATTATTTAATGTACAGCAGCGACATCATCTGTCGTCGTCGTCGGTCGTCTGTCAACATTAATTAGGTCCCATGTTTTAGCGGGCTTTGTCAGTCGGTTACTCTTCAAGACTATTGTAGTTCGTTGGTTATGTTATGAGGTACTACACCGGGGGGATAACGGCGGGATATAACGGCGGGATGGGCGTCGTCAGCATTGGTCTGCAACCCGTCTAGGAGAAGGAAAACTCCAAAATCAAACCCGGAAGTGGCTTCTTCGTTAGGCGCGAGTAAGGTGTAATCTGAAAAGCGGCAGTTGCCTGCAGCCATTCCAGTGGTCCCGCACGTATCGGCATGCCTTTCCTGCGGGCCAAGCTGGGGAGGTCGAGAGGTTGGTGTAGGTCTTGGGCAACCTTGCACCGTCTGTTTGCGTCCCAGGCGATGCAGCGTCTGTGGAGAGGACACTTCACCCACGTCGTTCTGCGGCGTGGACAACAACACGGGGAGTGACAGTTACCGGTTATAAGTCAGCGCAAATGGGCGTAAGCGCCGGCGCCAGGGGTCACTCTCGACAGTGGGAAGGTCCATCGTAGGCCCACTGACCAGTTACCGCCCGCTCCAAGCCGGGCAGCCCCCGGCCAACATGGTACTGGTCCGCCCCGGCATCGTTCGTTCCTCTAGGGTGTTGGGAACGCAGGGCTTGCCCGGAAAGCGATGCTGTGCTATTGTACACCCGCAACTAAACAGCAAAATAAAATTAAACCTAAAGCTGTCACTTCCATGCGCTTTGGTTCTTGGAATGTCCGAACCATGAGGACAGCTCGGAGACTTTAGAGTACGCTGAAGACCTGCGTAAAACAGCTGTTATCGACCTAGAGCTGGCACGCCTTAATGTATCTATAGTTGCACTTCAAGAAACCAGGCTTCCTGAAGAGGGCTCATTGCGCGAACAGAACTATACCTTCTTTTGGAAAGGCAAAAATCTTAATGAGAATCGTGAGTATGGTGTGGGCTTTGCAGTTCACAATGCACTCATTAGTGCCATCGAAACACCACGAAGTATTACAGAGCGTATAATGTCCTTGAGACTAAATACCAAATGTGGCTTTGTCACCTTAATATCCGCCTACGCTCCGACACTTTCCTCGTCAGCAGAATCAAAAGACGACTTCTACGATAAATTTCAGACGTCTGAAGCATTTGAGATGCGAAGAGGAGTACGCCAGGGTTGCGTATTACCACCCACTTTATTCGGCATATTTTTCTCCTTGTTGCTTAAAGTTGCCTTTGGTGACACGCAGCAAGGCGTTCATTTACACACAAGAGCAAACGGCAATCTTTTTAATATTGCTTCTTTAAAGTCCCGTCGTAGCCGCGAGGACTTGCTTGTTGACACCTTGCTCTTTGCCGACGACGCAGCCTTTGTAACAAAAACTCCTCAGGAGCTCCAAAATCTGCTGGACAAGTTCAGTGACGCCTGTTCCTTGTTCTCCATGTCCATCAATGCAAAGAAGACCGTAATTCTAGCGCAGGTTTACACCTGTCAGCCAACCATCTTGCTGAACGGTGCTCCTTTAGAGGTAGTTGACAAGTTCTGTTACTTGGGGTCGACCGTGTCGAGCAATCTCTCCCTTGATGGTGAGATCGATATCCGCATCGGCAGGGCGGCCACAACGTTCGGCAGGCTGCGTACGAGAGTATGGAATAACAAACACCTTACAGTAAGGACCACGATGATAGTTTATCAAACTTGCGTCCTGAGTATACTCTTGTACGGAGCTGAAACCTGGACGTCGTATGCCAAGCAGGAACGTCGACTGAATGCCTTTCACATGCGCTGTCTTCGGAGCATTCTCAACATAACTTGGAAGGATAGGGTAACAAATGAGAGAGTGCTGGAAATCGCACAGCTTCCCAGCATCACCGCTCTTCTCAAACAGACACGGCTACGGTGGCTGGGGCATGTGCACCGTATGAACAGTACTCGCTTGCTAGGCAGGTATTGTTGGGCCAAGTAGCTTTCGCAAAGCGCAGAGTAGGACGTCCCATGCTTCGATTTAAAGATTGCGCCAAACGTGATATGATCGCATTTAACATCAATCACCTTCTGTGGGAAGATCTCGCATCCAACCGCGATGAGTGGAGGAAAACAATCACCGAGGGTTGCAAAACCCATGATGATGCCTGGTTTGAAGATCTAGCCCAAAAACGTGCGAAAAGGCACACTCGCGGAGAGGTTCCCCCGGACTCGCAGTTTACATGCCGCAAGTGCGCACGAACGTGCCGCTCAAGGATCGGATTATTCAGCCACGAGCGACGTTGCCTCCAAAACTGACGCTGCTTAAATCATCTGATAAGATGTATGAGGCCGTATGATGACTACACCATTCAATGCTAATTTTGTAGACTGAATAAGAGAAAAAATACTGTCATTTTCAACAGAAAATAATAATAAGAAACTTATACTGTTATACTGTTCTTTTACAACAGAGAATAAATATTGTATAATTTATACTTGCGATTGTCGGCACTTGGTGAAACTCCATAGTATTATTGATGATTCAAACAAATGTTGTTGTGGCTTTGTCTAGTTTTGTAATTATGTGGTTTTATACCCCCGAAGACGATGTGAAGCGAAACCGGTCGGGTTCTTTTAAATATAAATATGTGGAACGAGTACAAGTGTTTGAATCATCAATAATAAATATTGTCGTATTCAACGGAGATTGATATTGTGTCTTCAACAAAGAAAAATTACTATTATATTAAATAGAGAAAAAATACTTTCACTTTCAACAGAGAAAAAATACTGTATCTATTAGATATTCTTTTGTATGTATCTTTTAGTAATGTATTTATATAAACAAAATTGATCTTAGTTAATTTAAAATACCAACCTTTTATTTTCGTTCTCTTCAAATACATCCATGAGTCTAGTCAGTAAGTCGCACTCTATTAAAAGCTGAAATTAGAAAAATATAACGGAATTATAAACTTAAAAATACTAAAGAACACCATCATCATCATCATCTTATCTACTATACACGTGAACTAAGGTTCTAGTTATTTTTTATAGTCTAATGTCTTATTCCTTGAATCTGGGATAAACTGCCATTTCCGGATGCTAGCAAACAACCTAGTTCGAGGTCAGATGGGCGAATGTAAGATGTCAGTCAGCACATTATTATTTATTTTGAATTACGTACAAAAACGTTCGGAACTACCTAAACTATCGTGCTAAACACATCATTTTAGAAGGACGAGCCATGCTATCGTTGTTTTGAACAGAATAGAAAAACATGTGAGCGCGTGTTTGATGATACGTACGTGGTTGGCGTATTGCGTGCAGTAGGCGCGGTTGTTGAGCGCGTGTTTGATGATACGTACGTGGTTGGCGTACTGCGTGCAGTAGGCGCGGTTGTTGAGCGCGTGTTCGATGATACGTACGTGGTTAACGTATTGCGTGCAGTAGGCGCGGTTGTTGAGCGCGTGTTTGATGATACGTACGTGGTTGGCGTACTGCGTGCAGTAGGCGCGGTTGTTGAGCGCGTGTTCGATGATACGTACGTGGTTAACGTATTGCGTGCAGTAGGCGCGGTTGTTGAGCGCGTGTTTGATGATACGTACGTGGTTGGCGTACTGCGTGCAGTAGGCGCGGTTGTTGAGCGCGTGTTCGATGATACGTACGTGGTTAACGTATTGCGTGCAGTAGGCGCGGTTGTTGAGCGCGTGTTTGATGATACGTACGTGGTTGGCGTATTGCGTGCAGTAGGCGCGGTTGTTGAGCGCGTGTTCGATGATACGTACGTGGTTAACGTATTGCGTGCAGTAGGCGCGGTTGTTGAGCGCGTGTTTGATGATACGTACGTGGTTGGCGTATTGCGTGCAGTAGGCGCGGTTGTTGAGCGCGTTTCGATGATACGTACGTGGTTAACGTATTGCGTGCAGTAGGCGCGGTTGTTGAGCGCGTGTTTGATGATACGTACGTGGTTGGCGTATTGCATGCAGTAGGCGCGGTTGTTGAGCGCGTGTTCGATGATACGTACGTGGTTAACGTATTGCGTGCAGTAGGCGCGGTTGTTGAGCGCGTGTTTGATGATACGTACGTGGTTGGCGTATTGCGTGCAGTAGGCGCGGTTGTTGAGCGCGTGTTCGATGATACGTACGTGGTTAACGTATTGCGTGCAGTAGGCGCGGTTGTTGAGCGCGTGTTCCATGATACGTACGTGGTTGGCGTATTGCGTGCAGTAGGCGCGGTTGTTGAGCGCGTGTTCGATGATACGTACGTGGTTAACGTATTGCGTGCAGTAGGCGCGGTTGTTGAGCGCGTGTTCCATGATACGTACGTGGTTGGCGTATTGCGTGCAGTAGGCGCGGTTGTTGAGCGCGTGTTCGATGATACGTACGTGGTTGGCGTATTGCGTGCAGTAGGCGCGGTTGTTGAGCGCGTGTTCCATGATACGTACGTGGTTGGCGTATTGCGTGCAGTAGGCGCGGTTGTTGAGCGCGTGTTTGATGAGCGAGTACACCTGCGCGTGCAGGAAGTTGTTGTCCGGGTAGCGGAAGAACAAGTCCACCAGAGTGCCCGGCGTGCCTGCGAATACAAACAGCGTTCAATAAGGAGGTCACAATACTTATATACACATACGTCAGCTCATATACGTCATATACCCTGAATTAGGGTGATCAGGCCTTAGTCGACCACGTTGGCCCAGTGCAGGTTGGTCGAAATTCAAAGGTTGTGTGTGAACACACAACCTTTGAATTTCTTCGCAGGAGTGTGCAGGTTTCACCACAATGTTTTACTTCACCGTAAGAGCGTCAAATAAACGTACATAAACGTACAATTCGAAATTTGAAAACACATCAAAGTGAGGTCACTTTATATATAACATCAATGGTCAAATGTACGTTTGATCTATTGTACCATGTGTTGTTTTATTTTATTTTACTTTATTTGGAAAACTTACAGCTAAATAATACAAACAGAGGATATAAAAATAAGTTCACACAAAGCCATTAACAAGTTTTCGCCTATAGAACGTTTGTAGGTCCGCCAATGCACAAAGAAAGTAGCCAGATGGAAGTTAAATAAAGTAAGGTAGTACAATACAAATAAACGTTCCAGTGAGTATGATACTAACGGTAAGTATGACAGTATTTAATAAATAATTTAACTATTAGTGTATAATTTGTATCCTATTGTAAATCACTAAATGGGTCGTTGCCAAAAAAAACCATCGTTAAACAGACGCCTTACATTTTCCCGTTTAGAAAAGAATGGGTCAAGTGTTTTAGAGTAGGTATCGTTAAACTTTTTGGTTACTCGCCAGAGAAAGGTGTTTTTCTGTGCATCTTCTACTCCTGTTGGTGATAGGGACACTAAGTTTTATGGATGAGAGCAGATCAGGCACGTCGAGTTTACCTGAGAGAATGTCATGCAGAAACAAAAGATCTGCAGAATCTCTGCGCAGACTAAGAGGCAGCATATCGTGGTGCTTGCAACTGTTCTCATAGCTGGAGCTAACTATTTTGAATTTCCTATTAAGGATTCTGAGAAATTAGTTACCTAGTGTGAGCATGGTGGTGGGCACGTCCTGCACTTCAGACAGCGCGAGTTGCGCGAGCAGCCCCGCCACGTGCACGCGCGCCGCGCCCACCGCGCTCGAGCCGGGGGCTTCCCCGTCCTGCACACACAAACATTTACATTCAAGATAAGAGCGTATGTACATACGTGTAAGAGCGCCAGTATACATACGTGTAAGAGCGCCAGTATACATACGTGTAAGAGCGCCTGTATACATACGTGTAAGAGCGCCTGTAAACATACGTGTAAGAGCGCCTGTATACATACGTGTAAGAGCGCCTGTATACATACGTGTAAGAGCGCCTGTATACATACGTGTAAGAGCACCTGTATACATACGTGTAAGAGCGCCAGTATACATACGTGTAAGAGCGCCTGTATACATATGTGTAAGAACGCCTGTATACATACATGTAAGAGCGCCTGTATACATACGTGTAAGAGCGGCTGTATACATACGTGTAAGAGCGCCTGTATACATACGTGTAAGAGCGCCTGTATACATACGTGTAAGAGCGCCTGTATACATACGTGTAAGAGCGCCTGTATACATACGTGTAAGAGCGCCTGTATACATACGTGTAAGAGCGCCTGCATACATACGTGTAAGAGCGGCTGTATACATACGTGTAAGAGCGCCTGTATACATACGTGTAAGAGCGCCTGTATACATACGTGTAAGAGCGCCTGTATACATACGTGTAAGAGCGGCTGTATACATACGTGTAAGAGCGCCTGTATACATACGTGTAAGAGCGCCTGTATACATACGTGTAAGAGCGCCTGTATACATACGTGTAAGAGCGCCTGTATACATACGTGTAAGAGCGGCTGTATACATACGTGTAAGAGCGCCTGTATACATACGTGTAAGAGCGCCTGTATACATACGTGTAAGAGCGGCTGTATACATACGTGTAAGAGCGCCTGTATACATACGTGTAAGAGCGCCTGTATACATACGTGTAAGAGCGCCTGTATACATACGTGTAAGAGCGCCTGTATACATACGTGTAAGAGCGCCTGTATACATACGTGTAAGAGCGCCTGTATACATACGTGTAAGAGCGCCTGGTGCAGCAGCGGCAGGTGCGGCGCCACCGCCAGCTCCACGCTCGTGCGCTCCGACGCGCACTGGCCCGGACTGCAAGACACAATCATCGACAATATTTATTATAATCATCCTCACACGTCTCAAGGTCTCGAGTTTACCACAAATTAAGGCGATTAGACAAAACCTTTGAATTTCTTCCTCACGATGTTTTCCTTCACCATAAGAGCGTCGAATAAACGTAAATACATATGAATTCGAAATCATATTGGAATGCGGTTGAGATAGAACCCGCGTCACACTGGCTATATTTTCTTTGGCAGAGCAGCCGTATTTTTTTTTTATATATTAAAGCAGACATCGTTTTTGGTCCAGCGTAGTTATTACGTGACGGGCAGTACGAGTGCACTCACAGTATGGGCTCGGTGCACAGCAATGCCAGTAGCAGTTGGCAGCCGTGCACGATGGCGCGTTGCCGAGCGACGGGCGGGCTCGTGAACATGCCGGCGAGCAATGCTCGGACCCACTCCTCGGATTGCAGGCGAGACACCAACACCCACACTGTGCGCGGTCTGCGGATCAAATTAGTACATGTTGTTTATTAACACAACACACAATAAAGATAAATAAATATGTGGGGACATCTTCACACGCGGCCATCTGATTCCAAACTAAGCAGAGCTTGTACTATGGGTACCAGACAGCTGATATACATTACTTAAATAGATACATACTTAAATATATAAACAACAACCAGACACAAGGCAAACACAAGTGCTCATCACACGAATGTTTGCCCTGGGCGGGATTCGAACCCGCGACCCTGTGCGTCGGAGGCAGATACACTACCACCTGGGCTACGGAGCCGTTAAAGGGAGATTAGGATTTTCAGAGTATCCAATGCAAAAGGGCTACAGATGAAAAAGAAACAAACTAAAGCAAATAAGTATATTTTATTTGTTAATCTGAATAAATGCTACAAATAAATATAAATAAATACAAATGTGTTTTTCTCGACTGTGTGGCCGAAAAAATGCTTTACAAAATCTTTTAAAAAGTCTTAGAAATACTTTTTTAGTAGTTTAATTTTAGCAATCAGAAAAAAAATAGTCAAGATCATGAGATAATAAATAGATCATTAGTTTTATTTCAAAAATATCAAACAAAATGTAAAAAAACAAATTGCTCACAGTTATTTAACTCAAACTGCTTATTTAGCAATATTCTTGCAAGAACACTAGTAAATTAGTTTGTTTGTTCGTCTGTTTGCTAATTATAGTAATCGCATCGTAAGAATGCCGTCCTGACAGCAGGCAGGAAATATGAAAACCAAATGGGTGCAAGAGACAGAAAAAAAAATTTGTACGTGTATGACAGCTGACAGGACGGCATTCTCACGACGCGAGGTATAGTCACCTGGCGGCGCCCTCGCCCGCGCAGCGCAGCAGGATCAGGTCGCACAGCAGCTCGGCCGCGTTGGCCGCCGCCACGGCGCGCCACCTCTCCTCCGCAGCGCACGTCCTGCACAGCGCACTACTTACTACACACAGACACATAGGAAGCAGTGGGGCTAATTCTTGATGTCACGCACTAATCCTAATTTTAAAATCTTGCTGTCTTTTTCGTTTTAACACGACTTGATGTGGAATGAGAAAATTTTGCTGAAAATGACAAAACCGAAACGGATGGTGATGAGACTGCCTGCCAGTATTTAAAAGTACTGAATTTCCAGAAACAAAATAGCAGTAGCAGTACTGCTACAGTTTGTAACCTGGATTAACACATAGGATACTAAAGTCTTATTCCCACGGGAAAATTTTACACAACGCGAGCGTAGCCGCGGGCGGACCGCTAGTGATATGATAAAGAAGACCTACCTTGTCGCGCTGATGGCCTCCTCTATGTTGGTGGCGTTCTCTACGTAGTTCCGTTTGCCGCCGGTGGGCTTGCTGAGGTCGGTCGACGGGCTGGGAGTGTTGGATTCCACCGGCCAAGTGTTGTTTTCCACTGCTAAATATAGAAAAAATTATATTATTATGGATATGGATAGATTGGTTGTCGCTTTAGATATTGTTGACAAGTAGGTATTATTCTTTTAAAACAAAAAAAATACAGAAATAACTAATTAAAAAAAAAATACAGTAAAATTTTACTTCTTCTTCGAGTCAATGAAACAAACAGACTAAATTTTTACTGATACACAACAATGTATAATTAGAACATCTTGTTAGTAGAACTACATATATTATTTTATCATATGGGTCGTAAAAGCCAATAAATGACTTGACAAATATATTAAACTTTTCAGATCGCACATGGCTATTTTGGGGCAGACATATTTAAATAAAGATTATTAAAAAGAATAGAATAGAATAGAAAGATCTTTATTTACAGCACACACAAAAAACACAAAACACAAAACAATGTAACATACAAATTCGAGGGTAAACAAACAATTATATCATACCGGCCATCGGTTGCAACGCAGTTGCAAACCTGACGGTTAAGGAGTCTACACATTTGTCTAGAACAATATTTCGCACACTACTGCTCAAACTTAATTATTTTACTATGTGTGCTGCAAAAAGGCAACAAGCTCAGCATTAAGTTGTGCTATAGTGACAATTAATTGCACACCATTACACAACGCTGATGTTCAGCTGTCGCCCACAAGCAGAGGACGCACCGTCCATACTGTGTCATATCGGTTACATTTGTTTGTTAACAGCGATTCTATTAACAAGTACTATAAGGTTACTAGAATTGCACTGGTTGCATCAGTCAGTAGTAACTTTAAAACAGTGTTATGATAATTAAACAGTGGGCAATTTATAAGCATTCCGCGGTGACAAGTGTTCGAGTGTGAAGAGAAGGTGCGTAATGTAAGTACCTACCTAACAAAAATATAACTAGGGATTGAATAGAAAAATTAAATTAAATTATTATAATTAAAAAGCAATAAGAGTGGAGTAGAAAGAAACGATGTCTTTATAGTGTAATTTAAATGTAAATATTAATAATTAAGGTAATAATAATTAATTGATTAACAAATTTATTATGTATTGAGTATATCAGCTACTGTAAATAATTTTTTTTTTTGCTGTTCCTAATGATACGATTTATAATGTTTTTTAAATGTGTGTCGTGTGTTTTGGACCCGGATAGGAGGGGGAATATCGTTCCAACAATGAGTGGATGAGAAAGTGAAACTACCCCGAAAAGCAGCAGTTCTGTACTTACAAGCTGCCAAAGGTACAGTGCAGTTTCTCACCGGATTTCTGTTTATTGTACACCTCCAAGTAAGTTTTTTAAATAAATATTCTGGTTTACGTGACCTGATGATACCGAACAACAAATTGGCAAGATACAATTTTTATCGCTAAGGTGTAACATGTGAGCGAGGGGGAATACTGAAACAGTACCGAGCACATGCATTCTGCACTCTTTGGATAACTCGCTGCATTCGTTCCAGTAAACAAGGCCCGTACACCACTAAACAGTTATTAAGCTTTGATAAAATTAGAGCGTCACACAGTCTCACGCGCAAATCTATACTAATGAAATCTCGTATTCTGTAAAGAACTTTAAGCCTGTAGAAACAATTTCTCATAATATCAAGCACGTGTCGCTCAAAGCGCAGTTCGCCGTCTATGATGAGGCCAAGGTTTCGGGCTTCTTCCACTCGCTCAACGATATCATTATTTACAGTAATCTGTGGATTCTGAGCAATTGTCAATTCAATCTGTCTTGGGGAGCCTAGCACTAAAAATTTCGTTTTACTAGCATTTAAGGCTAAACAGTTCCCCACAGACCAACCCGTTATTCTACTTAGGTCGGAATTAATTTCTTGAACCGCTCCATTGGTGTCATTGGGGTAAAAACTTTTATAAATTTGCAAATCATCTGGATATAGATGGTAATTGCAATTTTTATATATTTGGTGACGTCAGACGTATAAACGATGTATAAGAGTGGTCCAAGTATGGAACCTTGAGGAACCCCTCTAGCTACAGGGCGTGGCTGCGAAAAAATATTCGAACCGTTCGACAAGCCAAGAGACACCCGCTGTACACGATTCAGAAGGTAGCTATCAAACCATCGTACTCAAAACAATATACCTTTTCGATCGGTTCGTTTACATAAAAAACTATTTTAATATATAAACTTACGTTTATCCTCGCTACTCGCATCATTGTGATTAACCTCGGGCTTCTCGCTCAGCTCGGCCACCGCCTTCTCCGTCTCGCTCGCACCTTCGCCCTCGGGCGCGGTGGGGGCTTCGTTGGGGGTACTTGGGGCTTCGTTAGGGGCGCTAGAGGCATCGTTGGGGGCGCTGGGGGGCTCCGACTGGGGCCGGATGGGCTCGGGCACGTACGACCCGCAGATTATCTGGATTAGACTCTCCAGGAACTGGTGTTCGTCTAGCCACTGGAAGGAAAACTTTAGTCAAAAGCACATAATCAAAGCTCTTTGACGTGCCTCGTGTGTCGACTATTTTCCGTAATCTTCAGTATTACGTGATGTAAACTATTAGAATACTCTGGATTTTCTTATTACTTTACAGTTGCGGGAGACATACTTCCACTGCTTTTAAGTACTTAGTCATCTTATTAATCATGTGATTATGATACTCATATTTTACTATACAGAGACTCAATAGGTATGTATGTTAAATTTCATTTAATCTCTCTGGTAAGATGTACTGAACTCTGTTCGCCTGGCAAATAATTGATAATATTTAGAATACACTGACTAAGGCCTGATCACCCTAATTCAGAGCAGACGTGAGCCCCACGTAGGGGACGCACATGAGCTGTTGATGATGGTGATTTGGCACGTACCTCCATAACAATCTTGTTGAACAAGTCGTCTAGCCGCAGCAGGTAGTTGAAGGTGTCAGCGATGGCGGAGGTGGCGATGTGGCGCAACAGGTTCGGCAGGAAGTCGCGCCGAGAGCGGAAGAAGTCCAGCACGCGGAGGCAGACTATGTGGTACAGGTACCAGTCCTAGCACAATCAAGGGAGTCATAAAATCAGGCTCCTAACGACAGAGCTTTAACTTGCGTCGTCTTTCAGTCGTACAGCGAAGTGGAACGCTCTCCTTACGTCTGTATTTCCGGAATAGGGGATCGGACTACTTTTTTTTTATTTTATAAATCCAAACTTCTTAGTTTCTGCTATCGAACTCTAAAAGAATTTTTGCTCTTTCTTTAAAATTGACTGAGTTATAAAGGTTTGAAATTGTTAGTGAACTCACCCAAAAAAATGTAATGACGGATCTAAGTGATGTAATAACATCCTATGGAAATAAATTATTTTGACTTTGACTTTGAAATTCAAGATTAGACAGAGAGGCACATACCCACTTGTGACGTCATTTGTTAGTAACGTCATATAATCTCCATACAAAAATCGTTTTTGAAAGAGACAGACATATTGAAACTTTAAAAAATCACTGTTAATTCGTTTTTCAACCGATTTTTTCTTCGCGAATCGTCTGCTACTAATCTATATCTTAAAAATAATTCATAAAATATGGTATAAATGTGTTCGAGACGAGACGAGAGTGTGGGACGCCCCCCTGCTAGATGGAACTATTGGGCGCGTGCAGCCGGTGATCGGGCTCAATGGCACGCCAAGGGAGAGCAGTTCAAGGCAAGAGAGATCTTCTGGGTAAACATGTTCCACCTTCGACCGCGTCACCGCGTTCTATTAGGTGAGACCGTCAAGCGCGAACCCATTTTATATTTAAAAAGTTAGCTCTCAAGAAGCAGACACCAATACCACGTTTGGCAATATTTTTGGGTTAAGATTCGGCATTTATTCTAAACGAAGGTAAACCGATCTTTAGTGCACCGAGTGACGAGTTTCCTGCCTGTCGCCTATATGGCACTAAACTTAAACCCCTTGTGCGACACCAACGGGAAAACATTGGTTGGTACTACTATTCTAGTATCGGAAACCACACGGCAGTATATTCTATTCATAGACATCGAAGATATTGTAATAGCATGTCTTAAAGAACTGGTGACCTCTCATTGCTTAAAAACTATTTACAGATAGAGGCCATGCTAAGTGGCTGGGCTCTATGCGCCGTGGCTTACAAGCTTACAATAAACATCATCTAACTACATCCTCTGCACCTAATAAAGGTAAAATCATGGTTTTAGATTCAATGCCTATTAAAAATATATAAATATTTTAAACTGGACAAACATATACAATGGTTAATACATTCACGCACTGCCGTTTCGGAAGTAAACTATACCAAACAAAAGCTAGCTAAATATTTTGCTTTTATTTGAATGGTCAAACAAATACATTCATCTAGAAGAATTTCTAATAGGGTATCCTGACTTGTTAAATAAGGTTAAACTCGTAATTATTTTATGTTAAAACTGTAGCTTAATAAAAGTATGAGTTTCTTCCTATCCCATAAACAATTGATATCAGCCAGTTTTTCCACTGCCTACCTAAGAATTTCTTTTAGAAATTATCTACATAAATTATCTACATATAAGTTTTAAGTTTACAAATAACAAAATGGTTTGATTTTTTTTTAGTATAATTATACTAAAAAAAAACTTATTTTGTTATTTGTAAACTTGCAATATGCTCACAAATATTACATCTTTTGACAGAACATTGACTGAGGATTTCAGATGAATAGTGTGGGTAGTTTGCGAGATAACAATTATTTTTTTAATTTTAATATTGACGTAAGTCGGAAACTATCAAACATAAGAAGCTGAGACTTTGGAAAAATAATTGACGCCATTAAGGGTGCTTACCACAAAAAATCGATACTCTATGATAAAAGGTCGCAAATGTATGAAATTCCGACCATAGCCTTTCATGTTATTTTTCCATTTCAAGTAAAATTACCATAATTCAGTAAGAAACAATACCCAACAAACCTTCACATAGAGTTCATTGAATTTACATACAAGTACATGAGTCAAACAGGTTGAATTACAGCAATAGCTATGTTAATTTCTTTCTATAAACTCTTATCAATTTTTTTTTTTATTACATTTAAGTCTTAAGATCATAATTTACATTTACAAAAACCTACTTAGGTTTGTCCATACACCCATTAATCCAGTCAACATCACTCAAGGCGACCACACATATAATAGCTCTGCTGTTTGTTTACAATAACAATAATCAATTTATTTGACATCCTGTATAGTGAGTTAGTGAGGGTACACACACATTTTTGGAATGCAATATGAATATGTAAAACATCAATATAAAGTGAGTGTGTATGTGAAATAAAGGCAACTTAGCATGTATTTTTTGTTTAGTAATCTGCTACCATTGCATATAAACACCCCAGGATGGTACAGTCACCTGCATAGAAATCGGGCCCCCCTGGCATAGCATGGCACATAGTATTCTAGGGAGGGTCCGTTTCTCTGCAGGCGACCATACTAATATTCATTTAGTTACTAACTCATGAGTCCACCAAGAGGCTCAAAATCTTCTGGTTGTCAGAACTATTAAAAATTATTGTTTTATTGATGCTGTCTCCAATAAAATTCATGAGAAAATATCCACAATTTTGTTTTGGTTAATTTTATACATTTTAAGATTATTTAGGAAACAATCAATAAAAAAGGAATCAAGCTACAGTTTTAGCATTTAATAAAAAGAAGCTCATTTGACTTTAACACCAAAATATGCTATTGAACATAACATTATGAAGATAAAAAGAGGCTTACCTGCTTGGGACTTCTTTCCAACAACATCTCTACAGTTTTACTGAAGTATGAAGCTAGCAATGGATTCAGCGGAGGTTCTTTATTGATGAAGTCGCAGAGCCGGTTCATTTGCACAATGTCAAGAGACAGCCGGTCTGCCAGCGTGGACAGGTGACTTGTCAGAACCTCGCATGCGATACTGGCATGCCGGTACTGCAACGGCAACCTCACAGTCTTTGGAGGTTCTTCTGTGATTAGACTTATCAACTCTGCTAAGACCTCTGGCTTTGTCAGGCTGAAATCAGAATATTTTACATGAGAAAGACTGACACCAGAGAATAATGCAATAATGAAGAACCTCTCATTCACTTAACCCAAGACAGGCTCTATCTCATATCTTGACAGACATTTGTAACCTCTTCTTACTATTAATTAACATCGCATACTTATCACAAATTAGAATTTCTTGATTTCTTACTAGAAAAAAAGTTTATCAATACTTGTTGAGTTTAAAGAATACTAAAATAAGTGATTACAAAGTAATATCAACGAAGTAGTTAATGAAGTACAAAATTATTAGATTCAAAGATAAGTCAAACAAAAGGCAGTACAAAGAATGTTAATAATAGAACACAATAAAGAACAGCCCAAAAACCGAAAAAGTGTTTTAACTACTTACAACTGTATCAAAGCCTTGTTATCGGCTTTACACTCCTGCAGAATGTCGTCTGCTTCCAAGACTTGAGTAAGAGATACATCCTGCGACAGACAGACAAACGATTACTATTTGCGTAACAAACATTCCGAATTCCGGCTCAACAACGTCTCGCTACTTCGCGTCGCAATTACTCGTCACAGAGACGCACTCGAGGCGAAAAAGGAAGCGTAAATAGAGATAAATCCCCCGAAACTCAGCCACTCCACCACTTATAACCACCAATTGTTCGACGAAATACATACCTCTTCCTTGAGAAGAAAATTTAACTCCCTTACTGCAATATAATTTCCGCTCCAAAACATAATTAAAATTAATAAGTACAAGTGTTCTAATTATTCTAAATCCATAGAAAACTTTATTATTTTACTGATTTCAGCGTTTCTCCGATAAAGTGCAACGAACGATCCGTTTTCTTTTTGACAGAAACGTGATGTGTTGCCAGATTTTCAATGAAAGACAATGACAGAAGTTTAGGTCTGATGCACACTGAAACCCAATTCGCGTAACAAGTAACAAAAACCGTATTTACCGAAATCGATAGACATAGATTTTAAAAAATAAATTCAAACAAATAACGCACGCGGGGAGTTTGAAAGTGTTCGAACGAAAGTACAGGAACTCCAATTTATTTAACTGATTAAAAAGGATTGAAACTGTAAATTTATATATTTCCGAATTTATTTCTATGGCACGCGCCGTGCGTAAGTCCGGGCTCCGCTCTCATAGACTCACGGCATAGACTGCCATACTCACGGAGACAAGTGGCCATACTAGACTGTGCGCCGGATGTAAGACCGGCGCAAGCTGTCCACGGTTGCAAACCGGAACGGCGCTAACGCCAACGCTGTGGGTACACCTCCAGCACCGTAAATGTGGGAACACCTCCAAAGAGCTTCATACAGTACTGAGCAACCGTGCACGCCGGTCCAGCATAAACCGTGATTCAGGGCTTATTCCTAGCCCTGAAGCTTTATGATTCTTCTTCTTCATGGTTGTATGTAAGGTCGACAACCGATCTCACAAGCCCTCAGTCAGTGTTATAGAGCCGCCAGAGGCCACTGACATGACTCGGCCTGTTATAAATCAATGCATGGCTCGTGCAAGACTAGATGTAGCCGGGACCAACGGCTTTACGTGCCTTCCGAAGCACGGAATCATCTTAATCAGGCGATTCAGCCTGCAAAGTCCTAACCAAACTGGGGAAAGTCTCTCAAAGATATTTTTGCTTGATAGTATCCCCACCGGGAATCAAACCCGGAACCTCCGTAATGAGCGGCGAAATGTCGACCACTCGGCCACGATGATAGATACACACACACACACACAGTCAAGATGATGATGCGATCGAACTAACAATAAGAGCGACAAGCCACTGAGCATATTGAACTACTGACACACACTATAATACCTTTATTATTATAAATGTGAAAATATATTTAGATGTTTGTTCCGCCTTCACGCTTAAAGTACCTACTCAACGTATTTGGATGAAATTGGAATGGAGATAGTTTGTACCCTGGAACATATAAAGATACTTTTTACGGGAAAGTCATATTCCCACGGGAAAATCTTACATAACGCGAGCGTAGCCGCGGGCGGACATCTAGTATTGTAATAGTACTACACTACTAAGCAACTATTTTTTCTCTACGGGGGATTGGCTGATCATGTGTAGGTCTATCAATAAGCAATAACCACGTAATTTGATTAAATTACTTTATTACAAATTGAAATGTACTTATAAACAAAAAATATAGTTCGCGCGCGATGTGAATGTAGCTCTGATGTATATGATGGCCACAAACGCATTCAGATCATCGCACGTGTTTATCGTTTCCCCTGCAACAGTTGCATGGCCAGTGCTTCAGCCTCCTGCACCGAGAGCTTTGAAGATATCTCCTGGATCTTCTTCACCTTCCGCGGCGCCACGCTCTCCTGCGGGATCCCTCGGCTTTCCACCAGTTTCCTTTTACTGGGCCTGGAACAAGCACATAACATTTTATAATAGACCGGTCATGTTGTCACATGGTATGTTTAAATAAAGATACAATAAGAATATTACCTGTGGTATTTTTCTTCCTTTTCAAATTCTTCGGCAGCAGACTCTTCACTGTTTGAAGCCATCCTATCATCAGTTTCAGGTTGTGGTTCATCGTCACTGCCATCTTTCTCTGCATATATTTCATCAGGGTCAGGAAGCCATGATAAATCTGGTCCATCAGATTCCGACTGTGATCCAAAGTCATCTTTCTCTTCCTCATCTTCTTTCTTTTTATTTTTCAACTTTCGCTTCTGTTCTTTATGTTTCGCTTTTACCTTTTCCCTGAACCTAATCTTATCAAATTTGTCTTCCTCTAGTAAAACTTGCTTAGCTTTCTCAATATCTATACCTCCAACATCTTCATTAGTAAATTGTTTAGCAAGTTCCGATTGTACATCTTTCTTTTCATCATCTATCGCTTCACCTTCTTCAGTAAACCTCACTTTAGTGTTGACTTTAAGTTTCTTTTTTAATATTTTCTTAGCCACAGCTGCTTTTGTCAATGGTTTAGCTTTTTTCTTTGAGATAACTTGCTCTTCTTCAACAGGTGCAAGTTCTATGTCCACATTCTTCTTCCTTACTTTCAAAAAGTCATCTTCATCACTCTCTTCTTCATGGTGAAAATCGAATTTAGGAATTTCTTTCTTTTTACTTTTTTCTTTCTTTTCAGGTTTAGCTTTAGCTTGTGTTTCATTTTCTTCCTCATTCTCAGCACCACTCTGGTCAGATCCTTCATCATCTTCAGCTTTAGCCTTCAGTTTTTCAATCACTTTTTCATTATCTGTACCAACTTCTTGTTCTTCTTTCTTGACTGCATTATTTCTCTGATATTTATGCATGAACTTTATTCTTGGTGGAACAACTAGCCCTAAAGACCTTGCATATGCATCAGTGTCAAGAAGTTTAACGTCAAATATCTCCTTGTTTTTCATTAGAAATACAGATTTAACATAGTTTACAAAGGCTCTCTGAGCGGTTTGCTTAAGTTCAGTGTTATCTGATAATAGAGCTTCTATTTTTCTTTGGGGAGCAACAATTTTAGAGGAGTCTACTACAATTTTGTTTATAGGAATCTTCCTTTTCTGCAAGTCTTCTACAAATTTTTCTTCATGTGGCAGCAGCATGAGCAGGCCTTCTCCTTTGCCAAAAACTCCTCTAGCAGTGCGCCCAGCTCGGTGGATGTATGTGTCCACATCTTCTGGACAATCCATCTGGATGACCCAGTTAACTCGGGGAAAATCAAGCCCTCTAGCAGCCAAGTCGGTGGCAAATAGGACCACATTGGATTTCCTACAAAATTCATTATAGATCTTCTCTCTTTTTTCCTGATGAAGTGTTCCATACAGTGCTAGTAAACTAACTCCTGGTCGTAGTTTGCAGAACAGGTCATATGTGTATTTTACTTGTTTACAAGTGGACATGAATACTATAATTTTTTGCTTCAAATGGTTTTTGATGAATGACCACAAAATTCCAATCTTTTCATCAATCTCACAGACTATGTAGCTTTGCTGTAGGAATTCAGGAGTGACAGTCTCCGCTTCTTCATGAGGAGCTACATAGGTTGGAAATGATAGACTGAGTCGAGCCAGGTCTTTGACTGATTTTGTTTGTGTGGCAGAGAACAGTAATGTCTGCCTTTCAGGTGGCAAGTTTTCTAAGATAGCATTCATTGTGTCCGCAAAACCCATGTCCAGGCATCGGTCAGCCTCATCCAGCACAAGAATTTGAAGATTGTCACAATTAAACAAGGGATTTTCATCCATATGCTGCAGTAATCGGCCCGGAGTGCAAATGAGGATGTTTACTTGATCCATTCTTTTCCGCTCAAACTTCAGATTCTGACCACCGATAATCAGCCCAGCAGAAAAGTCGTGTAAGTGTCCAATTTTTCTTAGAGTTTCATAGATCTGGTATGCCAGCTCGCGTGTCGGCGAAATCACAAGAGCTCCAACTCCATCGTACCTGGTCCATTTCTTGCAAAACAAGTTTTCTAAAATCGGTATAAGAAAAGCCAGTGTCTTCCCCGAACCTGTCTTCGCGGCTCCTAAGATGTCTTTGCCTTGTAATGCGAACCCAATCGCCTGTCGCTGAATTTCAGTTGGAGTCGTGTAGTTGTTTTCCCTCAAGCCTTTCAAGGTCTTTTGTGACAACGGGAAGTCTTTAAAAGTCTTAACCTCGTCCGGAACGATCTGAAACACAGAAAACGTGTTGTATTTAAAGATTGTTGAGTAAAATAGCGAAGAAATACCTTGTACAGCGCAGGTTGTTTACCTTATCATATTGAGCTTTTAAATACTGTATAGCTGCATCTTCTTCCACGCTCTTCTTTTTTCTGGGTTTGTAGAGCTGGAATTTCTTCTTTTCATGTTTTTTATCGCCTTTCTGAACTTTGTTTTGAGCCATAATTTCCTCTAACCTCAAATCCCCATGCTCAATCCAATCCAACCAGCCAATGCTACCAACAAAACAAAACGAAATGTCAAATAGTATTTTACGATGTGAAATGAGTCAACTCACTGAAATAATTAAATCGATTTTACGATTCGATTCCGTCATCCATCTAGTGCGACAATGACAAGGCGCGGTCCGCACCGCAGCACCGGTAAGGCCGTGCGATGGAGAGTGCTGCCAACTCAATTTAAGAATTTTAGAGCATTAAGGGAAAAAAAGACTAGATCTAGCAGTTAACAAAAATGTTTTGAATGTCACACTCATTATTATCAATCGCCATGCAATTTAAAGATAAATTCGTGCTTTAGGTAATATAGCACGTACAAGTTTTTCTAATGTTCGATCTCTATCTTCATCTCTGTTATACTTGGGTTTTTTTTTTCGTTTTGGCATAATGCTATTTGCACATTGCCACATACAAAGTGAGGAAACGTAGCGCGATTTAAAGTATTAGGAAAAACGGAATTCGGAAAAGGAATAGGATTGGTTTAATGAACAGGAATTTATTAGGAAGGAAAATTGTAGGTATAGATATAAAATTAATTAGATACGGATATTATTAGAAATAATGAAAGAAGATAAGGTTTTATAAATAGAGTGATTATTATATGACAGAATTATACTTGGGTTACTATAGGATGAGCTCTGACAGAATATAATTTTAAAAACTTTTTAATATTATTTCGTTTATTTAATTATTTATTAAGTAAAATTACAAATGATAAAATAAGAGGTGAAGTTACTTTTTTTTAAATATTTTAGATATTATGGTTTTTAAACTGAATATTATTAAAAAAAAGTTGTTAACGTCGTATGAAAAATTTTGAAGCTGTCAGAACCCATCCTATAATAATCCAACTATAGTAGCAAGTTGAAATTACACTTAGGTACTTGATCTAGTTCCATAAGTTAAGATCTAAAGGTTACCAAGAGCTCATATACTTCCCCACTGAGGAGCTTGAGCCTACCCTGAACTAGGATGATTAGGCCTTAGTCAACAATGCTGGCCCAGTGCGGGTTAGTCAACTTTACACACAACCTTTGAATTTTTTCGCAGGAGTGTGCAGGTTACAAAATAGTATATAGGTATTTTATTAGTACACAAGACAAGAATTTGATTACTGAATATCTAATCTACGTAGGAACAGCACAGTGTACGTGACAGGTAATTGATAAAAGCATAAAATTATTTTGGAGTGCAGGGCAATAATGCGTAGAATAGCAAAAAAGTATAGATTGAGCCTGAATGAGTTAAGTTGGCAGCACTGGGTGGGGAAGCGGGGCACCAAGAAACATGTTTTTATTCGTGCGCTTCCTCTTCCTACGCGCATAAACAAGCGAAAAGCAACTCAAGGAGGGCGCGTTCTTTGTTACATCAATTTGTGCTCGTCATCGAGTGCTGGAATAAAATACTGCCGCGATTACAAGATTTTATAAGAAAAAATTCTTCTTAGGTAAGTTGATTTATTGATTGATTTGCCAGGTACCTAATTGCACTGATTTCTTTAGTTTATAAAAGGAGGTATCAGTGCGACCACCTTGAACCATTGCCTTTGTTCATAGAATAGAATTAAATCGACTGTTTATTGCGTCGTCGTTTGAAGTATACAAATGTAATCCCATGGTATGGTACTTACCTATTATATCAATTCTTTTCCTCACACATCTTATTTGTATCTACCCGACTTGGTGAATTATTTAGGAAACCTTCCTACCTAGGTACTTCCTTGATTCGTTACGCTAACTTTTGTGCTAGACGATTTGGTAGCAATTTTGGTAGACGCTAAATCGAAACATGTAGATAAGTAGTATATAACTCTTCACGTTAAAATCTGAAAGCGACCCTCTGACCAATATTTTTTTATAGGTATTATTTCTAAATATATAAAAAAAATTACAGTAAGTATTGTAATTTTAAAAATTAAATAATGTTTGCAATTATACTTGCTTCACTCACATCACTTCGCCCCATTTGACCCCACTCTCCCCCAGAACCCCATCCTTTGTTTGCTCATTCCTGGTTGTATTTTATTTTATATAGGTACCTACCTAAAAAAACATACTGTCCATCATCCACTAGCACATAATTAATTAAACACTGTTATATAAAACAAATAAATTATATTTTAGGGATGTGGTAGTATCCATAATATTCCCGAGAAATAATTTTCCGAAAAAGTTTCTGATATAACTTTTAACAAAACTTTTCCGGGAAAAGTGGTCGCAATTTACGACAATTAAAAAAAATATATATATTTTTATTGTTAAACTTCAGGTAAATCGTAAAAAATAATAATTTTAATGATAAAATATTGTTGCAGCAAATAAGCAAAGATGAAGTGTGTAGCGCTTCTCCTGTTCGTGGTGGCGGCTGCTAGCGCCGTCTCCTTCTTCGACCTCGTGCGTGAGGAGTGGCTCGCTTTTAAGGTAGAGTGAATGTACCAGACACCAGGATGGATTGGCGGATCCAGGATTCATTTTTGAGGGGTCAATTTTGTTGTGATATTTTAGAATAATGTCCTGATTTTGTAAATGTCTAAACTAAGTAGCAAACCAGTAGTACAACTTCTGATATTACATACCGAATACTTTCAAAACTAGTAGATTTTTTATGTTAAGCCCCCTGGATCCGCTAATGCCAATATGATTTGAAATGCTTATTAAATGTGATCGAAGACGCTGACGCACCACCGCATTTACAGATGGAACACAACAAACAGTACGATAGCGAGATAGAAGACAAGTTCCGTATGAAGATCTACGCCGAGAACAAGCATAAGGTTGCGAAACACAACCAAAAATTCAAGCAGGGGCTGACCAGCTTCCGGCTCAAGCAGAACAAGTACGGAGACATGCTGCATCACGAGTTCATACACACAATGAATGGGTTCAACCGCACTGTGCCCAAGTTAGTACTGTTTTCTTTAGTATTTTCTCGTCGTCATCTTTCTTGAGCTCATTCATATACGCGCTCGCTAAAAACTTTTATTGAATTAGGGCGATCAAGGCCTCTGGGATAATTCGAGAAATATTCTGGTTATCGTATAATTACTGGTCTCTTTTTTAATTTTGTACCTTAACTTTTTATTAAAATATTTCACTCTAAGTGCAATGGCCGCTCAAGGTACTAAAACTCTTAACAGCAACAAAGAGGTTCACAGCTATGAGAACTGCCTGTAATGTATATAGGACTCTAAAGATGATTTATTTATTTATATTTTTTTTTATTTATTTGATGGTTTATAATCTAACATCAACAATGTCAACATCTAATGCATTTTTAATCCAAGTATCTATTTAAACGATTAATGACGAGCTGTCACCTAGCAACGGTCCGTACAAAATTGTTGTTGTTATCACCTCAGCTCATATAGGTACCTATCTATATTCGCCCACCACTGGGAGACTAATATTAATCATAAAATGTAATGTTTGTATTTCCTTGGCTTTAAAATGAATGTGGCTGGGATAAAGAAGGAAAAATGCTTTATTTGTTTTTTTCCCATGATACTTAAGAAATGTAACATACCAAGGTTAGGTAATTTAATACCACATCACACAACCGTTACATATTAATAGCGAAAAAGAAGATTATTAACTAAATTTCTGTCGAATCGAGTCGGATCGCCCGATAAGAAATATAAATATATATAGGTAAATAGCTAGTAACAAAACAATCGTTTTCTACAGTCGCTACTTGTCGATACTGCGTGTCGATGTTGTTTGTTGTTGGCTATTAAGATTTAAGTCTGACCAATTTTTGGTGAATTTTATTTCTAGATAGGTTATATTGATACTTCTAAGGCTTGAATGCTCTTATTCAGGGTAGGCTCAAGCCCCTTAGTGGGGACGTATATGAGCTGTTATTATGATAAGTACCTACTTGAGTTTTGAAAGAAAGAAAGAAAAATCATTTATTGACCACAGAGTAGTAATCTGATTAAAATTATATTCTCGACTCGAGCTGAAATAATCGATAATATGGGTAGAGTGTTATCTTATGCCAGTGCTCGCGCAGTTGCAAGCTGCAATACGTAATCATGAGTCATGTTACACGATACTTACCGCTATTATGTTAGATAAGGTTTTGTTTTGATGACCTGTGTATTTCGAAAAACGTGAACCAAACATACAGTGGATAAATATACGTATTTGATTTGATCAACTTACGATACATCACATCAATGCCGTTGTTCTTAATAACTTGTCTTGTCATAATATTATTAAAAAGCAGTTACAAAGGGCTTTCTTTTGTTCAGTAAAATTAAATTACAAGTTTGGTCCGAACGATGTGGTAAATCCGTTCCGATCTGATTTTGAATAAACTATAATGATCGTTATCTGAGCAATTTGGCCACATCTGTTTTTAATTTACAGAATGTACCGACACATGGTTTGCAATAATAAGAAATAATCGCCCTAATTTAGGATAGGATCGAGCGTCTTGGTGAGGACGTATATGAGCTGATTGATGATGACGATACTTGCAGCAAGAGCAATATGCTTGCAAAAGAAGTGTCGCCCGTAAAATTGCAAGGGTAGTGTCGTCTCTATAACGCAGCTTGTGTTCCTCAGATCCAAGACCAGCCTAAAAGGCAGTGAAGGTAGCAACTACCGTGCAGCGACATTCATCTCACCAGCGAACGTGAAGGCTCCTTCAGAAGTGGACTGGCGCAAACAGGGAGCCGTCACTGAAGTCAAGGACCAGGGCAAGTGCGGCTCTTGCTGGAGCTTCAGTACGGTGAGTTGAACGTATGTGCTATCAAGCCCTTGTGGAACAAAATCCACTTATTTTTTTAGCGGACGTTCTAATTCACTTTGTTCGATCGCTGTTAGGGCTGGAGGAGATAATTTAGTGCGTTTTATTTCCAGACTATTAGTTAAAATCAAATTTAAAAATAATAATAATAAAAAAAACGCGTATAGTTAATAGGAAATTATTAGTTAATAATATTTACTTAACAACGTTTAACTTTTTGATAAAATGATACTTTATGACAATGAACTTTCTAAAGACTGATTCCTTTTTTTGTTGAAGGAAATCACTTCCAAACGATCCAAGTCAACGTGATCATGACGTCAACGTCAGATTTTTTATAATGTCTTATTTTTTATTGTTTCCGATGAGATGACTCACAGTATTATTATCATGAGCCATAGTATAAAATATTCAAGCAACGAATAGTGCTATTACAACTTTACTAAGAAATTCAGATGTTATTATGCACGCCGAACATGATTAATTTATAAAATCTCGTATACCTACATAATAATTTAGTTTGTTGTGTGAGTAATTTGATATAAAGTAACAGAAATACTTTGTTAGTTTAAAATAATGATTACATTATAGCACTCCGAAAAACTGTTTGTAAAGTAACTATTTGTTCAAATGGCAAGTAAGAAAACCACATTTGAGGAAAAAGTGGATTCGTTTGACATAATTACAGTGTTGTTGATAGGTAGGTGTATGTTATGTACCTACCTACATTATTCACTCATATTGATACTGGACAAAGACAGCTGGTGCGTTTTCGAATGGTGATTATTCATAGGTGAATCACCTCATTGGTCCACATTGTAAAACAAATCGGAAAACAATGTTTTCTATGAAATCGTTTAAAGTATTAACAGTTGTAAATAGTCATAGCCTTCCACTAAATTAAATGCCTAAATACACACAGTAAAATAAAATCTTAATATTACCTATAGCTCTTTGATTTTAATAAAAGCTTAGCCCGAAACAGAAACTTGTCCGGCTAAGCAAGCAAGGTTCGATTTGAATTTAGAAGTAAGACAAGAATACTATACCTAAATACCTTCCATGTGTGTTGTGAGAATGTTGTTACTTATTATTATTATTATTTTATCCATAATATATTATTAGTTACACTAACGAACTTTGCCATCGACCGACATGATAGAAGTAGTTAAAGTGCAATGAATTTAAAAACTATGTTAGTAGGTAAGGTAACTACGATTAAACATTGGTATTTAAACATAAATCCTTAATTGAAACTAACTCTATTTAAAATTTAATTCACTACGAACAATAGGCAAATCAAAATGCGGTCGCGCAACACGCATCGATAAATTATTTATAACATTATTACCTATTCTGTGAACTTTTACTAAAAAATAAATTCTATTGTGTTTGTGAACCTTATCACATCCCAGCTAATATTGACCTCTACGGACGCAAACAGACGTTATTTGTTATCGGAAGCCATATTTGCGGAAGGCGAGCTAAATTCCTTGTCGCGACACTTATAATCTTAATAACTGGCACGTACTCGTGTCGGGCATCTTAACGCGTTACGAGTTACGCATGTAAATTGATGGAATTAGTTTTATGATGCTGCTAGTACTTCCGATTGAAAATACTTCATTTTTCACTTTTATGGTTCTGGAGGTTTATAGAGCTTCTCAAAACTTATTTAAATATCATAATACAGATTTTTCTAGCTTGGGAGCTATTCGTTACACTTATATGCGACCATACACTTATATGCCTTATTGTACTTTTGTCTTTAGACATGGATAAATGTAATTAGGCTTAATCAATAAAGATTTTTATTATTATTATTATAAATTCTCGAAAGTATTTGAGAGTAATTCCTATTTAAGTAACCGTCGTCGTTCTCTCGTTTAGGAGGTGCTGGCGGTTCGAACCACACCACGACGACTTGATAGACTTGGTATCGATATTCGAAATACTAATAATGATGTACCTATTGTGAGGAAAAACCTGCACATGCCTGAGAAAAACTATAGGGGATCGGACTACTTTTTTTTATTTTATAAATCCAAACTTTGCTATCGAACACTAAAAGAATTTTTGCTCTATCTTTAAAATTGACCGAGTTATAATGGTTTGAAATTCAAGATTAGACAGAGAGGCACATACCCACTTGTGACATCATTTGTTAGTAACGCCATATAATCTCCATACAAAAAATCTTTTTTTTTTTTTTGACGGACCTAATCCCTATTTATACCAGAGTGGTAATATAGTGGGCGCGGACTTGCGGGGGAGCAGAAGGCTCGTACCCCTTAGGAATTTTATGACAACGTATCTGGGGGCGCCCTCAGACGGGCTCGGACCGCGGCCCAGAACGTTGCCAAGGCGAGAAGCGCGTCGGAGAAGAATGACCCCTACCGGGTCTTACTGAATTAATTCTACTATTAGTTCCGCGTCCCCGCCGGCGGGGACGGTTGCTACCTGAAGGGCCCATACAAAAAATCATTTTTGAAAGAGACAAGACATATTGAAGCTTTAAAAAATCACTGTAAATTCGTTTTTCAACCGATTCTGTTTTTTTCTTCGCGAATCGTCTGCTACTAATCTATATTTTAAAAATGATTTATAAAATATGGAAAATTCATTAAATATGGTGAACAGTCCGATCCCCTGTTGTGTTGTGTTACAGAATTAATATAGTACTACCGTTGTATAAACGAAACTGCACAGAGTCCCTCGAAATATTTTTTTATCTTAAAATTTCCTACCCCATCAGACCGGCGCTCTCGAAGGCCAACACTTCCGCAAGAGCAACTACCTAGTCTCTCTATCTGAGCAAAACCTGATCGACTGTTCCACGGCCTACGGCAACAACGGCTGCAATGGTGGACTCATGGACAATGCGTTCAAATACATCAAGGACAATGGAGGCATCGACATGGAGAAGACCTACCCCTACGAGGCCATGGACGATAAGTGCAGGTCAGTAACACATACAGTCGGCTGCATGACGAGATTACCAATTTATTTATTTATAATGTTTTAAAGGTTCACACACAGTAGGCACAGTAGGCTCTCTGGTAATGTTTGAAGATCTAAGACATAACTTTGTCAATGAACGCAATCAATAACGATCTCTTTCAAGATGGTACTTATATCTCAAGGTAGTTCTTTGTTAAATAAATAAAGAGATATTGAAATAAGTACTAATATCTTGAGGAATGTCCAAATTCTAAAAATATCAATGTCTAGAATTGAAGTATTAAAACAAATAGGGTATTTGACTACTTTTTTATTTTATAAATCCAAATTTGTTAGTTAGTTCGATAGCGAACACTAAAAGAATATTTGCTCTATCTTTAAAATTGACCGAGTTATAAAGGTTTGAAATTCAAGATTAGACAGAGAGGTACATACTAGCTTGTGACATCACTTGCTAGTATCGCCATGTAAACTCCATACAAAAAACTGTTTTTGAAAGAGACAGACATATTGAAAAATCACTATAAATTTGTTTTTCAACCGATTCTGTTTTTTTTCTTCGCGAATCGTCTGCTACTAATCTATATTTTAAAATTAATTCACAAAATATGGTAAATTTAGGAACAGTCAAATATCCTATTATTTTTTTGAGACATTAACAGACCAAGTTAGTAAAACTGTTTCAGTTTAGTATAAAATTCTGGGCGCTGTACTGTAAATACTGTAATTATATCAGTCCACTATCAAAAACCATTAAATATTTTTTATTGGTTCATGGTTATACATTTATTTTTATTATGCACATTAAAAAGTTACTAACATTACAATTACATCAATAATATTGTAATAATTTTATTAATTACATTACTGAGCTACGATAACAAAGTATTATCACAGAGTACTATAATACTGGGTATTATGATAAATGAGGGCTTATTCTGACAGATGTAAACTAATAATTTTGTACCCAACAAGTTTTGTACTGTTTTTTTTTTATAATAAGAGTGCGACACTAAATAGTAAGTGAAATACGAAGTTTATTTACAGTAGGTACTCTCGTAAATTGTCATCAAGTCATTGCCAGTTAGTTCCATCTCTACCTATATTAAATGCGACACTAAATAGTAAGTGAAATACGAAGTTTATTTACAGTAGGTACTCTCGTAAATTATCATCAAGTCATTGCCAGTTACCTACCTATATTAAATTTCTACTCTATAAACTGTAACTGCTATTTTTATTAACCTGAGTGAGAGACATGGTAAATACCAAGATTGGATCGTAGGTTTCATTGAAAAGATGCAATTTGGTCTCGTGACATGACACTCTGTCTATAAGACAATAAAATTAAATAAGCTTTGTACAGACAGAAAAGACTAACAGACAATAATAATCTAAGCTATGTACTATCTGAAATAAAAACATAAACCGGTGTCATGTCTTCTGTTACGAGTATAAAATATTTGTCAGAATATTATTACAAGAAAAATATTATTATGATATTATTTGTATTATATTGTTCGTATAACAGTAAACTAATGAATAATCAGTTATAGCCGTGATTTCATGACCATTTATTGGCATAAAAGCGTTGTTTTGATTATAAAATTCCTGTAATCATTGTCTGTGTCGTTGACTTACAATATTTAATTAAACGTTGTTAATGAGTTATGAACACACACACACACACACGTCAGATTAATCATGTCAATTTTATTATTGTTCTAATCAGTTATTCTAGCATGCAACTATGGAATTAGTGCGGTAGATGTAGTTATTGTTCCTACTTATAATTTTTCAATTGGTGAAAGAAAAAGGAAAGTAAAGTTCTAGTCAGATCTTATAAGTCTAAACTATTGAGGTACGCCTTTCTGATCATTACTCAAAAGCACGACTACCTGCGACAATTATTAAATTAATAACATGGGTAATTTATTGTGCTCGCTCATACGTACCCAAAATTTGCAAGGATCCCACAAGCAAGCCAAGTAATAGCCGTGCCAAAATCGGTCAGGCAGGAGGCCTTCAAATTTTATTGTTTTTAGTATACTTAGGTAGAGGTACTTACTGTGTTTGTATATTATGGACAACTAAATTATTGAAAACATAGAATATATTATATAATATATTATAGTTTTGCATCAACAAACTTAACTTACTTTGCTGTGAAAAGATCAAGAAGTAAAAAAGTTGACAAGAAAATTTCCTAAACCAGATACAACCCGGCGAACAATGGCGCCGACGACGTTGGCTTCGTGGACGTTCCCTCTGGTGATGAGCAGAAGCTGATGGAAGCAGTCGCCACCGTCGGCCCGGTGTCCGTCGCCATCGACGCTTCTCAAGAGACCTTCCAGCTCTACTCCGACGGAGTTTACTACGATGAAAACTGCTCTTCGGAGAATCTCGACCACGGGGTAAGTCGCTGACTTTGTTTAAAGCTCGTGGACTGCATGCATAGTAAAAAAGTCATTATAAAAATCAATAAATGTTATTAAAAGGTTATTACAGATTTTAGGATAAATAGTTCGTTTCTAAATATTAAATTGCAGTGACAAATAGATAAACAAAAAATAAATTTGTGGTAAACAGTTGCGTCGAGTCGTCCTCTAAACATACCTATTATTAAAAGTTCCAACATCGATGATGTCATAGTTATTTGCGGAAAAGAACAAATAATTTATAATTTTTAATAGTAGTGAAAATAAAATAATCGAAATATGTAATAATTCAAATAATATGGTTTGAAATATAAGCTACTAAAGTCACGCCATTTTACTCAACTTCAAAAGCAATGTTGTATAGTCACAAATGTCGAACAATGTTAATTCGACCAGATGACCGATAGCAATTTGACAAAGGCCAATAAATCGAATAGCCCAATGTTTTGATAGCGCACATACCTACGTGCAGACTTGCTCGCAGATAATCATTATTTATCATCTGATGTCAGTGGCGCGCCGCCGCCGCCGCATGCCCCGGCTCGGGTGACCCGGCTGCTGACGCTATTGCGCTTTGATTTGTTGGGACTGGGCATTATTTTGTTTATTCGCTGAATTATCCTCTTATCTAATAAAATAACACAGAATAAATAGCAAGCTGTAGTGTAGTAAAACCAAAATGCTATAAGATTTTTTGTTTTACAATAAATCTTAAAAGGGGAAAGGGCTGTGTACTATTTTCGACCATTTTTTTTAGGTACCTACACCTGCGCGAGATGTTAACTTGATCGCTTTTTATCCTAGTTTCAATGCGCCTCGGAATTTGTTTGCCTCTTCTGTTTGCTTAAGTTAAAGACTTCGTTATCTACCAAATACAGTTCTGTAATAAGAAACAAAGACAATTGACAATTAGATACAACATATTACGTAATTGGATTAAGATTAAAATATATATATACGGTGTCATTGTAATGTGCCTTTGTCTATACATAAAGGTCCTAAATAATAAAAAATATCGTCATCGTCATTAACAGCTCATAAACGTCTGCTCATATAATTCTGTTTTTGTTTACCAGGTGTTGGTGGTAGGCTACGGCACTGATGAGCAAGGCGGCGACTACTGGCTGGTGAAGAACAGCTGGGGCCGCACGTGGGGCGAGCTCGGCTACATCAAGATGGCGCGCAACCGCGACAACCATTGCGGCATCGCCAGCGCCGCCTCCTACCCACTCGTCTAAGGAGCGCGCATTGTATAGATAGTCAATAGCCCAATTATTCAGTGCTGTTGCGCGTCTGGGAGCTCTCGGATTGGCGCTTTGTTTCTTGTAGATCAGTTTTTCTTTTCAATCAAGTAGTGTCTATTAAAACTAGACAGGCGTAGGTAGGTAGTCGTACATTTAAAATAATTGGGTTATTATAATTGAATAAGTATGTAATTTTTTTATGGATTTGATTTATTAAAACTTATTATAATACTTTCTTAAACAAAAAAAAACATTATGATCGGTTATAATTTGACTACGAAAATATTATTCAAATAACATCCAACCTTGTCCACTCATAGCTTGTTTATAATAAATCATTTGTGGTCTAAAAGGAGGATCGGAATCCTCAGTATTTTCTTTTATAAAAATGTATTTGTTAGTACCATTCCGATACGTCATATCCTATCTTCAAAGACATCACACTACCATGACATTTAACTAAAGCGACTTCTCAGTGTCGAAAAAGCTATTGGATATAAATATAAAGTTTCTCAAAATTCCCGAGATTTTCTTCCCGGTTTTTGAAACATTCCAATTTAGATTGATTTATTCAGCTGTTATATTTTGAAGTCGTGATAGTGTCGTTTATAAAGACAATTATTAGAATAAGCATAATTAAGTACATAGAAATAGAACAAAGTTTTAATATGAAAATTTGTATGCGATGTTTGGTTCATTTTTATAACTTGTGATATATTGCTTATTGTGTGTCGTTGTAAGAAAATAAAAAGTATTTTTTGTAAAATATCTGTGTTTTAGTAAAAATAACATTTATTTAAACATCTACACAATATTATTAGCCTACATCTTACGCATGTTAGGGCTCATTCACACATTCACTTGTTTGGTGTATAAATAATAATAGCAGCGCCATCTAGCGAGAGTTCGACTACACCTTAACCATATCAAAAAATCCCGGGAATTCCCAATAATATTTTCCTGGGTTTCTAAAACATTCCAATAATTTCGGATAGATTTCTTGAGCTTTATCTTTTAAAGTTTTGTTAGTGGCATTTACCTACAAGGGCTGCTATTTATGTACATAAACAATATTTAAAAAGAAATTATAACATTAAAAATAGAACTCTTTGGTTGTAAAATAAAGTTTGTTTCATTCATCTGTCAATTGTTTTTACATTGTGGCGCCATTTTTAAAATTCATTGTCTATCATCACCATGGATTTGAATCGTGAAAATTTTCGAGCTATGATTTATTACGACTTTCGGCGTGGATTAACTCAAAAACAGTGCATGGATCAACTTTTGTCGACTTTTGAGGAGGAAGCCCCATCGAAAACCACTGTGTATCACTGGTTCAGTGAGTTTAATCGTGGTCGTCATATGCTTGCGGACGATTTTAAAGAAGGTCGCCCTAAATCGGCTGTTGTACCACAAAATATTGATGCTGTGCGCGAACAATGCAAGACCGTCATGTTACATATCGCGAGATAGAGGCATTTCTGGGCATTAGTATGACGAGTATTTATAAAATATAACACGAACATTTGGCTGTAAAAAAAATTTGTTCTCGTTAGATCCCACACAACTTAACAGTTGAACAAAAACAGGCTCGTGTTGATTGGTGCAAAAAAATGATAGAAAAATACAAATGTGGTACATCAAAAGCTGTTCATAATACTGGGTGTCCAAAAAGGGTGTTGGCAGTTTATATACGAAAATCATAAATGAAAAATATATCATTCCATAATTTTATTACTATTTGCAAAAAGTACATACAATGGAAAGTTTACGACGAAAAAATAATGTTGTCCAAATGACGTCCACTACGATTTTGACACTCTTCAAGTCGTGGCCGTAAATTGCGTAAGACACGTTCACATAAAACGTTAGTGATTTTTGTTATTTCACTTGCAATATTGTTTTTCAATTGGCTAAGAGTTGACGGCTTATTTATGTAAACCTTACTCTTTAGGTAACCCCATAAAAAATAATCAAGTGGACTTAAGTCCGGGCTCCTAGGGGGCCATTTAAGGTTCCCGTTTATTGAGATAACTCTTTCTGGGAATAACTCATTCCATGCTTCAATAGACCTTCTACTCGTGTGAAATTTGGCACCGTCCTGCTGAAAAAATGATGCCGAATTGTAACCTCTAAATTTCTGTAAAGTTGGTGTCAAAAAACTTTCAATCATGTTACAATATCTGTCCGCGTTAACTGTAAGTGCATGTCCCCTACCGTCCTCAAAGAAATAGGGGCCGATTACGCCCTTGGCGGACATTGCTGCCCAACCTTAGGGCTGTGAAGTGGACGCATATGCTTATAACGAGGATTTTTATCACACCAATAGCGACAGTTTTGTTTATTGACATGGCCATTTAAGTGGAAATTTGCTTCATCGCTAAACAAGACATTGTTGAAGTTGGTAAAGCGCGCAAACATCTCCTGAACAAAATTTAGTCGCTGTTCATAATGTGTGGGTTTTAATTCTTGCACTAATTGAATCTTGTAAGCACGTAAATGCAAATCGTTCTTTAAAATCAGGTGCAATGTTGATTTTGCAATGTTTACGGATTGACTTCGCTTTCGCAGTGATAGTGAGGGATCTTGCCTTACCGACTCGTGAACTTCTTGAATAACTGCAGGTAGCCTTATTTCTCTCGGACGTCCGCAATCAAAGTTTTTTAAAGTTGACCCTGTAACCTCAAATATTTTAATCCATTTTCTAATGATATTCGCACTGTGAGATAAAGAAATGTCCCGTACATTGAATTGCGCGCGATATAAGCGGCGAGCTGTTATTATCGAATTATTGTTTTGATAATAAACTTGTACACAAAATGCACGCTGAGCTCCGGTATACGAATCCATTGCAACTAAATTTCCAATAAATTCCACGTATGACATTATATATTTTTTTGGTTAACTACCCTCATTAAGACGATTTATTGATATTTAAAAGTGCAAATACCCTTTTTGGACACCTTGTATCTACACAGGAGACGAATCTTGGATATATGCGTATGATCCCAAAACTAACGGTTTGGGTGTTCCTAAAGTTGTTCGGTGCAAAAAGCACTTTGAAGCAAATGGTTGCCTGCTTTTTTGGTATTAGTGGACATGTAGCTACAGTACCACTAGAGAATCGTAAAACGGTTAATTCTGAATAGTACACCACCATTTGCTTGCCAGAAGTCTTTGGAGAAATAGGTACGCAAGAACAATCGACAACGAAGAATAATCCTTCACCACGATAACGCCAGCTGTCACACTTCGGCCGCAACAACGGAGTATTTAAATAGTCAAATGATCGAATTGACGGGTCATCCGCCGTACACCCGACTTGGCACCCAACGACTTTTATTTATTCCCAAGCGTGAAGAACAAATTACGTGGACACCAATTTTCGACCCGGGAAGAAGCCGTTGATGCTTTCAAAATGCACGTTTTGGAGATACCCGATACAGAATGGAAAAAATGCTACGAAAGTTGGTTTCAATGAAAAAATGCATCGATCATCACGGGGAATATTTTGAAAAGCAATAAAAGTATATTTGGTTATAGATGTTTGTTATTTTTTGTTATTCCGGATACATAAATAGCAGCCCTCGTATAAAGTAATAATTATTAAAATGGCCCGCCTGGGTAACAAAGCAACTAGCAAGAAAAAAATAATGGTTACGAATGACCGGCCATTCTGACGCACACTAGGTTTGATTTGTGTGTGTTTGTTGGGTGGGCCCGAGGTGATATCTTGATGCAGCTGCAGAACGCAAGTCTGTGAATCGTGTGATTCATAAAGTATGTTATTCCGCTTTAAACAGAAACGCCTACATGAAGCTCCGATTACATTGAGCATTGACCGTTACGAATTATCACGAAACGGTTACAAACAAACAAAATTGTTGCTAACAGTAGGCGCAGTCACATCCCAGATATTGTATTTGCTTGCCTACCTACCAACCAACCAATATGAATTTGTTACCATGGACGAAACGAACTTTTGTATTATCTATTAGCTAGCTTCTATTTCAATCTGTAGACTTCAAGTTTCTGTAAAATCTTACTTCGTTATAATAAAGATTCACATCAACAGCTCTTAAAAAGCTCTTATAAAGAATGTTATCTTATAAAATCATGCTTCATGTCCCCCCACGAAGGGGCTCGAGTCGAGCCTACCCTGAACAAGGGCGATAAGTTGCAATAGCAAAGCAAACTGAGGGACAGTCTCACGAAGTACTTTTTTTGTTTGTTTGACTCTACGATTCGTAGGTTTGACGAACACCAGCGACGACTCGAGTCGAGCTGACCCTGAATAAGGAAGGGCAATCAGTTGCAATGTTGGTTTGTTTTTGTTTCACTGTGTGTGCCGTGTGCGACTGTGCCACTGGGATTGAAATTCGGAACCGCCGCCGCGCTGCCGCCGCCGGCTGGGCTAGATCCGAGCCACACGGTGGTTGCTACGGGCGGGAAAGGTAGGACGACGACGACGACGACGGTGTCATTTTTCTCAAAATACGCGAGTAGGTAGATAGATAGATAACCATTGATATATTAGGTTTACTTATAATATTATCATTGTAGATAACTCATTTATTTACCAACAAACAGTACACATTTACATACACAGAAGTACACAATATACTAAAGCTAAGCTACCGCAACGCGATAATTTGTATGTGTACCTACTGTGCTGGCAAAAAGGTTCTGATTGATACCACGGTCTATGACACCTCAGTTCGGTGACGGCGACGGTTTCAGTTAGTGCCTTCATTAGTCATTATAGGTTGATTATAGTCTCGTGATTAAGTCATATGACGCCCTGTCTCGACAGTGTGCCCATTACTCCTTAACCCCAAGATAAGAACGGTATAAATACTTTTAATTAATTTGTAAGACGTAATAAGTTTGTCCTCTTACATACAGCGGCAAACTGAGATAAATAAGGATTCGTAAGACGGACGATATTTAATTATCAGGGTTCCGTACCCAAAGGGTGCCAACACGGGACCCTATTACTATACTTGGGTTACTATAGGATGAGCTCTGACAGATTAAAATTTTAAAAACTTATTAATATTATTTCGTTTATTTATTTATTTATTAAGTAAAATTACATACTTACTGTTTAATGATAAAATAAGAGGTGAAGTTACTTTTTTTTTATATTTTAGCTATTATGGTTTTTAAACTGAATATTATTAAAAAAAGTTGTTAACGTCGTATGAAAATTTTTGTAGCTGTCAGAACCCATCCTATAATAACCCAACTATAACCCTCCGCTCTGTGTGTCAGCAAGCTGTATCCAGTACAATTTTCAGTTTTCTTTTGGCGTTATAACAAATGATAAAAATACCGTACAAGAAACGTAATTTCTGTACATGAAGTCAAATATTGTACGATGATGGTACGGATGGAACCCGTCGCGAGCCTGATTCGCACTTGGAAGGTTTTTTATCTGCCTACGACGCGACGTTTCGACTGGACTTTGGTTTTGTTATTAAACAAAGAGAATTTTCAATAACAGTAATTTTATAATTCCCGAAGACAAGTACCTGTTGATACAACTTGTATAATATTTTAAAATATGCTCATTCCATTTGTATGCCTGTTCTACTTTTTTATTTCGTCCAGAAAGTGTGGCAAGCTGAAGTGGCAGTGGGCTGGCCACAGAACCGATGAGCGTTGGAGCAGACGGGTTCTCGAATGGAGACCACGTCTCGGGAAACGTAGTGTGGGACGCCCCCCTGCCAGGGGGACTGATGACCTGAGGAAGATCGCTGGTGGTGGCTGGATGAGGAAAGCGGGTGATCGCGCGCTTTGGCGTGCCCGAGGGGAGGCACACGTCCAGCAGTGGACTGCAATAGGCTGATTGATTGATTGATCAACTTTTTTAAAGCTCTTCTTCTTGCTAGCTTACAGCTTGCTTTATTAGATCTACATTTTATATAACATCTACCTCACCTCATTTGTGAAACAGATACTATTGACAAACTTGGAAAAATAAACGTGATTTGTAAAAATAAAAGAGTCACTGACATAGAGAGTTGTATATTGTAAAAACAATCTAATGACAATCATGTCGCCTCAGCCTCACATTACATTACTATTTACAAAGTTATAAATAAACTTCCGAGAACAGGTAGATATGTTTTATTACAAGAAGACAAAATAGGTTAATTATACTGAGATCTTTTTATTTAGGTATAATAACACGAATTTATTGTGACATACTTTCGTAGAACGTCCGAGAATTAAAGTTAATTATGGTATGTTGCGGAAACTGTCTTCAAAAGTAGCTCATTTAAATTTTTATAGGAAATAAGACTTCTTGTATTTTAGCAACGGCCTGTTAATAAGTTTTTATCTGATTACAATGTTACAAAGAGTCACACGTTAACTATTTAAGAGACACACATTTAAATAATTACTTTACGGTAACCTATGAATTAATTTTATAATACTACTGTTCTCGATTCTTACAGTAAAGTTCTAGATCTAAAATTAAGGTCAAACTGTCCTTTTCGATTTGCTATGAAAGGAAAGGGACAGAATATAAACAGCAGATTTTTAGCTGTCAAATACTAAATTTGAACTGTCAGGGTTGTGTCAATGCAAACTGATCAAGTTCATTAATGGTTCGTTCATGCTCTGCCTCTTTCGTTTCCCAATAAAACGAAGAAGACAGAAAGCTAATTTTAATTCCATTCCGCCACTGTAAGGATCGTTCCCACTATGAGCCTAATGTTAGTCTTAAATCTAGATCACAAATGTATGTACATTATTTACATTGGAAGACACCTTCGCTTCCGTAATATTTATTTACAAAAAAATAATACGACAAGTTAGTGTTTTGGCACGTTATATACTTAGTCCATTTGTTTAGGTACAAAGGTCACTTAGCAAATAATTATAATAACTGTTATCTCAAATAAACAAATAATATAGCGGGCGCGGACTCGCGGGTAATGTAGCGGGCGCGGACTCGCGGGTAATGTAGCGGGCGCGGACTTGCGGGTAATGCAGCGGGCGCGGACTCGCGGGTAATGCAGCGGGCGCGGACTCGCGGGTAATGTAGCGGGCGCGGACTCGCGGGTAATGCAGCGGGCGCGGACTCGCGGGTAATGCAGCGGGCGCGGACTCGCGGGTAATGCAGCGGGCGCGGACTCGCGGGTAATGTAGCGGGCGCGGACTTGCGGGTAATGCAGCGGGCGCGGACTCGCGGGTAATGCAGCGGGCGCGGACTCGCGGGTAATGTAGCGGGCGCGGACTTGCGGGTAATGCAGCGGGCGCGGACTCGCGGGTAATGCAGCGGGCGCGGACTCGCGGGTAATGCAGCGGGCGCGGACTTGCGGGTAATGTAGCGGGCGCGGACTCGCGGGTAATGCAGCGGGCGCGGACTCGCGGGTAATGTAGCGGGCGCGGACTCGCGGGTAATATAGCGGGCGCGGACTCGCGGGTAATGTAGCGGGCGCGGACTCGCGGGTAATGCAGCGGGCGCGGACTCGCGGGTAATGTAGCGGGCGCGGACTCGCGGGTAATATAGCGGGCGCGGACTCGCGGGTAATGTAGCGGGCGCGGACTCGCGGGTAATGTAGCGGGCACGGACTCGCGGGTAATGTAGCGGGCGCGGACTTGCGGGTAATATAGCGGGCGCGGACTTGCGGGTAATGTAGCGGGCGCGGACTTGCGGGTAATGTAGCGGGCGCGGACTCGCTTGTAATATAGCGGGCGCGGACTGGTGGGTAATATAGCGGGCGCGGACTTGCTGGTAATATAGCGGGCGCGGACTAGCGGGCGAGCAGAAGGCTAAATATTTCCATAGTAATTCTTTATTAAACGGACGAATGGCTGTAGTTAATTGCACTGGTACTCTGGTAGGTCTGCATCTCCCTTTGCGTCTCGTCTCCATACCCCTCGACCCTCGTCCTCTGGCGACTACTTCTTCTTGGGTTTCTTGGGGTTCCGGGAGCGGCTCTTGGCCTTGCACAGCGGGCAGATGGGCGCGTTGCGGTGGATCTGCTGGTGGCAGGACAGGCAGGACTTCATCGGCGGAGGCTGCTGTCTGTAAACGTGATAATAACTACCATTATTATTGCCGTCAAAACTACTTAAGAACAATCATCATCGACAGCTCATATACGGCCCCACCCACGGAATATAAAACAAGATTGGAATTGACAAACGTATTTTTTTCTATGAGAACCAGTGTCGCCAAAATCACACATTTTATATTTATTTATTTAATTTTATTTTTATGTATTCGGAATACCAACAGCTATAATACAATTTAGTTAATACATAAATATGGTGACTACAGAGCCAATAACAGGTATTCGCACATACTAGATAGCACTGTTTACATCACACACAGACTAAGACAATCGGGCATTTGACTAATCACAGCTGTTGTATCGTTTCAAACAAGAACCTTATATATACTTCATTACTAAATGTAAAAATTACTTTACCATTAATCAAATAAAGTATATTTTCGCATAAGCTCAGATATAATCTATATTTTCTTCACGTAGTTCAACGCTTCTGACCTAGATGGCGTACTACAAGATGCATACCAATACATACCTTAGCCTAAAGAAAATAGGAATAGTTTTTGCAAGCTCGGCGAACTAAACAAAACTATGCGGACCTACTCATAGTCATGACACACGCGCGCCGCCCCACATGTCCATTCCTCTCTTGTTTTATATTCCGTGACCCCACCGAAAAGCTCAAACCAAGTCTCAGTCGACCACGCTAGCCCAGAATTTCTTTGTAGGAGTGTGCAGGTTTTCCGCAAGATATTTTCCTTCACCGTAAGAGCGTCGAATAAACGTATATATAAATTCGAAATTCGAAACACATTGGTATGAGATGGGGATCGAACCCGCGTTTTCCGAACCACCGATGAACAATAATGACATCCAATCATCTTAAGACTTAAGTATAACACCACTCAAGACCAATGATTAGCAATGTCAATCTCGCACCTAAAGACTAATGATTGGCACAGTTAAGGCATAATGATTGGCACAGTTAAGGCATAATGATTGGCACAGTTAAGGCATAATGATTGGCTCCTTAGGCATAATGATTGGCAGTGTAAATAGTGTTACTTGCCATAAAAAGAAATTGAGTATTCTTACAATTAATAAAAACCACAGAATTTAATTAAATAGATAATAGATTCAGGCGTTACCTTTTAGAAGTCCTTCCTAAAAAAAGAAAAAACGAGAGGGACATATCTATAGGTACCTACCTCTGCACAAATTAATAGTGTTTGATACATAAAATACCCAGAGTGCCAATCATTAGGGGCTGCCAACAATAGTATACTTTACCTTAGTAACCATACATGGCATGAACATGAAAATGGTACACAACAGTTTTGTTTTTAGAAGTAAATTAAGGTCCAAACGGACTATTATTTGAACTGTATTCTAGTCTAGCTGTTAATTAGCAGATATTAGAAAATATTGATTCTCTACAGAAAAGTCCATTGTCAGTTCAAGTGATTGCACTTTAGGACTGAATCACAATGGCAGCTCTTGAATGCAGTTCAAATGTTGACTATCTGTGTACAGTGCATACCTATCCTTATGTGTGGTACAAAAAATTATAAAACCAGAAAGAAAGATAACATGTAGTAGATTTATCTCTTTGGTGGTTTATGTCGCAACTAGCATGGCAAAGGGTAATGAGACGCAGATCATAAACACAACATAACGCTCTGACGTTGCAGTTCTCAATTAACCGCCAAAAAGATAAATACAGATACAGAAACAAAACAGGACAAAGTAGGTTAGTAAAGTTCAAAACAAAACATAAAAGGTAAGGTTAGGAGAAATAAAAGAACATAAAACATAATCGAACCTCAGCGAGACGGTAAGGAAATCTTGGTCGAGGGCAGACCTGAATGCGGGCGGCGGGGGCGGCGGCTTGCGCGGCGGGGGCGGCGCCAGGAACGCCGGCACCGCGCGCGGGGGCGCCGACGACATCGGCGGGAAGCGGCTGAGGGAGGGCAACACAACTTTAACACTAAAACTCAAGAATGTTGTTGGTGTTAAGCGAATAGAACTAGCAAAGAGCGTATTCTCATTATATTAATTTTTATGAATGCAAATGTATTTGTTGGTTTGTCCTTCTTTCATATTGATACGTAATTAAATTTCATGGAAATTGTATATAAACAAGAGTACAGTAAAAACGCGGGCGCATCCTAAAATGGTTTTGAAGAAAATACTAAGCCAGTAAGCTTATCGTATATACACTTCTTTTACCTTTCAGAAATACTAAACAATCTATAAAAAGGTTTGGTTAGGAATTATCAATAGTAAAGGTTTAGTATTTCAGCAAGGCATTACAACTATCCTATTGAATGTATATAGAACTTGCAGTGAGCGCGTCGCGTCTACTGACTCGGGCGTGATGGGGCTGCCGTCTTCCTCGTGCAGGTCGGGCAGGCGCTCCAGGCCGAGGCACTGCCTCCGCAGCAGGTCCACCTCGGCCTTCAGCGGCCGGAACTCCTCGTGCAGGCGGGACGCGTTCGACAGCTTGCGAGACATGCTCTCCTCCGTCTGCTTTATTACTGTCTCCATCTGGGGATGGGAGAGATATTCATTTGTGCTATTTTTGTGACAAGATTATTTAATTTGTAGGACAGCTAGTGAACCAACTTGTACTCAACTTATAATTTTTGTCCCTTTTTTGAAGAGGGTGCATTAGAAATAAATATGAATAACTTTAAGTTTGGTTGGAGAAACTCTACAAGAGTTCAAAAACTATACACTTAATAGAAATATAGTTTTAGGACTAATTTATCAAGTAGGTATTATATTTGACTTGTTTATATTACACAATAGAAATTTTATATTAAAACCACAAGGTAACAATACAAAAACAAAACTATGAATCCCACCTCAATACAGTCATAGAAATAGAACACATTTTTGTACAGGATGTAAACAGTAAAACGTGTTAAGCTGAGGTGTGCAAGAGCTCTAACTGTAGACAATGAATAATAAACAATTGGGAATGGAACTATCGCCAGTAGCTTCCTCCAGCTAAAACAACATTGAATCCTCAAACAAGTGTCTATTTATAATGTATATATATAGGTTGAATACTTCTGTAGAGGAATGATATCACTCACTGCACCAAAAAAGCCTACAATGCTCTGCGTGTCCAGTACAATAATGCTTTCAGGGGTTTGTTGGGTCTACAATGGCACTGTAGTGCGTCAGGGATGTTTGGGGATCACAGTACAGATGGTGTCCAGGCCATTCTGCGCAAAAGAGTGTAAAATCGAATCGAATTAAGTGTCGTACCAACAAGCTCCTGAGGGCCATTGCAGACAGAATGGATGGTCCAATACTGAGGCATTGGTCATCCCTACATGTCAGCATCATGAAGAGAGCAGAGCCCCACATGTCCAGAGTGCGGCGAAGATGAAACAAGCTTACACTTCCTGGCAGAATGTCCGATGTACTCACTGCCGAGATGGGAAATACTAGGAACAGACAGCATCGAAAAGTAAGAACTGAGTAATCTGTCATTCAAGAACATACTGAGATACTGTAGAGCAACAGGCAGATTTGAGGGGGCCATCACGGAGGAGCTACAGTAAAACCGGTACTCCTTCGATGGGTGCTCCGAGGGTGGGCGATGGCAAGCCCGGCCGATTGCGATCTCACGGGGGGAGAACAACCGTGTGGGGGAACCCAGAATTTTCGAAGCTTAAGGCTTGGGGAGGCAGTGGGACTCACGCGGCGCTCGGGGGGGCTGGCTGGTAGTAGCAATAGCCGCTGCCAAGCTGGCTCTTCTTGGGTAGTAGCGGGGGCCATTGGTCACTCCATGCCAGAAGCGGAGAGAACAAGGGATAGACCTAACACAACTCACCTACCGTGAGTATCACGCGGTACGGCTGAGCTGATGCGGTGCTATGTTGAAAGGAGCATCCATCAAAACTGGGATTAAGGGTGAAATAGTTCTTATATACAGAGCAGGTCACCCGTCTGCGCTCCTCGCAGATGTCCCCCTTATACATACATACATCCCTACATGTGCAGAACAATTTTAATTTTAAATTCTACTAACATAGCTATAAGACTTTTTTTACTAACAAAAATATGGACTTGTAATATAGTCTGAAATAAATATTTTCATTCATTCATTTTAGTCTAGAAGCCCACCTATTCAATTAGGTTGTTTAAAAATATGCAGTTGTTATGCTAGCAGTATACTAACATTATGTTATAAGTTGTAAAAATGCTGTGTCCATTACAATTATTTTTATATTAGCAATTTAAAACTTTGTACATTGAACAAAGAAAGAAAGAATGAAAAAAATATTTATTTGCCAGGATAAAATTTATCCTGGCATGCATTTAATGCATACAATTTCAGGGTCTTAAAAACTAGGTAAATAGTCCATTATATCCAGTATGCATGCAGGCGTGCAAATTATATTGGATACTGGGATAAAGGCAGGTAAATGATGATGATGATTCAACAAAGGAGATAGAGCTATGAAGGCTACTTGCAGCTGATTTTCTTAGGTCGATCTTGTATTATAATACAAGATTTTATATACCTGTACATTGTTATTTACTAGCCTGCAGTTACTCGGAATTTCATGACGAAAAATAAATCTGACTAAAGTAAATTAAATATTATGTTTATGTATTAGTTACCGCATTGATATCGGCGTGAATCTGGCGTAACTCCTCGACGTGGCTCATCTTCTCCTGCTGCAGCAGCTCCATCTCGCGCTTGTACTGCTGCAGGCAGCGGCCCTCCGCGTCACCCGACCGCACCTCCGTCAGGATACTCCGCTTTAGACGCTCCAGGGTTATCGTTTTGTTCCTGCAGATATACATCGTAACTTTACCACCTTACTGCTTTCAGACGCCTTAGGTTTAAGGGTAAAGGAAGCCGTTATAGGTTTAACGTTTAAAAGGCTAAATGCGTCTTGATTAGGGGTTTACAACGAGAAAATAAGATCGGTCCGTCGAGTGTTTATCGATCGAGTCCACAGGTGCGACCAAGTTTTTGATAAAATGACACTTACCTAATCTCTTTCATGGCTTCCAACTTGTGATATATTTCGCGTTCGTTTTCAGCGGTCATTTTATGTTGTGTCCAAGTTAATTAATAGCAGCCTAAGGTCAAATTATTACAAAAAAAACTAAAATTCACAAAAGAAAATAACCACTCGAACTAACTCCATGGATTGCACTAGTGTTGTTAAAATCGATCAATCAATCATGCCGCATGCCAGTGTGAATCAATTGAGTTGACTCATTAAATAAGTTAAAATCGATTTATTTGATTTTAGTACACCCCTATTAAAGCGCGTTCCGATTCATTGGTGAGGTGTTGCCTGAATTACAAGTTTCAGTATCAACATCAACAACAACATCAACGGCCTTTATAATATTTAATATTAAAAGTTGATAGGATTTTTTTGGTAAAGATTTTGTGATACAATACAATACAAATATTGATTTGAAATGATAAATTAATAACTGAAATGAATCTCTCAGTGCGTTACACGGCTTCTGAAGCATGTCTAAATAGCTGTAACACTCCATAAATAAATAAATAAAGTACTACAAAGTGCACTACTCTTGCAACACAACATTGTCTTCCTTCCTTTTTGCTATTTGGTTATCTCTTTCATGCATTGTTGCCAATAATGGAATGGAACGCAATCGTTTCAATCGAATTGAAAATGGCCGACTGTCCCAAAAAGCGGCTTTCTGTCAAAATATTCTAAAATTAATTAAAACGCGTATGCATAAATATAAGTTGTAATTTGCTTTAAATGAATTATTTTACAGTATACACCTGATGAAGTTTGTAGATTTAGTTTCTGATAGAGTAAGGATTGCACAGCAGAGGTCATTTACACCTTTGCGACTGGTTTCGTGTCGCGCATATTGAGGCTCCTGAAGTGCCGTTTTCGGTGACGATGAGCGACGACGAAAGCGAGGGCTCGTCTCCGCGGCCCTTGCGCCGTAAGATCAAGCACGTGATAATCGTGACGTCGTCGTCGGAGTCTGATAGCGACGGGAGCATCGTAGCGCCGTCGACACGTAGGAAGAGGATGAGGGTGAGTGGTAGCTCGTAACCGGTTTTAGTGGGTTCCAGGCGTATTCTGACCCTGGTCGTGTTGCAGGTGCTGAGCGACGACGGCTCGAGCAGCAGCGGCAGCGGGGTGCTGGGGCTACGCAGGCGCTCTCTGAACTCGTTGTTAGCATCCGACATCGACGACAGTGACTGGGGCACCGACAGCTCTGACACCAACGCCGCCCCTGCCCACACCACAAGCAACAAAACCTCTGGGTTCTCATCCGACAGCTCTGAAGGCAACTCTGACAAGTGCTCTATTTGCCTCTTACGGTTTAAAGACCAACAGGTTGGCACACCAGAGACTTGTGAACATTTGTTCTGCCTCGACTGCATTACTGAGTGGTCCAAGAATGTAAACACTTGTCCGGTGGACCGGATGACATTTAACTCTATTGTTGTGAGGATCTGTGCAGGCGGTCAGGTTCTTCGTACTGAGCCTGTGAAGGTTGCGGAGCGCCGCCCTTCAACTGATGTGATGATTGTGGAGGATCCAACTCCTTGTGAGGTGAGAATATTAATTAGAGTTCTCAACATTACAGCTTATGTTTTTAAACCTGACAAGCCATGAAATGTCTTGGTTCTAATTGAGTTTACCAGATGGTTTGATATTGTGTGTAATTTGTAATGAATTCCTTAAAAAATCATGTTATCCCAACATAACTATTTCTTCATTGTTTAAAAGTTGGATTAGTAATTGATTATTAACAGTATTGTTTCTTTCAAACACTTTTAGGTTTACCTGGTAGATATGTGTTATTAGTATTGTTTCAATTGAATGCACCTTTATTGAGATTACCATAGCCACTAGTTTAAATTATTATAAGTAAACTTTTCTAACTAATGTAATTGTTATAAATAGAAACCTTTACCAAAACAAATTGATATTTTTATAAAATAAATTAGAAAATTGAATCATTATTAGAAAGTGTAACAAAATATATTTTTATCTATAGGAGTGTGTTAAAAAACAGGTAGAGCAATTATATTTTTATAGCATATTAATTATTATAGCAGTCTGTATCACTTGTACTCTTGGGATCTGAAGAAAGTGAAAAGGGCTTTCCTCTGAGTAATTCTTGCATGTTTTGGAATGCATTCCAGAAATCAATTATTAACAATTTATCTAGATCTTTGTTGGTAAGTCTGTTTTTAAAATTAGCTGACATTATTTAAAATCAACCTACCTACCCATGAAACTGAACAACTTTCCCCAAGAAACATAGGCTGTCGGACGACAAAAAAAGTTGTCCCTTTCGTACAAAACCGCGCAGCCAGCTAATTGATTTACTATGGAAGATGCATATTTTTTCGTCCAACAGCCCATGTCTCTTGGGGAAAGTTGTTCAGTTTCATGGGTAGGTTGATCCTTTCAAATAGTGTCAGCTAATTTATTTACACCTTGTATAATTATTTATTGAGTGTAGTAAATGTGTTGACTATCTAGGTATGTGGGAGCACTGAGAATGAGGAGAGCATGCTGCTGTGTGACGGCTGCGACCTCGGGTTCCACATGCAGTGCCTGACGCCGCCGCTCACCGAGGTAATTACAGATATGAATACATAAATAGAGTCCCATTAGCATTTACCATTGTTATATAATTGCTACAATGTCAGAGTTAAAACTTCAAATTAACTTTTTGTATGTTGTTTGTGATGTACATTGAAGTAAAATAAATAGTAGTGTTAGCCTAATAGTGAAATAAATTTAAAAATGTCAATGCTTATCATGTTATCTCACTTACATACCTATTGCTTTCTCGTTTCTTATTGTTTTTAACATAATATGTAGGACATGCAGTATACTTTAGTACAAAAAAAAAATATATTATTTGAGACTATTAAATGTATGGTCCTACCTAACCATATTTATTCTTCTCTTATTATTTTAATAATTAATCCATTCTTGAGTAGTAAAAATCAAAATAATTCTGCTTCTCATTCCCATATTTATTTTAAACAATATTTGCTCATCTTAGTACATCTTAAACAAACTTCCAGGTCCCGCCAGACCAGTGGCTCTGCCCGAACTGTGACGACCTGCTGGACGGCATTCGCGTGTCCGAGCTGGACGAGTTGTTCGACGGGATGGCGGATCTGGACCTGCCCGACGCGCCGCGCCAGGTCGCCCTGAGGCAACCGCGCGTCGTGCGCCCGCGCCGCTCCAACAGAACCGCTAGAACCGACAACGTAGACCAGCCTTCCACTTCTAGCGGAAGAACTGGTAGTTCTCAAGCGACTACTTCTCGCACGCGCTCTTCTAGAGGGTCTCGCTCGACGCGCGCTTCTAGAAGTTCCCGCACCACGCGCAGAACCACCGCTGGCGCTCAGCGCGGCAGGTATAAGAGGAGGCGGAATAGGACCGTAATCATCGAGTATGAGCTGCAAGAGAACGGCAAGACTCCTGTCACTAAAACTGTTAAGAAGAAGTTGAAGAAAAAAAGAAAGGTGGGTCTAAAATCGGCGTCGGCGCCGATCATTTCGTGCTCTTATATTTATTTTGAATGATGAGTTTTACTAGCTGAAATGTTCGGAAGATCTTGGATTGAGGTGAAGTTTGGAGTGGCGCCAAAATTGCAAAAAAATCCCGCGGGGTCGAAGTAAATAACAGTACTACGTACTCACTCACGTATCCATACGGAGACAGCAGAGCTTCAGTTGATAGACAGATACAGTTAGCCAACGTTGTTTTTCATTTCTCAATAAAAAATAATTTGAAACTAGTGCTTCTGCGTGATCACAGTTTTATCTTCAAGATGAACTTTTTTAGCACATAAATCAACAACAACTCGCTACTAGACATTCTTAAGTTAGACCTCCAGCAGCACAACTGTGGAAACCGCATTAAACTGTAAGTTTCTCTGATAAGGTTTGTTAAATATAAATAAATAAAATAAAGTAAAAATAATGATGATGTGTTTGTATGTCGCAGTCCCGCGCCAAGCCGCGCACGGCCGCGCGCCGCACGCTGGTGCGCGCGAGCGTGCGCGCCAAGCTGGCCGACATGCGGCGCGACAACAGGCAGGTACGTCACAAGGGTCAGCGCATCAGTTTAGCTTGTTCTTCGATTTAAAAGCCTTGCTCTTGACGGTGGAGTGACCGCCATTCCTCTCTGTCCAATGCCAGCGATTTCACGTCTTGATACGACACCACAATAACTTTTTCATTCATTTGTTTTTCTCTTCTCTTTTCCCTTCCAGCTTTCCTTCCATAGTGCCCTATCGCCTTTCCCGTTCTGCTTTTGATTGTCTTCAGCAATTTTCTGTTCTCCCCAACTAACTCCAAAACCTCTAAGTTAGATCAGTTTATGCATTTTGATATAAAAACAACAGAAAAGATCAGACAAAAAATGTAGCATTATTGGAATATTATGTGACTTTTGTTTTAGTTTGTAACTGATTTGGTTTGGACCTAAACCATGCTTTAATGAGTCCCCTGTAATGCACGTCGCTCCTCGCGCAGGAGCTGGCCCAGACCGCGCGCGCCAGCAGCGGCGTGCAGGCGCTGTCCGCGAGCCGGCAGCGCGCGGGCATCCCGGCGCTGAGCCTGTTCGGGTCGGCGCACGAGCTGGACTTCTTCTCGGACGACGAGGGCGTGACGTCAGAGGGCGCCAGCGTGGCCGTGGCGAGGGCGGCTCGGCCGCACGGGGCGCTACGCCAGGCTATGAGACAGGTCAGATCATGTTGAATAGGGTATTTGACTACTTTTTTATGTTATAAATCCAAACTTATATGTTTTAAGATTTTCGTGGTTGTTCACTACACTAACATTATCACAATTTGCGGGTTTGTTACCACGCTTATATTTAATATTGTTACCTCAGTTAACCGTGGTAACAAACCCGCAAATTGTGATAATGTTAGTGTAAATCCAAACTTGCTAGCTATCGTTTTTGGGAACACTCAACAGTGTCACTATCCCAGTTTTTATCCCCATTAAGTATCTTTCTATCATATACTTACCCGCTATAATGTATTGTAGGCTCGTCGCAAGATGTGCATCCCGTCCCCTCCACACGCAAACGCGGCTCCGGACATCCTCTCCAGCATCCTCGAGAGCCAGACCTTGCTGCACTCCAAACGATCCATCGTCTCCGTCACCGTGGACGGACAAGTCGACATCAAACTGCACAAGAGCAAGCGGGACAGGGATAGTGCGAGCGAGAAGCCCGACGACAAGAAAGATGACCGCGTGGATGTCAATAAGGTTAGTGTTCCGTCAGACGGTCCATAGCGCCCCTGGAGGAACACACTTCACATCACACAGGAAGAGAACAAGCAAGACGGGGATAGAGAATTAGGGAATGTGCTCATTTTTTTAAATTAATTAATAAAATTTTTTTTCGAAATATTTCAAGTTCCAGATACAAATACAAAAAAGATAATTTTTCAGATATCTTCCTTAGAAACAAAGTTATAAAGCTTCAAAGTTGATGGTTAGACAGAGAGGTCCGACGTGACATGTGACATCATATGTCACGCGGGCCATACATCCGCCATAGACAATTTTGTTTTCGTAAGAGGGACAAATATATTTATTTAATAATGTTGTTTGTATGTAGTCTGTTTTTCGATCAATTTCGATTTCGAAGATTCTCTTTTGAGTGTCAGTATTCTATTTTTGTATACTTTCAGAATTCAGATAAACTATGAAAAAAACTAATATTTTTTTATGCATATTCCCTTGAAAACAAAGCTGCTTATTTCTACACTACTTTTTGTCTGAAAAAAAAAAATTTGATTCTTGCTGGATTGCAGTGATCAAGGCAATAGGGAATATGCATTAAAAAAATATTAGTTTTTTTCATAGTATATCTGAAAGTATACAAAAATAGAATACTGACAGTCAAAACAGAATCGAAATTGATCGAAAAACAAACTAGAGACAATATTATTAAACAAATATATCTCTCCCTCTTTTCATTATGAACGAAAACAAAATTTTCTATGGCGGGATGTATGGCCCGCGTGACCAATGACGTCATTGGTCATGTCGGACCTCTCTGTCTAACCATCAACTTTGAAGCCTTATAACTTTGTTTCTGAGCAAGATATTTGAAAAAGTATTTTTTATGTGTTTAACTTGAAATATTTCGATTCAAAAAAATTGGGCATATTCCTTATTTGCACAAAAAGTACCTTTTGTTTTTGCAAAAAAAGGTTGTAGGATAAGTTTTTGTCTCGCGGGCTGAGCTGTCAGCCGAGAGGATTTGCGTTGACTAATACTGACTTACACGTTATCTTCCGACCCATGTAACTTTTTTATTTACGAGCCGATTTTTATCGCACTCTGTTTGCACTATTTTTTTTTTTTTTTTTTTTTTTGACGATGACCTAATGCTTGTGTCGCAAAATCGACGTATCAAGCAACAGCCTAAGGGCGCCCACTTGGGGGCTGCACTATTTTGATAAAATAAGGTGTAAACGTTTCAAAGAGTTTAAACATTTTGGCATAGTGATAACCACAATTTTGCGGGAATTTAGGACTTTTACTGAAAAAACGGCACATGTTAAAACCTTTATATGTCGATAGAGGATCTATAGACGAACAAAATATATGACTCAATGTCCTACCGCGCAAGATTTTTGAGATAATCAATGTTAAAGACCCAGTATGGATAAAAATCCTAATTTATTCTCTCTGCGATTAAATACCTATACGTAGTACAATTTTTGCACGTGATGTTTGCTCTTTCTGCGCCTCATACGATATCTTACATACATAAATGCATGTCACGTCGTACATATCCCTAAAGGGGTGAGCAGAGCCTTAAATGGCACACGGGAAGCACACGTTTTGCCGTCAAAATGTTTGGACTTTGGTCAATATTGTACGATATTTTATCTTACCTACATGTAATGTTCATAGTACAATATTTTCTACTACTATCTCCGTCCGTGTCCTTTTGTTTAAGAGCATTGGGCTCTTGATCTGGAGGTCGTGGGATCGATTCCTACGATTTCCCTAGTGAAAAAGTCGCTTGTGCGTTTTATCTCAATTGGTTCAGCTCAGTCAGTCAAAAGACGTCCACTACTGGACGAAGGCCTCCCCCAAGGATCTCCACAACGTCCTGTTCTGCGCATCCAACGATTTCCGGTGGCCTTCACCAAATCGTCCACCTTGTGGGAGGCCTGCCCACGCTGCGTCTTACGGTACGCTGTCGCCACTCGAGAACCTTTCTGCCCCGGCGGCAGGGGCGTGCACAGGGTTTAGGGCTAGGGTAGGCAGGCAGGTATAAAAAGGATAAAAAAGCACTTACCAAAAAAAAATCATGAATTAGGTTACTGTATTGTGTTGACCGGTGGTGTTTCCATGCAATGAGTGATGTAATGTAAGTTTGGCCACCTCAAGTATCTAACCAGGTGATTGAATATTTGGAACAAGTCACACTAGAGATAACCGAAATGGCCTTTAAAAATTGACATAGCCGGCGTCGTTCCAAACGTTCAAAGAAGTGCAGAATATAATACACGGAAAATAAAACACTATTGGTGTGTACATACACAACGTTAACCAGTTGAAAGTCTCGTAAGATTTTATTTGAAAATTACTTGCGTTGCAAAGAGTTGCAATGCAATTAACTCAAAGGAATTGCAATTTAGACAAACACGGCCCGTCGGCACAAAGTTCACAGCTATTACTCATTGTTATTAATGTAATTTACTAACACAAAAAGCACTAATTGCTCAAATAAACTATCAAAAACTTCAAAAATCACTGCGCGTCTAAACAACAAAAGTAAACATTATGGCGAATAATGAGTGACGTTTGACGTTTCCAACCCTGCGTTCCGAGACGCGCTGAAATCGATTAAAGTACTCGTAATCGCGTTCCGGATCACTGTCAGCCATACATTTTTTGCTTTTCTGATCGCTGCTGACAGCGCTGAAGGTCTGATTCGGAATGCGCCCTTCCTTTTGTTTGGTTTTACCCAATACGCGCTTTTTCATACGACTGGTGCGTTGTGATTGGTCGTTGGTCGGGACATCACGCACACTATTTTGTATGGAGCGAAATCACGCACACTAACGCATTGACAAGTTTTGTGTTCGCACATAGGGCCTTTATAGCACACAGTCATATATTTTCTCTCACTACATGTAAGTAAACGTCAGTTGGAATAGGCAGTGCTTTTGGCGAACGTAAACAAAAGACGAGTGGAATTTGTTAAAGATCAGGATGTGTAAAATTAATATGGGTGTTATGGTAGTTAGTATGATAGTGTAGTGTAGTTAATTAATGTATATTATTGAGAAGGTATTTATCTGAAAATGACAGGGTAGGCAGTGCTTTTCTGCCTCTATGAAGCGCACGCCCCTGCCCGGCGGCCGTCAGTTAAGGGTCCTACCCATGCCAACTCGCAGTTTGTGATGGCCTAAGGCTCGTAAACGAGCAAGTACAAAATTCCAGTAAACATATATATTAAACTTGGATATATAACCTTTATTTGGCGTAGACTGATTTTTATTAAAAACATTAAATACTATACCAAAAACGCCATTGAAGTCGAGCTGTTCCTATTGTTAAATTCGCTACTGCTTCTAAACTACAACAGACGCGGACACGGTTCCTACGGATTATTGGCTTTTATTTATCTTTCATCCGTGCAAAAAAAAAATCGTAGGTAATTCAAGAAAAAAGTAGAAAAAACACGTTTTTCGCACAATTCCTGCGCAGTGTCGGACGTAACTACCGTGAAGCATCGCACGCTAATATAAACGCTATTTCTGTAGTGCGTTGGTTGAACTTTGAACTAAAGCGCGTCGAGTTGCGAATCTAGCCATTGTATGTCCCTTAATGAAATTATTACTTACCTAAGCCTAAAAGGGAAAAAAAATTGTGAGAAAAAACGCTACGCTTACAGCTATTCAGTTTGACGATGTTTACATACAGCTTTATGTTATTAGTGAAATAAATAAATACATACTTTTTTCTTCTTTTTTTATCTTTTTTCTTCTAGCAATGTGCCCCCCCCCCCCCCACTGCCACATAATTTTGGCAATTCTGAAGGCTATGTCGGTTACCTTAGTTCTCCTGCGGTTCTCATAATTTTCGATTCGATCTCGCAAGGAAACTCCCGAGCATATCTGGTAGTCGTGGTAGCAAAGTAAAAACTATGGCAGATGCCGTAAGGCTGTTTTAAAATTATGACCTCGGGGACTGCTGCTCACGTGATAAAAATAAGAAGAACATTTTCTGTTACAACTTTACTTTCTGTTACACTTAGTATAAGAAAAAATACAGAGGTAGTGTTATTACGATAATTTATTACAGTTCGTATTTCTGTAACTACAGCAAACGAAATACAGATGAACATCAATAATTATAAAACTAATAATATAGGGTTGTTTGATAAGCTTTTTGCTGTACCTATACCTAAGTGGCGAAGGGTGAAATTTTGACAAAGGTAAGCCGGAAGAGCGCGGCCTACCTAACTAAATGACATGCTTTTTGTTTTCAAAACTGTGAGTTCGGAAAATGGAATTCATCGCTACACAAATAGTCAGTTGATCAGCAATCCATATGAATTAATGCCATAATAGCATACAGAACTCACAACACTCACTCAACAACTTACCGTATTAAACAGATCGTGAAAAACGCAGTAAAAACAACAATTTCACTGTTTACAAACAAGCACACACTAAATTGGCGGACACGTACTTACTAATTAATTGTATTTTCCCCATATAAATCCTAATTTAACCAATCACACAACATCACACATTTCGACCCCGCGATGTATTTTCTTACTGCAACTCTTCTTTTTCAATTTTGCTATCTTATCAATTCATCTCTCGCGTATGCGTTAGAAAGAGAAAGAAATTATGGGAAGCCGACCGTCTCGGCTTCTATGGCGCCATTTTATGGGTGTGTTTCAAATCAAACTGACAGCGCCGGCAACATGCGCGTGAGAAGGAAAATATGGAAGTAAACCTTTGGAGCGCCAGAGACAGAGTATACGGCAATCCACGAACTCGGTCGGTCGTGCGACTCGTGCGTGATCGAATATACATTGACGTGCTTGTAGAGCGCCGTCCGCTTCGACTTGTATTAAAAAAAGCAATGTATCTTGCGCTCGCGTTTACGTAAATTACTATCAGCATTAGAGGCTGTTGGAGCGGATTTTCGAAAGGTAAGCCGAGGGGAATCGGCTTGTATGGACCCTTCGCCACTGATACCTACCTATATATTATGTAGCTTAACACCACTGAATCAAGTGTGTTGAATGAACTGCAAATGTACAATGTAGAAACATAATAATAAACTGCGGGTGTAGACTTATCAAACCATCATGTAATTAGTTCATCATCACTATCATCTCAGCCGGAAGACGTTCACTGCTGAAAATAGGCCTTTGCCATACATTTCCACCGTGAACGGTCCTGCGCTACTTGCATCCACCGGCGCCCAGCAACTTCCACCAAGTCATATGTCCACATTGTGGGAGGCCGTCTAAGACTACGCCTTCTGGTCCGTGGTCACCATCCGAGAACCTTTCTTCCCCATCGGTTATCGGTTCGACGAGCTATATGGCCTGCCTATTGCCACTTTAACTTGCTTATCCTGAGAGCTATATCGATGACATTGGTAATTGGCTCAAGATGAAACAAATAATATAGTTTACTTTAGTTATATTTATCCAGCTGTGAACTGCAATAGGCTGATTGATATTGATCCACTGTCTTCGCTCTGATCAGAAGACTTCAAAATATTGTCTATAAAAGCAGCAGAAGGTTATGACTCATAACCAATTGGAGAAAAACGCACAAGTGTTTTTTTCACTAGGTAGGAATCGAATCCACGACCTCCGAATCTAGAGCTCAATGTATAAGACTACGGAGGAAATCTTAGAAAATATTGAACTATGAGCATTACATTTGCCCAAATATTTGGCCGTAGGTTTAGTGTGAGCCTCCCGTGTGCCAACTAAGGATCTGCTCACCCCTTTAGGGATATGTACGTGATTATCTGTATGTATGTATGTAAGATATAGTATTAGGCGCAGAAAGTGCAAACATCATGTGCAAAAATTGTTGTACTAGGTATAAGTATTTAATCGCAGAGGGAATAAATTAGGATTTTTAACCATACAGGGTCTTTAACATAGATTATCTTAAAAATCTTGCGCGGTAGGACATCGAGTCATATATCATTTTGTTCGTCTAGATCCTCTATCGATAGTGGTTATCACTATGCCAGACTCCCATACGGGGATGTTCAAACCCCTTTGTTTTTGATTACGATGTGAACGTTTGTTTATTGTTGAATGTTGTCCTATTGTTCCAGCCGTGCGGTTCATCCCTCACTCGCCAGGCGCCGATGTACGGCGGCGGCGGGGGTGGGCGCGGATGGGGGGGCGGGTACCGGGGGGGGCGCGTGCCCCCCGCCGCGCCCGAGCACCCGCCCTACGCGCCCCCCGCCGCGCCCCGCATGGACCGGGGGGGCGGCCACCACCACACACAGGTAACTAGAGACGGCTGGGGAGGGGGCGGCTACCACTACACAAAACTCATATCTATGATGCTACATCTAGACTCGTCTCTCACCTAGGGATGCAAGATTTCCTGCTTTGAATCGATTTTTTGGATCGTAATGAATCGTAAGCAAATTAATCACGTTAGATAGTACTATGTTTAAAAATATGATCTAGGTGATTCGATTCTCCCTACATTTGAATCGATTCGCTTAGATATAGCATTTAAATGAATCGATTCAAAAAATCGCTAGATCGTATGCCATTGAATCGATCTTCGTAAAAATCGAATCGTAAATGAGCTTCCAACGCGCACTACGAGCCTCTCGGTAAAGATGTGTATGAGCTGTTGATTATATTTAGTGAATGTTCCAGTTCCAGGAGTCGTTCGGTGCGGAGTACGGTCGCAGGCCTCCGTTCGAGGAGCCGGAGCCCGACCGGCGGCGCGAGCGCGAGCGCGGGCCCGCGCGGGGGCTCGGCCCGCACAGGCACAGGTGAGCGCCGCCACTCACTCTACGCGGTGGAAACGATAACTGCAGTCACTCGATTTATCCTTATCTACTGATTACTGATATTAAAAGTGCCCCACGAGCTCTATCAAATGGCATTAATAACTATTTCAAAAATTAATGGGATATATCGAAAAAAATATTTTTTCTGCTCTCATACATTTAATACGAAACCATTACCATAGAGCTCATGAAGAACTTATCCGTGTGGTATCAGTAATCAGTGTCTCGGTATCTTGTATAGTTTAGAATAAATCGAGTGAGTACAGTTAACGTTCCACCCTGTATATATAACCCTCACAACAATACGATATAAGTACGACGTGTTAGTGAAATATCGCAAAACCTCTCGGGTGGTAACTCGGCCCGTCAAACTGAACAACTTTTGTTCTGGAACTTTTCCGAAATTGTAATAAAAAAATTACTGTTCATACAAATTGACTCGGCTAATTGATGAGATTGTATGAAGAATTAAAAAAACAGTCAATCAGTTTCTTGGGCCGAGTTAACACCTGAAGAGTTTTGCGTTATTTTACTCATAAGTCAGTCATTTTTTTTAAATTCTAATTTAGATTTTAACAAATAATTTTTCGACGTCAAAGCTATCATGGCTGGCACGTTCACTGCCGGTGCGCGCCCGCGTGTTGTATACTTTATTGAAGCCGAACACAAACGGAACGAGGCAGTTTAAATAATCGCAATTCTAGTGATAGCGTCAACCTGCACCACGTCGGGCGCGCGGAGCCGCGAAGTGCACAATACCAGATAGATACAAATACATAAATAAAAATATATAAGGACTAAATTTTACAGAATTACCAGAGTACCGAAAGGCAAATAATTTTACATATCGAAACCCAGTTAAGACTCCAACCTGCTTTACTTTCGTTTTATAATATGGAATATGCATAAAAAAATATTAATAGTTCATCTGAAAGTATACAAAAACTGAATACTTTCAAAACAGAATCGAAATTGATCGAAAAACAAACTAGATACAACATTATTAAACAAATATATCTGTCCCTCTTACGAAAACAAAATTTTCTATGGCGGATTTATGGCCCGTGTGACATATGACGTCACATGTCACGTCGGACCTCTCTGTCTAACCATCAATGTGTTTATCTGGAACTTGAAATATTTCGATTAATGAATTAAAAAAAATTGTGCATATTCCCTATTACGTAGATAAAATGAACAATTGATCATAATAACAACAACAGCCATTCCCTCAGCTCCGGCCGCGGGGCGGGGCGCGCCCGCGGCGGCGCGGGTGAGGTCGCATAGTCTTGTTAGAAAAATGTCTCCCAAACAAACTTGAAACTTTTAGGTATTGCACTAAATAAGAACAGCTTCCGTACCTGACTAGCACTGTTACACGAGCCATGTCGAGCTCTATAACATTTTGGAGTCTAATGACCAAGGTGTTAGAATGATGAAAGGAACAAAACGACCAATAATTTTAAAGCGAAAAATAAAAAAATTGTCGATCTTGGACAGGACTCGAACCTGCATTTCCTTGGCTATCCGGGCCAGAAACAGGCGCGTTACTAATTATGCGACCAAGTTCTGTGAAAGGTCGACGAAATTTGATACTGCTTTTTACTTTAATGCTGAGTGACTTACAGCTCCATCTGTCGGTAAATATTTCAAACTATCGACATTCGTGTTTTAAGTTACATTGGAATTATTATTATATTAGATATTTCGTTAACAGATGTATGTCTATAAAAAGACCAATATTACAAAAATACCAATATCTAACACTCACATCAGGGTTTGTGAGGGCGACTGTCAAACTTACAACCCATACGATGAAGAACAATAGAATAGACATGTCTTTATCACTAATTGTTTCTAATCCTAGTTGTTAAGTTGTTTTGTCCGCTAACGAACTATAGCTTAATTATTTTGTATAGTACAGTCAATTACCTAAGATAATTGATAAGATATTCAGGGCCGCTCAAAAGCAACGATGTTTCCTAAGGCAATTTTTAATGTTTTTATATTTATTTATTTTATGTAAGTTTATTCACTTCTTCGGTTTTGAGTGGCCCTGAATGTTAGATGATTGAGTGTAACTGAACTGCCGGGACTAGACCTCGAATGATTTCCGCAGCTTCGGGCAGCCATGGCGTCCCCAATACAACTCCAACCCGGACCGCCACCGCCATTCCTTCGGCGGGCACGAGAACAACCCCTTGGACATGCGCACCGCCCCCCCCGGCCCCCCGCCGGGCCCCCCACCCCCGAGGCACAACTTCGGCCCTTTGCCCGCGCCCCCTATGTTCAACTTCGAGAACGACAAGTCGGAGGAGGAGCCGGAGGAGCTTGTGATCGATACGGACAAGTACGGCAATCATGATAACCCTAATAGGTATTTCTCAAGTCTTTTTCAGTTGCACGCTTTTTGGTTTTGGACGCTTAGGTTTTAATGTTTACTGTGTTTTAAGGGTTTTATAATGCATGAGTAATCAAGACATGATGTAAATTGTGCAATAAATTCAAATAACTCATTTTTTAGGTTAAGAAATCAAATCAACTTTATTAACTTTTTGGATGTTACATCTCTTTTAGTTTCGTCATTACTAGAATGTTTCAAATATGAATCTAGAACTATTTATTTTGCGATGTCTTGTACAAACAAGACCAAATGTGATGTTGTGTGTTGTCCTGATTGAAATAAATTCTACAAGTATTTAAGAATGTAATTTTAGCATTTTATCCACTTGTCAGCGCGAATTCATCATATCAGCGAGAAAAACTAATTTCTGTGTCAGTTAGTTAAAAATTACTTTATAATAGAAAAGCATCAATATTTCATTCATCTCCATTTCTAAACATTAATATAGCGCCAGATATAGCTCATTATGCGAATTAATAATACCTACTAAATCAGAATACTTGTGCATGTGGCGTCTACATTGAACGCTTTTATTAAGATGAATATCAATCTTCCATCACCAAAAATCTCAAGTAAATAAACAATATTTTCTCTCCAGGTACGACCCAACAGAACCCACAAACGACGACGACGAGGACGAAACTCCAGTCGAGGAATCGAACCCGCACCCCCCTCTACCGGAGCCGCCCCAACTCCCGGCTATTCTAGCCAACATTGACACTTCTAGTATGAATGTACCGGCTAATATTCTAGATACAGCCGTTAGACAGGTATTGGAAGAACACAGGGGGCTGATTGCACCGCCTGTTGCTAAAGGTAGCGATGAAGATTCAGACGGAGACTGTCCCAATTTCTCCATCTATTCAGCTACCAGTGTGCACATAGCTGGTACTAGTATGGATGAAGCGAGAAACCTTGAAGAATCTACTATGAGAACTAGGGAAGACGAGTATAAAGAGAAAGTTTCTAAACGGTGTCCGATCACAACTAACCCTAGGAATCCTATTAAAATTAAGATAAATACACCGTCTTTAATTAAGAGGGTTAGTTTGTATGACGATGAAGAAGGCAGTCAGGAGCCTGAGGAAACCGAAGCTGAACCAACTTCGTCTGAGAAAGTTACAGATGCTATCAAAGATGATATAACTACTGATGATAAGGAACCTCTAGCAACTCTGGAGGAAGTCGAACAAGATGACGATGAAACGAATGACGGTGCTGATTCTAAAGATGCGGACGTCACGCCACCTGACCCGCCAGAGATAGCTGAAAATGTAAATACGCCTGAAGAAGCTAAAACACCTGATCTCGAAGAGCCGGCGACTCCTGATCTGGACGAGCATACTCATGAAAGCGGCGATAAAGAAGATGATGATCATGAAAAAGAAGCTTTAACAGCCGAAGAAGAGAAAGAAGATACAGAACCGGCGACGCCTTTCGAAAACGGAGACAAAACAGACGCTGAGATTTCAGAAGAAGAAAATGATGATGTATCTGAGAAAGAACTTGGTGTCGTCGCGCAGAAGGACGCAGATGAAGCTCTAGAGAAGATGACCGAGTCGATCAGTGAAACAGAAGATGAACGCAGCTACACGCCTTGCTTAGACGAAAACAAATCTAAAGATACATCTTTGGAAACAGAAAAAGAGAAAGGCATTGAAGGTTTAGACACTGAAATGATTTCTGAAGAAGAAGGCAATGGCATATTTTCAGATGAAGACAAAAGAGTTTCTCCCCCACCCGTCGCCGCAGACCCCTCTGATGATCCTAAAAAGAAGAAGAAAAAAGAATCTAAAAAGGACAACAAAGACAAGAAAAGCAAGAAAAAGAACGAAATCTCATTTAAAAAGTTAAGCAAGAACAGTAAAGAGCGGAATTACCGCGACAAAGATAAGGACAAAGATAAAGAGAGAAGCAAGAAAGAGAGACGCTCCTCGGAAGAAAGAAAGAAGCGTAAAGAGAAGAGAAAAGATTTGGAGAGATATGATGTTCGTACGGTTGTGACCGAGAAACGCAAGCGGGTTAAAGATGCGTTTGGGCGAGACGTTTCGCCGGCTAGATCCGGGTCTAACGCTTCAAGGTCTCCCTCCGTTCCCCCGAGGCGCCGCCCCTCCCTGTCCCCCAGGAGGAAGTCCATATCACCACGACGAAGATCTTTAACTCCTCGAAGGAAGTCTATAACCCCTCGCAGACGATCGATCTCGCGACGTCGATCGATATCAGCTAGAAAACGCACGATTTCGCCGCGACGCAGATCGATTTCATTGAGAAGGGTGTCACCAGTGATTAGAAGGAAATCGATCACGCCGCGCAGAAAATCGATATCGCCGAGACGAAAGTCGATATCGCCACGACGTAAATCAGTATCGCCACGACGTAGATCCATGTCTCGAGGACGTAAACGGCGGTCAACTTCGCGACGTAAACGTAGACGCTCGGCTTCTAGAAGTCCTAAACCTAAGACTAAGAAGAAAAAGCGGATTAGGTCTGCCGAAAGAGCGCCTAGGAGAGAATCTCCAAGGCGGAAGTCTCCTAAACCAAGGAAGCGAGCTAAACGTACACCCACTCCCACCCCGCCTAGACTCCTAGCGGATTGGTCTCCCCCCTCAGTGGACTCCAGACTACTATCTCCGAGGACGCCCCCACCGGGCCCGAGCCCCTCCCCGATAGAACGGCCTCCGAGACGCCACAGACGCGAACCGGAAAGACACCACCGCCACGCCATCACCGGCCCCTCTAAAGAAGTCTTCACTTCCGGCGACAATATCCTCGTCAGCGTCAGCTTCAAAGACCAGGAAAGAGATAGAGAATCCGGAGACAAACGTAAAAGGCGCGAGGCGAAGCGGGATAAGAGACGGAAGCGGCGCCGGGCCGCCGCCGCCGAGACGGAGGCTGTCAAACCCGTGGCGATCATCGACTTGGAGAGGTCGCCCTTTAGAGAGTTGACGCCTTCGCCCAAGAACGTGATAGTGTTGAGCGACAGCGACCACGGGGACAAGGAGCCGGAGAGGATCCCGCCGCCGCAGCCCGAAGCGGCGCCGGAACACGCGCACGTAGGTTAGTATTCCACACTATTTACACAATAGTCTTAGACGCGGTCGGTTAAGGCCTGATAAGGTAGGCTCAAGCCTGTCGATGATCATAAAGTTATAAAATCAAAACTTATTTTTTCCATCGTTATTACATCACTTAGATTTGTCATCATCACATCGGGTAGGTTGCCATGTCACAAACCTAATCTTCAGTGATATCTCGATAGACATCTTCGCCCTAATTCAGGCTCAATCCCTCGGTGGGGACTACAGTCAATGATGATGAAGTCATGTCTATAGTCTTCTTATCGCGTGGTTTTTAAGCCAATGACACAAACCTGTGACGGCTCCGTAGCCCAGGTGGTAGTATCTGCCTCCGACGCACAGGGTCGCGGGTTCGAATCCCGCCCAGGGCAAATATTTGTGTGATGAGCACTTGTGTTTGCCTTGTGTCTGGTTGTTGTTTATCTATATAAGTATGTATTTATCTATTTATGTAATGTATATCAGCTGTCTGGTATCTATAGTAACAAGCTCTGCTTAGTTTGGGATCAAATGGCGGTGTGTACAGATGTCCCCACATATATGTCAGAAATCAGAAACATTTATTTGCAGGACATCACAACACAAAACATATACAAAAATAATAGTACATAATAATGCAACAGAAATTAAATGAAAAATACAAACACAACATATTTACAAAATTGCCCCTGTGTTGCGACACCCAGACAAAAAGGGCCTCATTCAGCAAAAGCCGTAGCCTAGCAAGGTAGACTACGGCGCTGATCTTCTGTATATGTCCCCCACATATGTTGTTAGCAGAATTATTGAGTCGGCAAAGACCTCTCTAAAGATTATTTCTTTAAATAATAGCTGCTCCACTGCCTTGCCTTCGAAGCACGAAATTATTTTACTTTTCTGACAACCAAGTGATTTAGCCTGTAGTCTGTAGTATCCTAACCAAACTGGGCACTGGACTAGGATTCGAACATCGGAACGCTATTGCTAGATCACGGAAACTTGATAAATCCTATCCATTTAAATATTGTCTTTTCGGGTTTTACGGTTTACTTTGATGAAATTTGTTAAAAAGATAGTTGATACCCAAGACGGACAAAGGCTATTTTACTAGAGGAACTTATATGCTGGGGAAAACCGTAAAACACGCTGGCGTAACTCTCCGCTAATAACGAATAAATAAATGATTCCCTTTCAGGCCCAAAAACGCCTCCCGAACCGCCCGTCCAACCGGTGAAGTTCAACCTGCCGCCGAAGCCCGCCCCCGTGACGCGCGCAGCCAACCCGCTGCGAGAAGACGCCCCGGAGGCGGAGCCCGGCCCGGCCACGCCCCCCGACTCGCCCGACGCCTACGACCCGTTCGAGCCGACTCGTTCAGCCAGCAACTCCCCCGCCGCCGCGGCGCCCTCGCCCCCCGCGTCGCCCGTGAGGCCCCACATCACGCTGGAAGGCGCGCAGAAGACGAATCTGTCGGCGGACGACGTCATCGATAGAAGGCCGATCTCGCCGATTGAGAAGGTCATGGCTTTGTTGCAGTCGGTGAGTTGGTTCTGTAGTTGTTTTGTTTATTTACCGTTTCTAAATTTATTAAAAATCAATATTGTAGTTTATTGTTGGACACTTTCAAAAATCTGTTCTGTTAATAAAGTAGGTAAACGGGGCCAAAGTCTACTGTAAGTAGATGCAGACAACAATGTTTGCTGTTGTCATAAATATTGACACAACTTCAACACCACAGAATCCTCAACTCTGGAACCCTATTTAAAATAACATATCAATAATATTGTAATTATTAAAATACCAAAAAGTATTTGCATTATAATTTAAAATAGCTAAAGGTCATAAGGATTTGTGTCACACTTTATTAGAAGATGTACACCTCTCGTGCGAGCCGACGGTCGGAATACGTCACTTAATTTTGTTAGTTTATTATAATTTTTATAGCTTCAGCCCATCTTCCATCTTTCCGTCTCGCCAAGTGTCCTGCCCACCTCCACTTAAGATGGAAGATGGGCTAAAGCTATAACCGAATAGCGGCCAAGAACAGACAAGCGCTCGGTAGGCAGACCACCTGCCCGATGGTGGTCAGATGACATTGTGGCCACTGCGGGCAACCATTGGCTCAGGACAGCACAGGACCGGTGTGAATGGCGCAGAAAGGAAGAGGCCTATACTCAGCAATGGGTAGATATAGGCTGAGTAGATAGATAGATAGATTATAACATATTTTTAAGTTATCTGAAATAGTCGTGACATCAAACTTAGTCTCGAAAAGATCAAAAGTTAAATTTTATTCAGTCGTCCTCACAACACTACAGATCGACTGTGCTTTATTGCTACAATACGTATGACCCCCAGACGCGCGACGTGTCCCCCGAGCCGCCCCCGGGCGACTCCAACGCGCCCCCCTCGGACACGACCCCCGTGGCGGCGCCGCCCCCCGCGCCCGCGCCCGCCCCCGCGCCCCGCATCGTGCTGCCCGAGCCGCGCGGCGCGCAGCCTCCCAAGCTATTCCTGGCCAAGCCGTCGCCGATCAAGTCCAACCCCGTCAAGCCCATGCAGGTAACTTATACGACCATTATTATCCTCACAGACTCACAGGTCCGAAAGAGGTTCGAACATTTTTGTATGAAGGCTGACCTTTCGAATGGAGATATTTTGTACCCTGGATTAACACATGGGACACTATTTACGGGAAAGTCTTATTCCCACGGGAAAGATCTCACACGACGCGAGCGTAGCGTAGCCGACAGCTAGTCGGATGAACGAGCACGGAATGGAGGAACAAAATAGCGACCGAGTTTCGCACACCTGAACTTTCATCCATGTTTATTTTATTATTCCGTTGGATTGTCTACAGCGTCGGTGGTGTAGTGGCCAGGGGCGTGCACAGGGTTTAGGGCTAGGGTAGGCAGGCAGGTATAAAAAGGATAAAAAAGCACTTACCAAAAAAAATTCATTAATTAGGTTACTGTATTGTGTTGACCGGTGGTGTTTCCATGCAATGAGTGATGTAATGTAAGTTTGGCCACCTCAAGTATCTAACCAGGTGATTGAATATTTGGAACAAGTCACACTAGAGATAACCGAAATGGCCTTTAAAAATTGACATAGCCGGCGTCGTTCCAAACGTTCAAAGAAGTGCAGAATATAATACACGGAAAATAAAACACTATTGGTGTGTACATACACAACGTTAACCAGTTGAAAGTCTCACAAGATTTTATTTGAAAATGACTTGCGTTGCAAAGAGTTGCAATGCAATTAACTCAAAGAAATTGCAATTTAGACAAACACGGCCCGTTGGCACAAAGTTCACAGCTATTACTCATTGTTATAATGTAATTTACTAACACAAAAAGCACTAATTGCTCAAAAAAACTATCAAAAACTTCAAAAATCACTGCGCGTCTAAACAACAAAAGTAAACATTATGGCGAATAATGAGTGACGTTTGACGTTTCCAACCCTGCGTTCCGAGACGCGCTGAAATCGATTAAAGTACTCGTAATCGCGTTCCGGATCACTGTCAGCCATACATTTTTTGCTTTTCTGATCGCTGCTGACAGCGCTGAAGGTCTGATTCGGAATGCGCCCTTCCTTTTGTTTGGTTTTACCCAATACGCGCTTTTTCATACGACTGGTGCGTTGTGATTGGTCGTTGGTCGGGACATCACGCACACTATTTTGTATGGAGCGAAATCACGCACACTAACGCATTGACAAGTTTTGTGTTCGCACATAGGGCCTTTATAGCACACAGTCATATATTTTCTCTCACTACATGTAAGTAAACGTCAGTTGGAATAGGCAGTGCTTTTGGCGAACGTAAACAAAAGACGAGTGGAATTTGTTAAAGATCAGGATGTGTAAAATTAATATGGGTGTTATGGTAGTTAGTATAATAGTGTAGTGTAGTTAATTAATGTATATTATTGAGAAGGTATTTATCTGAAAATGACAGGGTAGGCAATGCTTTTCTGCCTCTATGAAGCGCACGCCCCTGGTAGTGGCTGGGGCGACTGTGTTTCGTTCCCCACCTCGTACCAAATAATTAAAAATAAATTATGTGTTTTCGAATTTCAAATTCATATGTACATTTATTCAACGCTCTTACGGTGAAAGAAAACATCTTGAGAAAACCTGCACCCTGCAATTTAAAGGCTGCTGCAGTCACTTAAGAGCGCACGAGCGCGGGAATTAGCTTTGTCCGCGCAACTGATGTAGTAGCTGTAGACGACATCGGGCAGGATATGACGGTGATAGTATAAATGAACACGATGTCTTGCAGGCGACCAAGATATCCCGCCTCCCGCTGCCAATGGCGGTCGCGTCGCGGCGCTCGGCGGACGACGACTCGCCCTACTCGCCCGGCTCGTCGGACTTCGGCGACCTGTTCGAGCCCCCGCCCGGCGCCAACGCCAAGAAGCAGAGGGACGCCTTCGACTGCCTGTTCGGGGACGGGAAGCCCCGCAGGAGGAACAGGAACGCGGCTAAAGTTCCCGTCAAACTCAACAGGAAAAAAGGTGAGGAAAAGACACGTTTAGGGACGTCAACGACTTGTCGGCCAGTTCGTAGTTTTCTATTCTCTATATTTTCACGTAAAGCACGTGAAAAAGTGGGACGGCAATATACTTACGCAGGAGTAACAGAGACAGGTAATAACAGGTCAACGTACGAAATTCTTTCTGCTCGGCGACCGCGCTTTACGAGTATCTATTCGTTCAAGCTCTGGTCACTTTTCGTGTGAGTAAGCGAATGGAAGTTTGTAAAGCATTTATGCCGCTAAAAATTAGAAATTGCCACAGATAATTGAAAACTACGCGCTGGACGTCAAGCCGTTGTTTTCGAATCCTTTAACTTAACAGTATTGAAATCAGTTTAACATTTCATTGATTTATACTTTTTTTTTGATGATTTAGACCTGTGGTCTTGACGGTAATACAGCTGTAGGATGAATGTTGTCGTGTTGCAGGCAAGACGCAGGTGGGCGTCAAAATCGACGAGGACAACCTTAAGATCCTGGACGACCTGCCCAGCTCCGCCGTCGAGATGCAGGTCAAGAGCAAGGTACACACACACTAACACACACACACTCGACGAGGACAACCTCAAGATCCTAGACGACCTGCCCAGCTCCGCCGTCGAGATGCAGATCAAGGTACACACATACTAACACACACACACACACACACACTCGACGAGGACAACCTCAAGATCCTGGACGACCTGCCCAGCTCCGCCGTCGAGATGCAGGGCAAGAGCAAAGTACACACGCACACACACACACACACACGACGAGGACAACCTCAAGATCCTAGACGACCTGCCCAGCTCCGCCGTCGAGATGCAGGGCAAGAGCAAAGTACACACGCACACACACACACACACACACACGACGAGGACAACCTCAAGATCCTGGACGACCTGCCCAGCTCCGCCGTCGAGATGCAGGTCAAGAGCAAGATACACACACACTAACACACACACACACACACACACACACACACACACACACACACACACACTCGACGAGGACAACCTCAAGATCCTGGACGACCTGCCCAGCTCCGCCGTCGAGATGCAGGTCAAGGTACACACACACACACTCGACGAGGACAACCTCAAGATCCTGGACGACCTGCCCAGCTCCGCCGTCGAGATGCAGGTCAAGGTACACACACACACACTCGACGAGGATAACCTCAAGATCCTGGACGACCTGCCCAGCTCCGCCGTCGAGATGCAGGGCAAGAGCAAAGTACACACGCACACACACACACACACACACACACACGACGAGGACAACCTCAAGATCCTGGACGACCTGCCCAGCTCCGCCGTCGAGATGCAGGTCAAGAGCAAGATACACACACACTAACACACACACACACACTCGACGAAGACAACCTCAAGATCCTGGACGACCTGCCCAGCTCCGCCGTCGAGATGCAGGTCAAGACCAAGGTACACACACACACTCGACGAGGACAACCTCAAGATCCTGGACGACCTGCCCAGCTCCGCCGTCGAGATGCAGATCAAAGTTAGAAAGTTTAACAATGTCTACACAACACTCATTATGGTTCTAATCTTACCACACTATATATTTGGCTAAATCAATATTTGATTGCTCTAATTTGTTATATTTTCCGTCACTTCTCAAGAAACCGTAAAAGCCATAATTTAGGTTTATAAATAACAAAAATTTCAACTCGTATTGATCTGTTGCAGTTCTTAAAGAAACTGAACCGCCAGGAGCGCGTGGTGGAGGAAGTGAAGCTGGTGCTGAAGCCGCATTACAACAAGAAACACGTCACCAAGGAACAGTACAAGGACATACTGCGCAAGGCCGTGCCCAAGGTAATATACGACGTCATAGGGTAACAAGAAACACGTCACCAAGGAACAGTACAAGGACATACTGCGCAAGGCCGTGCCCAAGGTAATATACGACGTCATAGGGTAACAAGAAACACGTCACCAAGGAACAGTACAAGGACATACTGCGCAAGGCCGTGCCCAAGGTAATATACGACGTCATAGGGTAACAAGAAACACGTCACCAAGGAACAGTACAAGGACATACTGCGCAAGGCCGTGCCCAAGGTAATATACGACGTCATAGGGTAACAACAAACACGTCACCAAGGAACAGTACAAGGACATACTGCGCAAGGCCGTGCCCAAGGTAATATACGACGTCATAGGGTAACAAGAAACACGTCACCAAGGAACAGTACAAGGACATACTGCGCAAGGCCGTGCCCAAGGTAATATACGACGTCATAGGGTAACAACAAACACGTCACCAAGGAACAGTACAAGGACATACTGCGCAAGGCCGTGCCCAAGGTAATATACGACGTCATAGGGTAACAAGAAACACGTCACCAAGGAACAGTACAAGGACATACTGCGCAAGGCCGTGCCCAAGGTAATATACGACGTCATAGGGTACCAAGAAACACGTCACCAAGGAACAGTACAAGGACATACTGCGCAAGGCCGTGCCCAAGGTAATATACGACGTCATAGGGTACCAAGAAACACGTCACCAAGGAACAGTACAAGGACATACTGCGCAAGGCCGTGCCCAAGGTAATATACGACGTCATAGGGTACCAAGAAACACGTCACCAAGGAACAGTACAAGGACATACTGCGCAAGGCCGTGCCCAAGGTAATATACGACGTCATAGGGTACCAAGAAACACGTCACCAAGGAACAGTACAAGGACATACTGCGCAAGGCCGTGCCCAAGGTAATATACGACGTCGTAGGGTAACAAGAAACACGTCACCAAGGAACAGTACAAGGACATACTGCGCAAGGCCGTGCCCAAGGTAATATACGACGTCATAGGGTAACAAGAAACACGTCACCAAGGAACAGTACAAGGACATACTGCGCAAGGCCGTGCCCAAGGTAATATACGACGTCATAGGGTACCAAGAAACACGTCACCAAGGAACAGTACAAGGACATACTGCGCAAGGCCGTGCCCAAGGTAATATACGACGTCATAGGGTAACAAGAAACACGTCACCAAGGAACAGTACAAGGACATACTGCGCAAGGCCGTGCCCAAGGTAATATACGACGTCATAGGGTAACAAGAAACACGTCACCAAGGAACAGTACAAGGACATACTGCGCAAGGCCGTGCCCAAGGTAATATACGACGTCATAGGGTAACAAGAAACACGTCACCAAGGAACAGTACAAGGACATACTGCGCAAGGTCGTGCCCAAGGTAATATACGACGTCATAGGGTAACAAGAAACACGTCACCAAGGAACAGTACAAGGACATACTGCGCAAGGCCGTGCCCAAGGTAATATACGACGTCATAGGGTAACAAGAAACACGTCACCAAGGAACAGTACAAGGACATACTGCGCAAGGCCGTGCCCAAGGTAATATACGACGTCATAGGGTAACAAGAAACACGTCACCAAGGAACAGTACAAGGACATACTGCGCAAGGCCGTGCCCAAGGTAATATACGACGTCATAGGGTAACAAGAAACACGTCACCAAGGAACAGTACAAGGACATACTGCGCAAGGCCGTGCCCAAGGTAATATACGACGTCATAGGGTAACAAGAAACACGTCACCAAGGAACAGTACAAGGACATACTGCGCAAGGCCGTGCCCAAGGTAATATACGACGTCATAGGGTAACAAGAAACACGTCACCAAGGAACAGTACAAGGACATACTGCGCAAGGCCGTGCCCAAGGTAATATACGACGTCATAGGGTACCAAGAAACACGTCACCAAGGAACAGTACAAGGACATACTGCGCAAGGCCGTGCCCAAGGTAATATACGACGTCATAGGGTAACAAGAAACACGTCACCAAGGAACAGTACAAGGACATACTGCGCAAGGCCTGCCCAAGGTAATATACGACGTCATAGGGTACCAAGAAACACGTCACCAAGGAACAGTACAAGGACATACTGCGCAAGGCCGTGCCCAAGGTAACGCCATATTACACGTTGGATGTATCAAACATAGGATAAGGGCGCCAGCAGAAGCACACCATTGTATTCTGGTGCCTATTCAATGGGTACTGTGATGCAACTTATGCTGAGCTACTTCTGCTGTTTTGTTTGTGCCCTGTGAATTTGTCTTCTTATTTTTATTCCATTTTCTGAGCAAGTCTGGTAAATTTAAGGAAAGTCTGGTAAACTCAGGAATAATCTGGTAAAGTCTGGCAATCTTAGGGAAGTCTGGTAACTCAGTGACAGTCTGGTGAACCCAAGATCAGCCTTTTAACTCAGGGAAACAATGGTAAACCCAGGGGACTTCTTGTAAACTCAGACAGTCTGGTATTTTCGGGGAAAGTCTGGTAAACTCAGGAACAGTCTGGTAAACTCAGGGAATATCTAAATTTAGGGACATGTACACAAAAAGCTAACGATGATTCAAATATTCGCTAATACTGACCGAATAAGACTAAACTGAAGTACATTGTTCCAGATCTGTCACAACAAAACCGGCGAGATTAACCCGACGAAGATCCAAGCGTTAGTGGAGGCGTACGTCAAGAAGTTCCGGAAAAGACACAAACTGACTCTCGCCTAGGGCTGGCCCAGTCCGCTCGACCCGGCCCTGGCGAGCGAGGGCGCCACGCCCTGAGGCGGGCCCGTCCTCGCAACGCTAGTAGGCTGGAAGCGGACTTTAACAGCTATTAGGTCTTTTTGTCATCTAGTATTATAGGGCTGTGCGGCGGCGGTTGCGGGACAAGCCGGCCCTGTCTGGTAGTTAGATAGAGATCACTGGAGCCGGCCCTGTAGACTGCGAGCCCTAGAACCGGCCCTGTCTGCAGTCGGCCAAACGAGTACTTCAGATGTTTATCAGAATATTATGTAATTATAATTTATCCACGGACAATGTATTTTAATTGAGCGTTTTATTTAATGAATAAAGATAAATATAGTATTAAATCATAAATTGTTTCGTATTTTACTATAATCCAGTAAATATTGATTGAGGGTCGGGCCACACTTATCGACGGCCTTTCGCATTTTGCCGATTGAAAAGCAGCACACTTGTACGCATTATGCCGATCCGCCGCTTACGGACGCGTTCGCAGCCGCAAGGTGCCGTATAGCTCCGTCACAGTCTAAAATAATTGTTGCACACAGTAGGTATTCGTAGTATAGGTATGTAATAATATATGTTCTGTAATTCAGTGTTTTTGTTGCGCATTTGAGGTAATATAGTATAATATAGTATTGTTTCCTGTTTATTTTCGAATTATTTCTAGTACTAGTTTTGTTAAACAGTTTGATTATTTGCAGTAAAGTAATTTATTTGATGTAAAAATTATCGAATTGGTGAACATAAACTGATGGGTGATAAATTGATGTGCATCATAATTATGATGGGTAACAAATAAGTAAATACATTTATTTTCAGTATTCTAAATACTTGACATAAAAATAATGATGGATGAGATTATGCAAGCAATAGTCAGCCAATGTCTACGACTTATATTAAGGCATAATGTCATAATACTTTATATGAATAGAAACTGTTATATCTAAGATTATTTTAGTAAATAGTGACAAAGTAATCTCTTTATATTTGACGGAGAACCGTTGCCAGCAGGATCGCACATGGTGGATGGATCCCCGAAATAATATAGTCTCTCCTTAGTTCAGACTAGTATTTCAAAGTTAGTAAAATCACAACACGAAGATAACAAATGATTGGCAAGATTTTAATAGATACAAAATACAATACGAAAACGTGAGAAGTTTGACACAGAGTAATGGCCTCTTCCCAAAAACAAGCACACAATCACTCAATTAAATAATATATATAAGATTATTTCAGTAAATAATGACAAAGTAATCTATTTATATTTGACGGAGAACCGTTGCCAGCAGGATCGCACATGGTGGATGGATCTCCAAAATAATGTAGTCTCTCCTTAGTTCAGGCTTGTATTTCAACGTTAGTAAAATCACAACTAGAAAATAACAAATGATTGGCAAGATTTTAATGGATACAAAATATTTTAACGGTCGGGGCGCGTACGCGGCGTCGATGCGAAAGGATTTCCATACTTTGTGCGCGTTTTGTATAGGCGAAATTCGAAAGGCCGTCGATAAGTGTGGCCCGACCCTGATCGACCAAGTAGGTACTCGATTAGTATTCTAACGTGTTACAAATAATACCAAAAAAAATAATATTTTTATCAAAGGTATTTAATTAAGATTTTCTCATCTCTAGTGATCAGCTGTGTCAAAGAATATTCGGACCAGATATGTAATTTTAGGTCAATGTACCTATTTTTATCGCTATGGTTAAAAATGTTTACGTACAACTTGTACCATAACATTCACATTAGAACAATTAATTTCGAAATGAAAAAAAAACTACAAATAAATAAAAAAAGCTTTGTTAAATAATTGTTATGAAATAATAAATTAATGAAATAATGAACTAAATATTTCAAAATGATATTTATGTTTGTAAATACGTAAACAAGATCAAGGCAAAAAAGAAAATGTTTTCTAACATAAATTGATTTAAGTACATCTCTTAAGAATGTAGGCACAAATGATGTACAAATACTTTTCCGTTCTGAGAATCGGTAGTCTATATTTTAGGTGTCAATTGACACTAGAGATGGGAAAATTTTGATTAAATGCCTGTGATGAAGAATATTCTTTATTTGGTATTTTTTGTAACACGTATAGTTTGTGTACTCGATATAATCATTGACCTTTAAAACGGTAGTCTTGTTATTTATTATTCTCCAATTTTATCGATTAAATTGCCCATACAAACTGTCGATCGCCGTCGATAAGTGTGGCCCGACCCTAAACTAAACTAAAAATTAGTCCTGTCACTTTCTATCATTTTTAATTGAAAAGGGATCGAAGATCATCTGTTTTGTTTTTGTCTTTGACTTCACGACTAACTTGACTATTCTTGTTGATCCACCTGATTTCGGCGACTAATCGGTCCCTTTTCAATTAAAAATGATAGGAAGTGACAGGACTAATTTTAAGTTTAGTTTAGTTGGGCGTATGCCGAATCGACACCAGTGATCACAACAGCAAAAAAAACGTATGAGTTTTGCTTGCTGACAGTGATCAATTAACTGGCCACGCCCACCAACCAAAAATAGAAAAAGCTCTAATCTACTTGTTTACTTGCACGCAAAATTTTAACTTTCAACTTACTACGAAATTCGTTGTTTACACGCATTAAGTCGCTTAAAATTTAGTTAAGGTTTACTACTTGACAACTTAATACGTGTAATCCAGCCATTACCTAATAAATTCTTCACATTTATACAACTAAAACGTCACGGGTTCATCCGATACCGCTCAGGTCAAACATTTTGTGTAATGAATGATGTAATTAATCCAAAATACGGGTTCTGGTGCCTAGTTTGAGAAACGGATAGTCCCTCCTCATTAGTCGTCGTCGTCGTGCAGAGCACTGAGCGCCTTTCAATAGAAGGGACCGAGCATAATATTCACGTTCTGTATTCAGAATATTTTTTGTGAGGATGTAGTAGATTTGAAAATACAAAATCTAAAACTACAGATGAAACTTCTACTAAACACGGACCAAGGGAGCTCAACTCAAATAGGATAGAAGCTCATCGCCAGGGAACGAAGCGAGCCTATCAAACCTCTTTGGGTTGGTACTTGGTACCTACGACTTGCGCCCACTACAGTCTCGTCCGAAGTTCTTCGACGAAGTGTCAAAGTGAGGTTAGCCTAGGCGAGGGGTGAGGAGACACACTACACACTCGTAGGACTTCGAAAAAACTCAGTCGCTAGGCAGGCCTTAAAGATGGATGACGTACAAATTGCAGCTCCCGCTGCTTTGGCTCTCTTGCTTATTTCACCTTTATACGAATACATACTACAAAAAAAAATAAGAAATGGAGGATTTTTTTTTTATCTTTATGTCCCGCATGTTTAGCGTCCCATATAACCGATTCCCCTTGTAATAATTCTAAAAATAAGAGACAGACATAGACGACATGCGCTAACAAAAACTTTCACTGAAGAAGTCGAGTAATACGAGTAATGTGACACTTTGTGCTCGAACTTCGGGCCATTTGACTCGGACGCAAAAAACCGACACGGAAATTGCCCAAAGCGAAGCGAAGTTGCACGAAGAGTGTAGTCGGCGCTTTATACTCTCGATTAACTTCGCGAGTAGTGTAGTGGGCCACGTAGTGGGCGCTCAAGTAGTTCCAAGCTAGCAGACACTTTGGCAGACACTAGTAGAGTACGGAGTAGAAAAAAATAATCCACTGGAAGCTAACTCATGTCTAAAAAAAGATTGCAGGAAATAATAAAATAATGAGCAACGGAAGATCGAATCAAACTCAAAATCTAAAAATAACGATAATATAAAAATAAATTACCATTCTCCGTAAATGCATTTATTGAAAGAAAGGTTCCCTTTCCTACTCGTATGTCCTGTCTTCTTATGTATCCTTTAATTTTTTGTAATGTTTTATCTTCATTTATTGTAAGTAATGATATTAAAATTTAATTCTCTTCTTATAAGTACTTGCTTATGTCCTATTTATGCATGCATTAATTATTTACCTACCTAACTATCATTCAAAATTATTTCGTTTTTCTTTTGTCATTTAATATTTATTTTGTATTCCGAATCAGATTTCACGGCTCAAAGTACTGACAGCGATTACTCGCGTACCGATTCAGAAATCGCGATAATACGGCTCATGAGCGAAATCAAAACGGAACGGCGTTTGAGCGCGCTGAAACTGCTTATAACTCAGTCTTGCCAGATGTTGATTACCGTACCAAAACTGGCAAAATTCTAAATTATTATACGTATTAAAAAGTATCGTACAGCTGTGAAAACAGCACTTTTCGCATGGCTAGTACCCAAAATAAGAAAAGGTATGCGAATTTTTAAAAATGGAGATGTAAATAAGCACATGAAATTAAAAAAATACAAAAAAGAATGTTTGATATTTATATTTATATTTTATCAGATTGCCTATGATATCATCTTGTCAGTGAGTCAAAACTATCGTAATATATACATAACCTACTCGATACTTTTACTATCGAACATCTGGCAACCCTAACCTACAAAACTGATTGATTTAAAATATTTCAGTAATTTATCTCCATTTCATAATTGAATAACGTGTTTTTAATTTTGTTCAACCAAATAAATATAAGACACGTTAGTTTTACATTTAACTTTTAAAAATAAATACACAATATGTCAAAGTCGAATTTGACATTAAGCTTACGTGAATTTCGCTCTGGAGCATGGGCGCCGTTAGCGAAAGATGGCGGCGGTCATGACGCAATCCGTGACGTCACAATGGCTGCCGTAATCCCAATGACAGTGATTCGGTACGCGGTTTTGGGTACTCAAAGTGCTGTCAGCGCGATTCGGAACGCAGGGTTAGTTTCCCTACCTTTTAAACTTGACACTGGTACAAAGTTAACTAGTGCCACGAACAAAAAAAAAAAAAGGTCATGAAAAACTCTGGCAAGCCTACAATATTTGGTAAATTATTTTTGTTTGTTGTTTAATTTTATATGAGGTATGTATATCTATTCAATTGAACACATGCGCAAATTATATGTATTTGCACATGAAATATTATATTAATTTCAAATTGTTGAGAAAGTTTGTCGATTCCTTGAAAAGCTCTTCGACCTACACCGCGACCGATGACGACGACGACGACACGCGAGAGTTTCCGAGATTTTGTCACCGAGTGGGCCTGCTGGGCCTGTTAGTGTTGTGTCCATCAGTTTTGACATTTCATTCATTTTCAACGATCGAGCGGGCGAGCGCTGGAAATTTGATTAAATTCTGCGTCTCGCACGAATAAATAGCGCGTGTTGCACCGCTAGCGTGAGTTGTTTGTGCGTTGTTACGGAAGATACCGCCGCCCCGCTGTAAGTCGCACGCGATAACTACGAGCGCCGGTCGATATAGCCTCTTGTCATCAGTGTTGATTTCATTTTGTTGTGTCCAGGCGGAGTGACTTGCAGAACGATGCGCCGTCTTTCCCTGCTGCTGCTGGCTTTCGCCGCCACCACGGTGGCTGGCTTTGTCAGGTACCTTTTCGTTCTACTTCTAGAATATTTGAAAATCTGTGCAATGGCTGATAATTTTGTTTTTTCCTGGCTAGAGTCCCGCTGTATCGTATGGAGACGGTTCGCGCGCACCTTGACCGTGTCGGCACCGAGCTGGCTCCGGCCCGCATCAAGTACCGCGTGGCCGGACCCACTCCTGAACCGCTCTCCAACTATCTTGATGTATGTACTTCTTATTTAATAATTTATGGTTTAATTTGGGCAGTTCCTGATTTCTTCACGGTTTTCAATCACAATGTGTTTATTTAATTTAGGAAGCATATTACATGCGAGAAATAATAAAAAAAAAAGAAATTGTATAACTTTCCTCAACGATTGCACTGTTAAGCATTACAAATCTATCTTGCTTGTGTTCCTCAAGAAGAGTATAAATTGATGAGTTCATTTTCATTCTTTCTGCTTAGTTTGTTGGGGGCCACTCATTCACAGACAGGCACATTCTTGTGATAAATGTTGAGTAAAAGTGTGCAGACTGTAAATTAAACATTATATTTTATTTGGTAACAAAATATGGGTATTTATCTTTTAATGCTTTACACTAAATCTACTTCATCCACACTGCACCAGCATAAATCAGAAACTGCTTTATCATTGTCAAATGTCATATTTGGCTGTAATCCAATCCAACACTCGCAACATGACTATATGTGCTGCATGGTATACATGTACCTAGCCAATTTTGTTAGAGCTTGTATGCATTATTAATATCTCCTATAAACTATTACATGGCGTTGAGAAAAAATGCAATGAGAATCATATTCTCTTATATAAAAAGCTTGTTGAGGTCTTAAGTTTTCTAGTATCTGAGAGAATTAGACAACCAAGTAAATCTTAATTATTAGAACTAGTCTAGTGATAGATAATACTCAATGGAATTATATTTTCTAGATTTTGACACATTGATGGACTCAGTACTTCAGGCACTCAGGCCACTGATTGAAACTACATTGAACATTATAAAGAATAGAAAACCAATACCAAATAGATTTTTTGGTTAAAAATATATTTTTAAGCTTGTATATGTAAGCATAACATCTGATGTTTCTTTGTTTACAACCGAGTGATAACCTTCCCTACCCCAGTCTGCTTTTAAATCTTCACTATCTGTAACTAGTACATTGACTTGAGTCACCTTTCCTTATTCATAGATAAATATTTTGCTCATGCTAGAAAGTTAAGGGTACATGAAAAAGACAAAAATATGAAATGAAATTTGTCTTCAATTACAATAATTCAGTATTGTACCTATATCATTCTTTGTTTTAAACTTTGTATAATATTTTGCACTCATTTTCCTAGAGCAGAGTTTAGGCAGACTAAAATCCACTGATGGTTGTTAGAACTGGTTAAATACTGGGTGTCCAAAAAGGGTGTTGGCAGTTTATATACGAAAATCATAAATGAAAAATATATCATTTCATAATTTTATTACTATTTGCAAAAAGTACATACAATGGAAAGTTTACGACGAAAAAATTATGTTGTCCAAAACGTCCATTACGAATTTGACACTCTTCAAGTCGTGGCCGTAAATTGCCTAAGACACGTTCACATAAAACGTTAGTGATTTTTGTTATTTCACTTGCAATATTGTTTTTCAATTGGCTAAGAGTTGACGGCTTATTTATGTAAACCTTACTCTTTAGGTAACCCCATAAAAAATAATCAAGTGGACTTAAGTCCGGGCTCCTAGGGGGCCATTTAAGGATCCCGTTTATTGAGATAACTCTTTCTGGAAATAACTCATTCAATGCTTCAATACTCGTGTGACATTTGGCACCGTCCTGCTGAAAAAATGTTGCCGAATTGTAACCTCTAAATGCCTGTAAAGATGGTGCCAAAAAACTTTCAATCATGTTACAATATCTGGCCGCGTTAATTGTAAGTGTATGTCCCCTACCGTCCTCAAAGAAGTACGGGCCAATTATGCCCTTGCCGGACATTGCTGCCCACACTACCACCATAGGGCTGTGAAGTGGACGCATATGCTTATAACGAGGATTTTTATCACACCAATAGCGACAGTTTTGTTTATTGACATGGCCATTTAAGTGGAAATTTGCTTCATCGCTAAACAAGACATTGTTGATGTTGGTAAAGCGCGCAAACATCTCCTGAACAAAATTTAGTTGCTGTTCATAATGTGTGGGTTTTAATTCTTGCACTAATTGAATCTTGTAAGCACGTAAATGCAAATCCTTCTTTAAAATCAGGTGCAATGTTGATTTTGCAATGTTTACGGATTGACTTCGCTTTCGCAGTGATAGTGAGGGATCTTGCCTTACCGACTCGTGAACTTCTTGAATAACTGCAGGTAGCCTTATTTCTATCGGACGTCCGCAATCAAAGTTTTTTAAAGTTGACCCTGTAGCCTCAAATGTCTTAATCCATTTTCTAATGATATTCGAACTGGGAGATAAAGAAATGTCCCGTATATTGAATTGCGTGCGATATAAGCGGCGAGCTGTTATTATCGAATTATTGTTTTGATAATAAACTTGTACACAAAATGCACGCTGAGCTCCGGTATACGAATCCATTGGAACTAAATTTCCAATAAATTCCACGTATGACATTATATATTTTTTTGTTATCTACCCTCATTAAGACGATTTATTGATATTTAAAAGTGCAATTACCCTTTTTGGACACCTTGTAGTTATTTATAAATTGAACAGGAAACGTGAAAATCCTTATCTGCTGCCTTTGCATGCAGACTTATGCTAGGAACATGATGAACATACCTATTATAGTATATTATTGTATGCCTATGCGGCGGGACAAAGAGGAAAATATATTGAGAATTTGTACTCCGTCTACTTCCTATGCTTCACAATAATCAATTTTTCATTTCAATTCATTTCATATTATAATGTTTACATTATTTTAACACCCTTTCAATACGGAGGTTCCGGGTGCGATTCCCGGTGGGGACACTGTCAAGCAGAAATCTCTTTATGAGACTTTCCTCAGTATGGTTCAGGACATTGCAGGATAAGTCTCCTGATTGTCCGAAAAGAAAGATGATTCCGTGCGTCGTAACTATCGAACACGTTATCTAAAACGATTTTTTTATTTATTTTAACATACATTTTTACGTACGCAGCGCCACTTGCATTACAAAGCAATATTAAAAACCGCCAAGTATTATAAACTACGAGCGCGTTATACATTCATTATAAGAAAATAATAGGAACATGATATCATTAGTCAATCATTTATAGGAACATGATATCATTAGTTAATCATTTATAGGAACATGATATCATTAGTCAATCATTTATAGGAACATGATATCATTAGTCAATCATTTATAGGAACATGATATCATTAGTCAATCATTTATAGGAACATGATATTATTAGTTAATCATTTATAGGAACATGATATCATTAGTCAATCATTTATAGGAACATGATATCATTAGTCAATCATTTATAGGAACATGATATCATTAGTCAATCATTTATAGGAACATGATATCATTAGTTAATCATTTATAGAAACATGATATCATTAGTCAATCATTTATAGGAACATGATATCATTAGTTAATCATTTATAGGAACATGATATCATTAGTCAATCATTTATAGGAACATGATATCATTAGTCAATCATTTATAGGAACATGATATCATTAGTCAATCATTTATAGGAACATGATATCATTAGTCAACCATTTCCGGAACTTCTTTTGTGTGACTATGATTTTGCTGTCCATACGTAATGGTATATTAAAAGACCCCGTGCATTTTCTTTCACGATAGTGGCCAGCAGCTCAACTAATCATGTTTTAGTGTAGGCTCAAGCCCCTCGGTGGTGACGTAGATGAAGAAGTGTATTGACCTTTTGGTCTTGCAGCAACCTACAACAAAAATTGTTTCAACCGTATTCTGTTAAATTGTTAAGTGCGTGTGTGATAGGGTATTTGACTGTTCCTAAATTTACCATATTTTATATATGAATTAATTTAAAAATATAGATTAGTAGCAGACAATTCGCGAAGAAAAATACTGAATTGGTTGGAAAACGAATTTACAGTGATTTGTTAAACTTTCGAATGTCTATCTGTTTCAAAAACGATTTTTTTGGCGTTACTTGCTTGTGACTTCTCAAGCAAGTATGTGCCTCTCGGTCTGATCTTGAATTTCAAACCTTTACAACTCGGTCAATTTTAAAGATAGAGCAAAAATTATTTTAGTGTTCGATAGTCGAAACGAAAATAAGTTTGGATTTATAAAATAAAAAAAAGTAGTCAAATACCCTTACGTTTGTGACTAAGTGACTACTGGCGAAATACGTCTATATAAGATGTGTCGCCATTAGTTAGGAAAAGAAAAAGAAGTGACTAATGGCTGGCGATCTTTGTATCAAGCAGGGTTGTTAAGTGAGTCACATTGACGTGTCGTTATAAGGGAATGCGATTGAATTGATATTTCCTGCAATTGTTGCAAATTGCAACTATCAAAAAATTTATAATAGTATACATTACGATACAAGGATCGTAGGTGGAATATTACAAACGAGGTGACTTTTTGTAAGCCCGAGCCGCAGGCGAGGGTTTATAATGTCACGAGTTTGTTATAAAACCTAAGATCTGTGTGTTGTACGACGTTTTTCAATACACTTGTGAGAAAACTGATAGTAAATGATTAAATTGAAATGGTTAAGAAAGGTACATACACAGTACCCTACAAAAGCTATGATAACAGGTAAAATGGATCATGTAGAAGTTGTAAAAACTAACCTTTATTATATCGCGCCCAGTTTGAGTATCCTTACTAATCACATTTATCATTAAATATCAACACTAAAACACTCATAAAACAACATTCAATGTAAAACAATTAAATGAAAATTTTACAAACTTGGCGCCAACTACAAAATGATAGTATACGTTTCTTTTTTTACATACTCTTCTTACATACATACTATTGTTTGTTAAAGTTGTTTTTGTAATACATTTTTACAATATAATATATAGAACGTAAGAGATAAAAAAAACACATAAACAGTCGCACTCGTGTCGATACTTTGCATTGTTCCATTTTTTATTGCTATATTTTTTATAACTTCGAGTATAACAATAAATAGTTTTAATTACATTTATTCTATAGCTCTGGAAAAATTACTATAAAATGTGAAAGTTATGCTTACTATACAAATTTTGATGAACAGTCCCACATGTCGGTAATTTTTAATGTCTCGCCTTTTTGCTATAAAAATAAAAACTTTCTTATCAATCACATAAAATAGTTTTAATATAAATCTTCTTCTTTCGTATCGGCGAGAACACGGGCTGAATCTTACTTGCCCAGAAAGCGGATACCGACTACCGTGGTAGCTCTCTGGTTACTGACACGTAAGTCCTCACACGAGCAGGTGGTCGGGCACGCGGGACAGTTAGTGAGGTGTACCATGGTTTGCAAGGGTTCTCCACATTCACAGCTGGCGTCTGCGCTACTTGAGTACCCCCCACCGACACAGGTTATCTTTGCTTCGGCCAACCTGGGTCCTCAGCCTATTTAGACTTCTCCAGGTTGGCCAAGGTTCCTTATAGCCTGGAGGCAGATTTTCGTTGGGGGGTACAGTGAATGTGGATACTCGCTTGCCCAAAGCCTGCACCTCACGTCAGTAGGGTTTTCGGCGGTAGGCTGCGTAGATCGCAGGAAGCTTTTGCGGCTTCGCTACCGACCTGCGGCGGGGGAGAGCCCGTGGAGTGGGTGTCTCGGGCCACTTTAATAAGTTATAAAATCTTATGGTATTTAACATGACATAGATACTAAAGTGATGAATAAGCCTGTGCTGATATGCTAACTTTTATTGCGCGTTGTACAAACTGAATTTATTAAGATTGTTGCGGTTAATGAAACTGCAATATAGTAAAAAAGCAAAGGGCATCAACAAAACCAATAAATTACTCATTGTGAAGGGTAAAAATTAATTAACAAAAAACTTAAAGCCCATAAGAAATGGAAATGTTATAATAGACAAAGCGATTATAATACTTTTTCGGAATTGCGTTCCCAGGAAAAAAAATTAATAGTGACAAGTTATGATTTATTCGTTTCTAGTTCCGAAAACAATATCCGTCAAGACCCCAAACGGTTTTTTCTTTTATTAAATCAAAAAAATCCACTCCTAGTATCCCTGATACGCTTTTCCTTGATGATAACACCGTCACTGACGGTCAGGCAATAGTTGACACTTTTAACAATTTTTTCCAGTCAGTTTTTGAAAGTGATGTTGGTACTAATCCATCTTCTACTATGGATACTGATAATAATAAGTATGCCAATCTGTTAATATCCTCAATGCACATATCATCTGAAACTGTTGAGAAGTATCTGCGTCGCCTTGACGTGTTTAAGGGTTGCGGACCTGATGGGATCCCTCCCGTATTTTTAAGACGTTGTAGCAAAGAACTAGCCTATCCTATAAGTATTCTTTTTAAGCTTTCTTTATTGAACGGTATAATGCCAGCTATTTGGAAACGCTCCCTCGTCTTACCTATATTTAAAAGTGGGAATAAACATGATATGCGTAATTATCGAGGCATCTCAAAATTGTCTACAATTCCGAAACTTTTTGAAGAAGTGGTATATGGCATGTTATTTCCGGTGGTAAGGCCGCTTCTAATTACCCAACAGCACGGTTTCGTTAATAGGCGTTCGACAGAGTCTAATCTTTGCGAGTACTTGGACAAAATTCTGGTGGCCATGGATGGGGGTCACCGGGTTGACGCTGTGTATACCGATTTCTCCAAATGTTTTGATAAAATCTCCCATTGTTTATTAATTAGGAAATTGGAAGAAATCGGTATACACGGTGACTTGCTCCGATGGCTCGAGTCCTATCTTAGGAACAGAACCCAGGCTGTTGCCGTGAAGGGTTTTACCTCCGCATTCATACCTGTGACCTCAGGGGTTCCCCAAGGCTCGCATCTCGGGCCCCTGCTTTTTAATATTTTTATTAATGATGTTTTAAAATGTTTCCATTTCTCCAATGCCTTATTATTCGCAGACGATACTAAGTGCTTCCAAATTATTAGATCTAATCAGGATAGCATTAATTTACAAAAGGACTTGGATCGGTTTGGCGAATACTGTTTGCACAATAAATTAGTTCTTAATGTTGATAAATGTTGTACTATTTCTTTTAGCAGAAAAAAGAACCAAACTTCTTATAGCTATACACTGTATAACAAACAGCTCATAAGAGTAAACGAGGTGCGAGATCTGGGTGTGTACTTGGATGACAAATTATTGTTTAAATCGCACATTGAAAAAATTGCGTCCAAGGCCTTCAGGATGTTAGGTTTTGTCTTTAGACAAAGTACTGAATTTAAAAAAGTTGAAACTTTGCTTGTACTTTATAATTCTCTTGTAAGATCTCATCTTGATTATGCATCTACGGTTTGGAATCCACAATATTCTGTTCATAGAACTGCGTTGGAGAAAATCCAGAATAAATTTCTGAAGCGTCTAAAGTACAAATTTAAAAATATTCCCCTTAACTTGCTGCATAGCTTGGAAGTGCGTCGTGAGCACAGGGATGTCGTTTTTCTTTATAAAATCTTACATAACTTAGTTGAATCTCCTTACCTCCTCAGCATGGTCTCTCTTAACTGTCCAAGAGCCAACCTTCGTCTATCAACTCGAGCAACCTTCGCATTGCCGCGTTCGCGTACCAACTACGCTAAAAACCGCTTCATCCGACGAGCATGCAATTCTTATAACACTAAATTCAAAGATGTTGATATCTTCCATCTTAAGTTTCCTAAATTTGTTTCCACCATCAAACAAATCAAGTAGTATTTCGATTACAGATTGGTAGCATCTTTATTTAAAATTTTAAAATTATCAGGCGTAAAATTCTTCTAAATTTTTATAATTTCATTTTGTATCCTCCATTGTTTTTTACCCAATGTCTTGTATCAATAATTAGTGAAAACTTAATTGGCTAATGTAATGTTTCAAATGTTATTGTCTTATGTGTCATGTAAGCTGTATGTTTTCCGTAAATAAATAAATAAATAAATAAATAGCTTTATTATTATAAATAACACTTTATTTCTATAAATAACACTTTATTTGTATCCTGAATGGGTATCTCGAAACGTGCCTCATAGATAAATAAATGATGGGAGGGGGGATTGGGTCACAGAGTTACAACAAAAACATTATTATTGAGGGCGATTATCCTTATGGACCGAAGTTTTTTTTTAATTATGGGGCTAGATAAGGTAAGGAGGATAGTTCAATACTCGAGGACATTTGAAGGTGACTCGGGTGTTTGCGTACGTAATTTTAAGAGCATCATCCGGTCAGTTGCTTTGCCGCCACAAGGTTTAAATTTCGAAAATTTGATTTGCAAATTTTGAAAGTATGAGGTAATTTAACGAGTGAGTGGTCAGTTGAGCATACTCTTGTATACTCTTGTGAGCATACCAGAGCTGCTTGCAACCATAAGAGTAGATAGAATATTCAACCGCAAGTCCACGTCGTTATTGAATATTTTTACTTTTATTTGCATTCTTTACTTTTTCTTAATTTATTTACATACGTTTTTTTTTCATTTTTCTTTTTTTTGTAAGTAGTTTATTTTAAACGTTATTGCTTCCACCGACCCGCTTTACTTTTTCTATAAGCTATTTTTATAACCTAAGGTTGCCTGGAAGAGATTGTTACTTAAGCAATAAAGCCGCCTCTTGTCTCTTCTTCTAATGTACTGTATTCAGTTACTATTTGGTGTCAGTAACAGCATTGTAAGAGCCAATCAAAAATAGAATAATAAATAAATAAATGTATTTCAGTAAAAATATCTGTCGAGCGATCATTGAGAAGCGTGGCCGACTGGCTGTCTAAAGGTCTTCGCAAATTGCACCCACTCAACACCGACTCCACTCCAACTCAACTCATAGTATGACATTGAAATGTATTGTAAGCTTTATGTCGTGTTAAGAGTGAATTTTACAACATGTTAGTTGAAAATGGACAACGAGTAGACGACGCGTGGTCCACGACGACTCGTTGATATCGAATTGGTAGTTCGAGTTGGAAGGGTGTCGGATTGTTGTCGAGTTGGTGTAACGTGCGAAGACCTTAAAGCCGATGTTAGGAAGTTCATTTTTGCTTCATTTTCGATGAATCACTTTGAATGAACGGTCTAATACCACCTTTAGGCTTGATGATATACTCGAGCGAGCCCTGTTGATGATGTGTGTGTGTGTGCAGGCGCAATACTACGGGCCGATCACGATCGGGTCGCCACCGCAGTCGTTCCGCGTGGTGTTCGACACCGGCTCCTCCAACCTGTGGGTGCCGTCCAAGAAGTGCCACTACACCAACATCGCCTGCCGTGAGTCAATAAATCAATGAAATAAAAATACATCAAATTAAATCAAAAATATTTTATTCGAATTAAGATTTTTACAAATCATTTTTTTCTACGTCAAAGCTATCATGGATGGATACATTTATTCATGTACACATGCTTAAAAAAATATCAAATGAAAAACGGTTTACAGTGTTACAGTTGTATGAAGAGGTGATGTCTCGGCTAGGCTGCTTTTCAGACATTGTAATCTACATTTGCCAGTGTCGTGTCTCACTGCTGGACAAAGATGGCTGTCTTCATTAACAACCCGTGTATGTCCCCACTGAGGGACTACTCTTAAACGATCACCCTCTGGCACTGATGCGGTTTGATGGTTGTCTTCATTATCAACTCGTGTATGTCCCCACTGAGGGACTCTTAAACGATCACCCTCTGGCACTGATGCGGTTTGATGGCTGTCTTCATTAACAACTCGTGTATGTCCCCACTGAGGGACTCTTAAACGATCACCCTCTGGCACTGATGCGGTTTGATGGCTGTCTTCATTAACAACTCGTGTATGTCCCCACTGAGGGACTACTCTTAAACGATCACCCTCTGGCACTGATGCGGTTTGATGGTTGTCTTCATTAACAACTCGTGTATGTCCCCACTGAGGGACTACTCTTAAACGATCACCCTCTGGCACTGATGCGGTTTGATGGCTGTCTTCATTAACAACTCGTGTATGTCCCCACTGAGGGACTACTCTTAAACGATCACCCTCTGGCACTGATGCGGTTTGATGGTTGTCTTCATTAACAACTCGTGTATGTCCCCACTGAGGGACTACTCTTAAACGATCACCCTCTGGCACTGATGCGGTTTGATGGTTGTCTTCATTAACAACTCGTGTATGTCCCCACTGAGGGACTACTCTTAAACGATCACCCTCTGGCACTGATGCGGTTTGATGGTTGTCTTCATTAACAACTCATGTATGTCCCCACTGAGGGACTACTCTTAAACGATCACCCTCTGGCACTGATGCGGTTTGATGGTTGTCTTCATTATCAACTCGTGTATGTCCCCACTGAGGGACTCTTAAACGATCACCCTCTGGCACTGATGCGGTTTGATGGCTGTCTTCATTAACAACTCGTGTATGTCCCCACTGAGGGACTCTTAAACGATCACCCTCTGGCACTGATGCGGTTTGATGGCTGTCTTCATTAACAACTCGTGTATGTCCCCACTGAGGGACTACTCTTAAACGATCACCCTCTGGCACTGATGCGGTTTGATGGCTGTCTTCATTAACAACTCGTGTATGTCCCCACTGAGGGACTACTCTTAAACGATCACCCTCTGGCACTGATGCGGTTTGATGGTTGTCTTCATTAACAACTCGTGTATGTCCCCACTGAGGGACTACTCTTAAACGATCACCCTCTGGCACTGATGCGGTTTGATGGTTGTCTTCATTAACAACTCGTGTATGTCCCCACTGAGGGACTACTCTTAAACGATCACCCTCTGGCACTGATGCGGTTTGATGGTTGTCTTCATTAACAACTCGTGTATGTCCCCACTGAGGGACTACTCTTAAACGATCACCCTCTGGCACTGATGCGGTTTGATGGCTGTCTTCATTAACAACTCGTGTATGTCCCCACTGAGGGACTACTCTTAAACGATCACCCTCTGGCACTGATGCGGTTTGATGGTTGTCTTCATTAACAACTCATGTATGTCCCCACTGAGGGACTACTCTTAAACGATCACCCTCTGGCACTGATGCGGTTTGATGGCTGTCTTCATTAACAACTCATGTATGTCCCCACTGAGGGACTACTCTTAAACGATCACCCTCTGGCACTGATGCGGTTTGATGGTTGTCTTCATTAACAACTCATGTATGTCCCCACTGAGGGACTACTCTTAAACGATCACCCTCTGGCACTGATGCGGTTTGATGGTTGTCTTCATTATCAACTCGTGTATGTCCCCACTGAGGGACTACTCTTAAACGATCACCCTCTGGCACTGATGCGGTTTGGTTCACAGTACACACAACTGTCTTCATTAACAACTCACGTATGTCCCCACTGAGGGACTACTCTTAAACGATCACCCTCTGGCACTGATGCGGTTTGGTTCACAGTACACACAACTGTCTTCATTAACAACTCACGTATGTCCCCACTGAGGGACTACTCTTAAACGATCACCCTCTGGCACTGATGCGGTTTGGTTCACAGTACACACAACCTTTAATTTTTTTCTCAGGAATAATGTGGAGGTTCGCTCACGATGTTTTCTTTTACGGTAAAATCGTCATGATTACAATCAAATCAAGAACCATGCCACACCTTGTTATTTTCCACATAAGTTACTATTTTGACGCCAATCAAAATAAGTTGGTTTGATTTGTCATTGATTACACGGTATCTGTCGTATTCCAGTGCTCCACAACAAGTACGACAACACGAAGTCTCACACGTACCACAAGAACGGCACCGAGTTCGCGATCCACTACGGCTCGGGCAGCCTGTCCGGCTTCCTGTCCACCGATGACGTCACCGTGAGTATCCTGCGGCTCTGCGCTTGAATCCCGGTGGGAACACTTCACTGGCTCAGCGACCCAAAATGGATTTCAAAGGGGACACTACTGTCAAAACAAAAACTTTATGTGATCTGAGAGTTGAGACTAATGAAAATTCCACGTTTCGGAAAGCACGTTAAACTTCTGGTCCTGGATCTTCTGTAATAATAGTCATCACACGAGGAATGTCAGAGGCCATTATCAGCTCTATAACTTTTATACCAGGGTTTGTTGAACTGGAACACTTCAGTTTCTATAAGTTTATTATTATTTTTACTACGCGTAGGACTTTAAGGTTAAACCGTGCTTTTTGGTGAATATATTTGAATTTCGATTAATACTCGTAGCTGTATAAAAAAAACATATTTTATTTATGAAGTTGATCTTTTTGAATTACAAATAATGATGATATATTTATCTCCATATCGACCATAAGGTACCGAGAACGTCAGTGAATAATACTGGTATTATTCATAGTTCGTCTGAAAGTATACAAAAATAGAATACTAAAACAGAATAGAAATTAATAGAAAAACAAAATTTTCTATGGCGGATGTACGGCCGGCCGCGTGTATTATGACGTCACATGACACATCGGAACCCTCTGTCTAACCATCAACTTACAACTTAGAGAGAGATATCTGGACACTTTTTTTTCAGATTCCAGAACTTGAAATATTTCGGTTAATGAATAATAAAAATGTGCATATTCCCACCCAGGCGATTCTGCTTGTAAGGTCCTAACAAAACTGTGGAAAGTCTCATAAAGAGATTCGTGTGCGAGCTTGTATAAACGGTGGTGTTCGTTTGTCAGGTGGGCGGCATCACGGTCCGGCAGCAGACGTTCGCGGAGGCCATGTCGGAGCCGGGGCTAGCCTTCGTGGCCGCCAAGTTCGACGGCATCCTCGGCATGGCCTTCAGCAGGTAAGAGACACGACAGGATAAGTACCGGAAGACGCAGCGTCGCTCTAGGTCCGTATAAGGTAGGAGCCCGGCAGCTGCCACACGCTGCTCGCCGCACGACCAGGGTTAGAGGTAGTAAGTAAGCAGGGAAACAGGGTCCAGTCCAGATTAAACGTACACAAACGGGTAATTGTTGCACAAACGGGTTTTAATAGAATAACAAACTTAGAATATAATCATTAGATAGTACATTGTTATACGAGGGGTGAAAGTTACTTATTTAGCGCCGAGATGGGGTTTGGGGCCTGAGCGTAACGAGAGCCCTAATAGTTCGAGGCACTAAATAAGTCTTTAACTAGAGGTAAACACTGTGCTTTTCATTACGAATACAAGGAAAGTAAAAATAAAAACACGAATTAGCTAAAGAAAAAATGAGTGACCTCCATATCTGAATCAGATGAACTCATTGTAAACAAAAATCCTACAACTCGAGAAACAAATGATAATCGGATTGTTGCTTTCCCGCCTATTTTTTATTTTTTGCTGTGGCCGTGCGGCCATGCAGCTTTTGAACCATTATTTTTAATTTCCATCATTGAAAAATGTTAAATATTTTGCCCAAATCTATTTTATTCTAAAGAAATAGTTGAAAGTTAATTATAAAAAAGTCATTTAAACAATATATTAATACTTAACTTTATGTTATTTCAATTTAACATTGCGCTGTAATTGAGTGGCTGTATAGAAAGATGGAACATAGTTCAATAGAAATGTGAAATTAGAACCAGTTTTTTTTAAATAATTTAACAGAATGAATGAAAATGACTGAATGAATGACAGCTGTCAGTTGAAAGTGATTCTCCCTCCGGGCTGAAAAGTATTACCTTCAGTCCGCTCCTCAGACAACTTCTGAACTACTTTCAGAGTATGAGTAATGAATGTTAGGATATGAATTCGAGCCCTCACGGGCCATTGTAAGCTTAATAAGCATCTGAACAGAATGGGTCTATCTGAGAACCCTTACTGTAGATTCTGCGCAGATGACGAGGAGATGAGGAGACTCCGCTTCACATCCTATGCGAATGCGATGCCCTTGTCAATAAGAGAAGCCGGGTACTGGGAGGACCCAAAATTGCCACCCAGGAAGCCCAGGCTTAAAGCCCCTTATCGACCGTCAGCTTCTTCAAAACTGTTGGTCTAGAGGAGGCTATTTAACATCGAAGGGCTGACTACAATAGATCCATCTCGGGTCGCAGTGGTCATTGGGACGTAGCTTGCCCGATCCCTTCTACCTAAATCATAATCATAATCATGAGTAATGAAAAGATTTATAACACTTAGGCTTCTAACAATAAAAATGCGTAAGATCCGGGTATTAAAGGTCGGTACAGTCTGATGTCTTGAGGTGGAGAGAGGAAATTTTGACGAAAATGACAGAACCGAAACGGATGGATTCGAAATTTGAAAATAAATTGAAAATGAATGATGAGACTGCCAGTACTTAAAATACTGAATTGCCAGAAACAAAATAGCAGAAGAAGGGATGGCAGTACTGAAGGTGAAGGTGATAAACTGATAAGTTTAGATGGGATAAAAATGTTTGTTTGTGTGCAGCATCGCGGTGGACGGCGTGACGCCCGTGTTCGACAACATGGTGGCGCAGCGCCTCGTGCAGCCCGTCTTCTCCTTCTACCTGAACAGGTCGGTCACTTCACACGCTCTCACATTCAAAGCTAGCTAATAATAATACGTCATAATCAACAGCTCATATACGTCTCTACTGAAAGGCTAAACTTGATTAAGGCGTTAAGCGTTACTCGACCACGCTGGCCACACTGGTGTGCGGGTTGGTTGACTTCACATACAACCTTGCGAGTCCTTCGCAGAAGTGTGCAGATTTCATCACGTTTTCCTTCACCGTAACAGTGTCCAATGAACGTACAACAAACATATGAAATTCGAAAATTGGTATGTGGTGGGGATGTGGCTTCCCGGACGGAAGGGAGCGGCCCTAACCACTAGACCACCGACGCTCTTAGACAAAATTTAACATTTATAATGTAAGTAGAATTATGAAGTCTGTTTGTTCGTCAGAGACCCGACGGCGGCTCAAGGCGGCGAGATCATCCTGGGGGGCTCCGACCCCGCCCACTATAAAGGCAACTTCACTTACGTCCCAGTCGACCGAGCTACCTACTGGCAGTTCCATATGGACGGAGTCGAGCTCAAGGGGAAGACCTTCTGCAAGAGCGTGAGTATCAGCTCATAACGACCCCACCGAGGGGCTCCGACCCCGCCCACTATAAGGGCAACTTCACTTACGTCCCAGTCGACCGAGCTACCTACTGGCAGTTCCATATGGACGGAGTCGAGCTCAAGGGGAAGACCTTCTGCAAGAGCGTGAGTATCAGCTCATAACGACCCCACCGAGGGGCTCCGACCCCGCCCACTATAAGGGCAACTTCACTTACGTCCCAGTCGACCGAGCTACCTACTGGCAGTTCCATATGGACGGAGTCGAGCTCAAGGGGAAGACCTTCTGCAAGAGCGTGAGTATCAGCTCATAACGACCCCACCGAGGGGCTCCGACCCCGCCCACTATAAAGGCAACTTCACTTACGTCCCAGTCGACCGAGCTACCTACTGGCAGTTCCATATGGACGGAGTCGAGCTCAAGGGGAAGACCTTCTGCAAGAGCGTGAGTATCAGCTCATAACGACCCCACCGAGGGGCTCCGACCCCGCCCACTATAAAGGCAACTTCACTTACGTCCCAGTCGACCGAGCTACCTACTGGCAGTTCCATATGGACGGAGTCGAGCTCAAGGGGAAGACCTTCTGCAAGAGCGTGAGTATCAGCTCATAACGACCCCACCGAGGAGCCTGTCCTGGAGGAGGGCGATTAGGCCTCAGTCGACCACGCTGGCCCAGTGCGGGTTGGTCGACTTCACACACAACCTTTGAATTTCTTCGCAGGAGTGTGCAGTGCAGGTTTCATCACGATGTTTTCCTTCACCGTAAGAGTGCCGAATAAACGTACATATGAATTCGAAATCAGATTGGTACGTGGTGGGGATCGAACCCGCATCTCCTGGACGGGAGGATTTTTTATGTGCGTGCAATAATGTATATTCTATTTTAAGAAAACTAGTATTATACCTGTCATGTTATTCGTGCAGGGCTGCGAGGCGATCGCCGACACCGGCACGTCCCTGGTGGGCGGCCCCACGGCCGAGGTGCAGGCCCTCAACGAGGCCATCGGCGCCACCCCGCTCGCGTTCGGCCAGTACGCCGTGGACTGCAGCCTCATCCCCCACCTGCCCACCATCACCTTCACGCTCGGAGGAACAAAGTTCAATCTCGAGGGCGTCGACTACATCCTCAGGGTTTGTATATCATTTAAGATGTTGTTTGAGATTTTCCCGTGGGAAATTAATTTTCCCAGCGGTGAGGTGTCTGCGTGGTGTCTCTCTCCAACCTATGGCTTACTTATCTTGCCGGCGTGTCCTTGCACATGTACAGTACACGCGAGGACTCGTCATGAGGTGACAACGCTGTGTCTGGAGTGGAACACTGGTGTTCTACCAAGTCTTAACCTCTTGGGCCAACGAAACTAAACAACTTGTTCCACAACTTTTCAAGTTTTTATTTTCATACAATTTGGCTCGATTGACTTATCAATTTATATAAAAGATTTTTTTTTCAGGTTTCACAAAAGTTTTAGTTACACGAACGGAACAACCGTTATTTAGTAAACACATGGTACAGTGAGTCACCGAATCGACTCGAAAAAACTGGGGTTTTCGCGGATGACTAAAACCGCACGATTTCCGCCGCGCGACAAAAGCCGCACGCTAGTCTGCTTCGGGGCTCACAGCTTTAGTCATCTGCGCCGTGGTCAATGGAGGATTTTCCGACAGCGAATAAAAAAATAATAATTCATAAATCTTCGATAGATGGCGTTGACGATTCGCGGATCCGAAGAAATCCGGCGACTCACCCAGGGCCATAGAAGGATTAAAAAAGAAAGAATTCACGAAGTACTCCTGGCGCCATCTATCGTCTTAATTAGAACTATTATTTTTTAAAGAGCTGTCAGAAATTCCCCATTGTCGTCGTCGGTATAAACCCCGCATACGGTACACAGTAATATCCTCACGTTGTAATTATTCCAGGTGCAGCAGTTCGGCAAGACGGTCTGCCTGTCGGGCTTCATGGGGCTGGACATCCCGCCGCCCAACGGGCCGCTGTGGATCCTGGGCGACGTGTTCATCGGCAAGTACTACACCGAGTTCGACATGCTCAACAAGCGCATCGGCTTCGCGCCCGCCGCCTAGGCCCGCCCAGGGCCCGCCGCGTAGGGCCGCCTAGGGCCCACTGCGTAGGGCCGCCTAGGGCCCACTGCGTAGGGCCGCCTAGGGCCCACTGCGTAGGGCCGCCCGGGACACGCAGGACATCCACCGAGGGATGGGACCGAAACTACTTTAGAAAAGGGCCTTCGAGAGAAACTAGTTTTTATTTTTTATAATTATTTTGAAATGCTAGTTTTCTATTCAGCCACAAGTGATCAGCTTATCACGGTGCGGCGGGTAAACGTTTATCTCCTGTAAGGTTGACAACTGTCAAAACTATCTTATCTCGGTGGCCCTACTTTAGATGGAGTTATCTTGTTAAGTGCTATTTATAAGGCCTCGTGCCCACGTTCACGGTTCACGCCGGACCTGCGCACGGCGCGTGCCATAGAATTAGATTCGAAAATATATAAATTCACCGCGCACGTGGACACGCAGCCGGCGGCGGAGACGCGCCCGCGCCGGTCCGGCGTAAACCGTGAATGTGGGAACGAGCCCTTACAGTGATAGTTATTAAATTGTTGATTTATTATTCCAAAGCGCAGGCGAATTGTAGATAGATTTAATAATATTACTCTGCAGATTTTGTTGTTTCCAAACAGCAAAAATCGGTTTTAAGATTTTATATTTTTAAATAAAAAATCCTTTGGTTAATTTCATCGTAGCTTATTTACGAAACTCAAAAGACAAATTACCTATGTAATCTTAATCTATTTGGCCATGACAATTATTTTGTATATCAATAAATATCTTTGAAATATATTCCTTCTCTTTTTGTTGTAAAAGTCATCTTATTTAATTAATAAATAAAACAAAAGAATCTCACTGATCAAGTTATATTTTAAAACGAAACAACATCATTATGGTCGTTGAGCCTGCGGTACATACACACACAAATAAGGATAGTTTTCACAATTGTTAACTTTGCTGACATCACGAGTTGTGATCACGTAACGCCAGTTCGAATATAAACCCCCAACTCTCTATGCACTTTTCATGATCAAATAGCGCAAATAATTACATAAAACAAAACCAAGGAACTAATGCTTATAATACAATTTTTTTAAATACAATATTAAGTTGGATTTACATTCAAATAGATAAACAAAAAATATACAATTGATTTTTTCATTCGTTTTATAAAAAACTAGATTATTTCATAACAGTTAATACAGTCTAGTTTTCCATGTATTCAATAGTCAACCTCACAGCACTCATGGCTCATTTTACACATAAGAAAAATGAACCTTGTGTCTTTGAAGGTAACTTTATAGCTGCACAAGTTAAAGGCCCTACACGCGTCTGTTGAAGTTACTATCTATGCTCACGCGCAGGCTCGGTCAACTTAAATAAAACCACGATTGACACACATTCGGGCTAACTCGAAAAGTTCCGCTTTGATCCTTAGGGCTCGTTCCCACATTCACGGTTTACGCCGGACCGGACGTGAATGTGGGAACGAGCCCTTAAGGTAGTCTGTCCTTTCCATCAATAAAAAAAGGGACAAGAGATGCTTATTTTTTAGAGCTTTCAAACAAAAACCTTATGGACGCATCGGTTGAATAATTTTAGAGATTACGTCATTCGATTTTTTACATACAGCTAGTATTCATTCAAAACGTCATTCGTTTATTTCTTATCCCTTTCATTACTTATAGAAACGAAAAGATGGACTGTAAATAAAGGGTTAGAACCAGAATTCTCAAATCGGAGCCCTTACCACATAATACTTTAGTCAGCAGTCCAGCACTCTGCTCGATCCACTACGTAATGTATAAGGCACAATTTACCAATAAAAGGTAGATCAATTTTGAATTGAAAATGAATTGTAGCATCGCCATTCATGATCTTTATACAGGTTTTCAACATAATTGTTTTTAACCGAGGTCTATCGTAAATTTTTCGAGTATTTTCTATGAAATCTGATTCTTAGGTGCTGAGTTATGGTACAATATAATTTTAATTTAGATTTAAACTTTAAAAGTTGTTAAAAATATGTACAAAAATGCACCGAAAAAACTTTAATTCCTAAATGCATAATTTTGTTATTTTATTTTAAAGGACGGCTTTCTGATTTGTACCGTGTGGTTATAATAGCTCTTGTTCGAAACACGAAACAATCGGTAATAAAGAAATCATAATACGTCAGAATAACTCTTCATTTGAACTTCCTTTGTTAGTTTAGTTTTTTTAGTTAAGTAATTTAGTTCTAGAGGGCTGCTCGGTCCAAGTTTAAAAAAGGCTTGTACGTAACGTTAAAGAGAAAATATACAAGGTACGTTCAGAACCTGTAGACGTCTTCAGCAAAACGCCTGCGATGCAAATATCACACATTTTAAATGAAGTGCTCTCTATTACTACAGCTTAGCAAAAGAGTTTGGCGCGGTGGCAGGTGGAACTAAATATTTAGTTTGCTGCCATTCATGCTGGGTTGCTTTTATTATCCTATTTGTATGCCATATTGATTGTTATTCGTTAATTTTACAATATTTTATAAATTTAGTAATTTTCCCTTTCCTGTTTGACTACGAGGTGGCCACAAGTGCGATAGAAGCGCCCTCATTTTTTCCAAACTCTTTTGCCAGGCTGTACTTGAGGTAGATTTTACGCGGAGGCAAAAAACGATCGCAGAGAGCGCTGAACTAACATTAACAAGTACATCTAAAAATAAGAAAGCAGCCATACGAAACACAGATAATATGTACGTTCAAAGTAATTTTCTTCAAGTAAGCCTCGACTTCAAAAAAAATTTTATAGAATTTTATTTTGAATAAAGAATTTCGTCGTCGATTCACTTCGGAATTATCATAAGAATAAACAATAAGACAGTAGAACGGAAACTCCCGCTCATATTAGCCTACACGTTAAACGGAACACTCAGTCGGGCCGTCTCGTCTCGGCCGGCGACCGGCGCGTGCGGCGGCGTCACGTCTCGGCCGGCGACGTCACGTCGCCGCACGCGCCTCCTGTTTGTGCGTTCAGTACGATCTTGGAAACAAATTACATGGCGTCAGGTTATTGTGGTATGTTTGGTTGTACAAACAATTAAAAAACATAACCCTCCTTCTAAAGCAGTCGGGTCAAAAAGATGCCACACTTAAGTTGTTTGTTTATAAGTATTTATAATGTAGGTCAATCTTGATGAAAATTTACATAATTAAATAAGATCTGTGTTTCGTATAGCGTCATCCTAATCTGACACAGGGGGCGGGGGTCATTAGAGCAGGTCGGAAACATTATCGACAGCCAATCGCGGACAAGAAAAAACTAGAGAAAGTACAGAATTCAGATCTTGATTTAAATAAATTGGAGACTCTGCTAAGGAGGTGCTAGCCTTTGGAAACAATTCAAACTAAATTAATCCCTTTAACTTTTTCTTTTCGGGCCGTATAAAACATTTATTACATTTATTGACATCGATACAACATTTATTATATTTTACCATAACAGATGTTGTATAGGCCCCTCGATCGCTCCAAGCGGTCGGGCCACAAAGTTGTGTCTGCGTCGTTGTTTTAGTGGCCCCAAGGCCCAGGGCGAGAGAGAGGCGTATGCAATATCTACAAACACGGATGTAACAAAGCCTGGAATTTACTTGATCCATAAATGAACAAAATACATTGGATTGCAATTATAAATAGGATTAAGCTGCGTTTCAAGTACTGATAAATCAATTCCAAGTCGGGTTGTACCTACGTTACTAGTTTACAGCAATATGGCAGTCGAACTTTACCAAAAGTTCAACATATTTAACCATCATTGGAATGTTCTTTCGTCTCTTTCTAATACTCAACAGCTTTGTTGTGAGAATGAGACGCAAGTTTGACAACGTCACAGTCAAGGTACATGCAATGCAATAGGATGTTGCGTCACAGGATTCGTGTCTGAGCCGGTACATAATTACTATGTATTTTAATTGATTACATTTCATTATTTTGTCGTTTGTAACATAACGTTTTCTTCTCAACCCCAAGAAAATAATCAAATATCAATTGTGATTATATTACAAAAGTACTTAACATAATATATTACTTCTTACAGATACATTATGAATTTACCCTTTAGCCATCTTGACAAATCATAACTCACAAGTTGCCGACTAGCCCCCCCCCCCCCCCCCCTTCCTACCCCTGTAAGTAACGACTACAGTTTCACCAAAACTACACGATTCGTACAAATCACACAACACTGTTATGTAGCATGATTCCGCGTCGGCATCGCCGTGCTCGTGGACGAACTCCGCGTCTGCAAGGAGTTCAAACGTGGTGAAGAATCTGAACCCCGAACGTTTAGCAGGAAGCGCAGTAGTATTGGTAAGTCCAGTCTCTCGGTATTTTCTATTTTGCCTTTCTCTGGCCTTCGATGCCGCGACGAGCCACTTGTTGCGGCAACACTTATATACTTCAGGTTCGAGCCCCTCGGCGTCGTATCAAGGCTGGTAACAATAACATATCAAGGCTAAATGGAAAGATTACAAAATCTTCGCAATTTTTACGATTATGTAGTCGGTTCTTTTGATGACACGAATAGAAATCTATTAATGTAATGAATACACAGTAGTCGTGTTCAATTCTGTAAACACGACTGCTGTGTATTACATGGCGGCGAAGCGGTTATAAATAGGCTTTGAAAAGTCGCACGGTGTGGATGTGAACATATCACACTGCTAAACTTATCTTAAAAATCTAGTATTTAGTCGTTAAAACTACAAAAATTAAAAGCAAAATCTAACAAACTCGGATATCAGAATGTCTGTTTTATTAATCGGTGTTGCTAGACTAAAGCGGTTTGTAAGTGTTGCCAAAGTAAACAAGTGTCCGTCGCGTCGCGGAGGCTCGCACTATCCTAAGCCTAAAGTTAACAAGGAGTTAACAAATGCCAACTATCACATAGTTGTGTACTTCTAACAAAAAATATGTGTATTTTCCTTTTTTCCTAACATTCTATATTTACAAATACATTTTTTAAAATTAATTATGTACAACAATGCATTTTATTTATTATTATATACAAAATTATATTATTGGATTCTTATGAAAAGGTTTAAACTTAAAGAAGTTACAAACTGTGACAACTTTAATTGCAATTCTTTAAAATAGAAATTGCATTTATTTTTCTTAAATCGTTTGTAGATATGTAAAATTAAAATTATTTAATTTTTAATTATACAAGGTGTCCAAAAAGGGTATTTGCACTTTTAAATATCAATAAATCGTCTTAATGAGGGTAGATAACAAAAAAATATATAATGTCATACGTGGAATTTATTGGAAATTTAGTTGCAATGGATTCGTATACCGGAGCTCAGCGTGCATTTTGTGTACGAGTTTATTATCAAAACAATAATTCGATAATAACAGCTCGCCGCTTATATCGCGCGCAATTCAATGTACGGGACATTTCTTTATCTCCCAGTGCGAATATTATTAGAACATGGATTAAGACATTTGAGGCTACAGGGTCAACTTTAAAAAACTTTGATTGCGGACGTAAGAGAGAAATAAGGCTACCTGCAGTTATTCAAGAAGTTGACGAGTCGGTAAGGCAAGATCCCTCACTATCACTGCGAATGCGAAGTCAATCCGTAAACATTGCAAAATCAACATGGCACTTGATTTTAAAGAGACAAGATTCAATTAGTGCAAGAATTAAAACCCACAGATTATGAACAGCGACTAAATTTTGTTCAGGAGATGTTTGCGCGCTTTACCAACTTCAACAATGTCTTGTTGTTTAGCGATGAAGCCCACTTAAATGGCCATGTCAATAAACAAAACTGTCGCTATTGGTATGATAAAAATCCTCGTTATAAGCATATGCGTCCACTTACAGCCCTAAGGTGGTAGTGTGGGCAGTGGCCGTGTTTACCGCAAATAAATAATTTCATTTCATTTCAATGTCCGGCAAGGGCATAATCGGCCCCTATTTCTTTGAGGACGGTAGGGGACATGCAGTTACAGTTAACGCGGACAGATATTGTAACATGATTGACAGTTTTTTGGCACCATCTTTACAGGAATTTAGAGGTTACAATTCGGCAACATTTTTTGAGCAGGACGGTGCCAAATGTCACACGAGTAGAAGGTCTATTGAAGCATTGAATGAGTTATTCCCAGAAAGAGTTATCTCAATAAACGGGAACCTTAAATGGCCCCCTTGGAGCCCGGACTTAAGTCCACTTGATTATTTTTTATGGGGTTACCTAAAGAGTAGGTTTACATAAATAAGCCGTCAACTCTTAGCCAATTGAAAAACAATATTGCAAGTGAAATAACAAAAACCGGCCAAGTGCGTGTAGGACCACGCATAAAGTAGGGTTCCGTAGTCATTTTTGACACCGCGCTGTTTCGCATTTCTTACATCATCATCATCTCCATCTCGGCTACTTAATCTAGGGGATTTGACGAGAATACTGGTATTCACACAGAGCGACTGCCATCTGAACTCCGCAACCCAGAGCGGAAACCAGGACCAAACCTAGATTAGGTTTACGTGCCTTTCAAAAAAAAAACGTGCTCCCGCCCTGCGCAGCAGGGCCGCCGCGTTGGTCTATGCATAATTCAGACCGACCGCAAAAATAACTTTGTAATGCCATACATTTGCGATATATTTATATGGAAAACCAAGTTACTAATATCTCTGCTCAAAAATTGTATCTACATAAATGTTGGCCGACTTTACGTCTTGCCTCAAATATATAAATAAACTAATCTGAGGCCTCAAGCGAGTGTTCAGTGCTCAAGCGTCTGCCCGCTTTCGCGGGTTCTACACTCGAGTACCTCCCCCTCCGCACCGCACCGCGCACCTCGGCCGCGCCCATTTCATTTTATCTGTCGCCGCGCGAGTTTCTTTCTAGTTCTTAGTAGGTGATTTATTTATTCTTCCCTGGATATTATTTTAAATGATTAATCTACATTCAGTCCTAACAGTAAAGAATGTAAAAAAACTTTATAGTTACTGTTCTTTTGGAAAAAAAGTATATATTTTTATTTTATTTATAATTTCAAAAGTATTCATCACAAGATACCCGAAACAATTTTAATTAAGAGTTTCCGCGCCAGTTTATTTACGTGAGTGATTTGAAGTTTATAGGTCCAAAACTTTAGAAATTACAGGGGTGGGACACCGTGTTAACGACTTTGGCGTGCTATATCTCACATATGGTAAAGCTGATAAAAAAATGTTGTACGGAAACCCAACTTCATTTTTAAAGACGATTTCAACGATACCACACAAAAGGGGGTGTGCTCAAAAAAAATAATTTACCCCCACTTTACATGTATGGGGAGGTACCCTTAAAAAGGGGTAATTTAATTTTTTTGTATTTTTAAAATTGAGATCTATATCCAAAGTATCGTCGAACCAAGTTACATGTAAATCGGTTCATAAACGTAGAAGATATTGTGCTGTGACAGACTGGGACGGACAGACAGACGGACTGAACGATCTTATAAGGGTTCCTTGTCGGACTACGGAACCCTAAAAAAAACACTAACGTTTTATGTGAACGTGTCCTAGGCAATTTACGGCCACGACTTGAAGAGTGTCAAAATCGTAATGGACGTCATTTGGACAACATATTTTTTTCGTCGTAAACTTTCATGTACTTTTTGCAAATAGTAATAAAATTATGAAATGATATATTTTTCATTTATGATTTTCGTATATAAACTGCCAACACCCTTTTTGGACATCCAGTATCTATACAGACGTATTTGAAAACGATTCAAAATAAAATAAAGATATGTTTACTTTGGATATTAATTACGTTTTTTGGACTGATTTATATTTTTTAGCGATTAATTCCGAAAATATTTATTTTGTAACATAATTTGTCGAGATCCAATTTTAGCCTGAAGACTAGTGATATTGTAATATCACCCTCACATCACATCACATCACGCAGCACCGGCCGACCGTGTCGTCGATTACAATCGTCCCTGGTTCATAGCACGTTTAGTTTATAAAAATACTATCTATTTACAAACTCGTTTTAGTAGACGGAGACATGGTCGCGTCGCGTGCGCGTGCGCTCTCAGACGAAACCATTCCATACCTAGATGTTTTAGTCTACTTTTCAAACATAATATTACTTTGGAATAATTAAAAATTAATGCGCGCATGCACCATCCTATTGTGTGCGCTTTTGACATTCTGCTTCTAATTTGTAAACACGCATACATAATTAAACAATAATTTAACCTTGTACAATTGAAAATAAATTATTCATAAGTAGCGAATATTTTTTAGAAACGTAATTGGAGTTTAAAAAAAATATTATTTCTCTGATGGAAACTTACATTTTCTTCCAAAATAACTAAAACAAGAAAAAGATATCGATATTCGGAAAAGAAAACAGATTTTTCAAACATCCAACATTTTAAAACAATATTTACAGTTAAAAAGTAGAACATTTCATAATAACTCATCATTTGTTCTTATCCTAAGTGTCGCTTCGGACAGCTCACCCTGTCAAACGTATGAGCGTGCTATTATGCTAAAATCCGATTACAGTTCATTCACTACCTATCAAAGTTCCTTTTCATTAATTCACTCACTGTATAGTTCATTCTTTATCCATCTTGATTTGTATCATTATGCTACATGCGCTGTCTTTAATTTCACTATGAGTTTCTTCGCCGCGCTTGCGACGTTTGCGGGGTTGTGTGGGGGGTTCGTGAGGGGGGGGGCTGGGGGGCCAGCGCTCCGGGCGCCGCGAGCGAGACGGGGTCCTCGGCGGCGGCGGCCGAGTACAGGCGCTCGTCCGCGCTCACGAGCTGCAGGCCGAACGAGTTCAGGGCCAGCGGGGCGCCCGGCAGCACCGCCACGTTACCGGAGTTCGCCTGGGGGGACAAAATACTTATCATCTTATACGATGCAACAGAAAAATCAAGACCGTTTTATGTGGGTTTATCCTTGAGGTACGACATTTCTAATAAGAAAGAATTATTAAAATCTATATGAACACGTCTCAGCACGTTATCAAAATGCTTGGGCTCGCCGTCCTCCGGTAGATGTGCTATAACGGTCCTGGCTAGTTCTTTAACGTCCTAACAACCACTTACCAAGAACAGTGTAGCTAGAAACAGCCTAGACACGTCGGATTCATCGGTAGCAGCTTCTCTCAGCACGCTATCAAAATGCTTGGGCTCGCCGTCCTCCGGTAGATGTGCTATAACGGTCCTGGCCAGCTCCTGGACGTCGAGCGGCGCCCGCTGCTCGCCGCGCTGCGCACGCGCCGCCACGCGCGCCCTCCACGCGGCCCACTCGGCCGCTTCGGCGCTTGAACGCTCCAAGCGCTCGCGTTCTTCCGCCTGCAAACAACAGTTCACAATAACTGACGGCGTCCTCCCCTCTCGGACACGCGGCGGGCAGGCACAGTACCGTGGGCGAGTGCGAGTAGTCGTCCCCGCGGCTGGCGTCGCTGTCTCCGAGCGAGCTTTGTTCGAAGAAGCCGTCGTCGTCGCTGTCCTCGGGGAGCCTGGTGCTGAGGCGCGCGGTGGACCGCATCAGCTCGGCCGCGGTCTCCACCTCCGAACTGTTCCAGCCGATGAACCCTGACGAATGGAATGGAATATTTCATTATTTTCTCTACTTTATTTGGAAAGAGCTAAATAACACAATCAGTCGACTAATGCCCGATAGCCCTAATTCAGGGTAGGCTCGAGCCTCTCTGCGGGGACGTATATGATGAATTAGTGGATTTAAATCAACTTTTATAAGTTGAAACACAGACATTTACAAGTTTTCAAATAAAACTACGTTTAAAGAGTAGCGATGTGCAGTTGACCTAATAAAATCTGTTGCATTTAAAGAAGTTTAAATAATATTACGTAATTGGAGCGCCAGAAAGGTATCACGCCAAATTACAGCCGGTAAAGCTCTATATTTCTACTAGTTTATAGATCAGTTATCAAGTTAAAAGCCCTAATGCTTCTCACTTCTTCTGCATCGTGTGGGTTGTAAGGTCGACAAACAACATTCAGTGTTATATACATATTGTATGGCCGCCACACGCGGACCTTTGACAGAATCAGAATGGTTTATGAAGGGTGTTACAAAATGGTTTCACTGTGACCTGTCAAGAGATTTGCAATATATGGCAATCTAATCAAACAATCGTTCCTATTCTTAACAAATCATGTCTTTAAACCCGACATGGCTCGTCAAATCTCTCACCAGCCTTCGGGCAGCACTCACCGCTGCTGGTGTCCTGGCTGCAATACTCGAAGCCCCTGAACTGCAGGTCCTGGCGAGTGGCGGCCCGCAGCCTCCGCCGCGCCAGCAGCAGGATCCGGGAGCGGTCCCGCACCACGCGCTCCACCCACTCACCGCTGGTGTCCTGGCTGCAGTACTCGAAGCCCCTGAACTGCAGGTCCTGGCGAGTGGCGGCCCGCAGCCTCCGCCGCGCCAGCAGCAGGATCCGGGAGCGGTCCCGCACCACGCGCTCCACCCACTCACCGCTGGTGTCCTGGCTGCAGTACTCGAAGCCCCTGAACTGCAGGTCCTGGCGAGTGGCGGCCCGCAGCCTCCGCCGCGCCAGCAGCAGGATCCGGGAGCGGTCCCGCACCACGCGCTCCACCCACTCACCGCTGGTGTCCTGGCTGCAGTACTCGAAGCCCCTGAACTGCAGGTCCTGGCGAGTGGCGGCCCGCAGCCTCCGCCGCGCCAGCAGCAGGATCCGGGAGCGGTCCCGCACCACGCGCTCCACCCACTCACCGCTGGTGTCCTGGCTGCAGTACTCGAAGCCCCTGAACTGCAGGTCCTGGCGAGTGGCGGCCCGCAGCCTCCGCCGCGCCAGCAGCAGGATCCGGGAGCGGTCCCGCACCACGCGCTCCACCCACTCACCGCTGGTGTCCTGGCTGCAGTACTCGAAGCCCCTGAACTGCAGGTCCTGGCGAGTGGCGGCCCGCAGCCTCCGCCGCGCCAGCAGCAGGATCCGGGAGCGGTCCCGCACCACGCGCTCCACCCACTCACCGCTGGTGTCCTGGCTGCAGTACTCGAAGCCCCTGAACTGCAGGTCCTGGCGAGTGGCGGCCCGCAGCCTCCGCCGCGCCAGCAGCAGGATCCGGGAGCGGTCCCGCACCACGCGCTCCACCCACTCACCGCTGGTGTCCTGGCTGCAGTACTCGAAGCCCCTGAACTGCAGGTCCTGGCGAGTGGCGGCCCGCAGCCTCCGCCGCGCCAGCAGCAGGATCCGGGAGCGGTCCCGCACCACGCGCTCCACCCACTCACCGCTGGTGTCCTGGCTGCAGTACTCGAAGCCCCTGAACTGCAGGTCCTGGCGAGTGGCGGCCCGCAGCCTCCGCCGCGCCAGCAGCAGGATCCGGGAGCGGTCCCGCACCACGCGCTCCACCCACTCACCGCTGGTGTCCTGGCTGCAGTACTCGAAGCCCCTGAACTGCAGGTCCTGGCGAGTGGCGGCCCGCAGCCTCCGCCGCGCCAGCAGCAGGATCCGGGAGCGGTCCCGCACCACGCGCTCCACCCACTCACCGCTGGTGTCCTGGCTGCAGTACTCGAAGCCCCTGAACTGCAGGTCCTGGCGAGTGGCGGCCCGCAGCCTCCGCCGCGCCAGCAGCAGGATCCGGGAGCGGTCCCGCACCACGCGCTCCACCCACTCACCGCTGGTGTCCTGGCTGCAGTACTCGAAGCCCCTGAACTGCAGGTCCTGGCGAGTGGCGGCCCGCAGCCTCCGCCGCGCCAGCAGCAGGATCCGGGAGCGGTCCCGCACCACGCGCTCCACCCACTCACCGCTGGTGTCCTGGCTGCAGTACTCGAAGCCCCTGAACTGCAGGTCCTGGCGAGTGGCGGCCCGCAGCCTCCGCCGCGCCAGCAGCAGGATCCGGGAGCGGTCCCGCACCACGCGCTCCACCCACTCACCGCTGGTGTCCTGGCTGCAGTACTCGAAGCCCCTGAACTGCAGGTCCTGGCGAGTGGCGGCCCGCAGCCTCCGCCGCGCCAGCAGCAGGATCCGGGAGCGGTCCCGCACCACGCGCTCCACCCACTCACCGCTGGTGTCCTGGCTGCAGTACTCGAAGCCCCTGAACTGCAGGTCCTGGCGAGTGGCGGCCCGCAGCCTCCGCCGCGCCAGCAGCAGGATCCGGGAGCGGTCCCGCACCACGCGCTCCATCCACTCACCGCTGGTGTCCTGGCTGCAGTACTCGAAGCCCCTGAACTGCAGGTCCTGGCGAGTGGCGGCCCGCAGCCTCCGCCGCGCCAGCAGCAGGATCCGGGAGCGGTCCCGCACCACGCGCTCCACCCACTCACCGCTGGTGTCCTGGCTGCAGTACTCGAAGCCCCTGAACTGCAGGTCCTGGCGAGTGGCGGCCCGCAGCCTCCGCCGCGCCAGCAGCAGGATCCGGGAGCGGTCCCGCACCACGCGCTCCACCCACTCCGCCGCGCCGTCGAACTCCGACACGCGGCTCAAGGACTTGCGCAGCTCTGGAAGGATATTTCAAATGAATGCTGCATCAGTAAAGCGGCATCGGACTTCTGATCCAAATGGTTTTGTTGCATTCAAAATAAGAATATAAATACTTACTAATAATAACAATATTATGTTACACAGATTTAGCTGGCTCTCGTGAGGGGCACCCGTCGTTATGGGGAAGAGGTATGCTTAATTGTTTTCTATATTTTGATTCTAAAATGGGGTTTACAACTGCTGTTGAGTGTTCCTAAAGATGTTGATTGGTTAAACAAAAACATTAGATGGTTTTTTTTAAATTTTACTGACAAATCGCGCTCATTTAGAAACACTGTGTTTTCAGTGGCGCCATTAGATTCTAGGGTTCCCGTCAGCTATGGCCACCTCCTTGGACGTCCACCACCCAATTTCACCATTTTAACTTTATTTTTATCCAAGTCCTTTTTTTTTTCAAAACTTTAATACTTACTTACTTAATAATTATAAAAGAAAAAAAAACACTTTGGGAAATAGATAATTACACTATCGACTATTATTGAAATGAAAACAGGTCGTACCTTTACTAATAAGCAGCTTAACTCCCGCCATATCCTCGAGGCTGCCCTCGGCCCTCCGCTTCCGCTCCTTCCTGACGGGGGGCGGCGGGGGCGGCGGCATGTCCGCGCTGGCCACCCTGGAACGAAACAACAAAACTCATTCGTTGGATCAATTTTGGAGTAAGGAGTTTTCTGGCAGTTAATAAAAAAAAGAAAACAAATTGCGCTCTAGCCATCTATGGCGCTGACTAAATCATGGCTCTGAAGATACTGCAAAAACTCGGGAAGCTGGCAGGGTCAAAAAAAGAAAATATATTGTTTGAGTCTTCGTGGTTATCTCAGATTAAAAACCCCTTTCTTAAGGCGCTACGCCGAAAAAAAAATGTTGCGCAAGAGGTGTGTCTAAGGAAGACGGCGCGGGCAGCGCCCCGCGTCGGTCAGCCGCTCCCCGCGCCGCCCCGCACAGACCCCGCTCTAAAACATCGAGGCGGGTCTATGACCTCTGCGACAATGATAAAATATTATATTTGTTTAATTTGATGTAATCGCGCAAAGTATATTACTGTGTATGATTCGATCTTTGAGTATATATTTTTTATTTTATTTTAATTGGTCTTTAGTGTAGTGGAGTGTAGGGTAGTAATGATTATAATTTCACCTAAAAATAAAAGATTTAGTATTTCAAGATTCCAGACATTTTGACATTGTAATAGTAAGTATAATTTGAATTAATATAATACGGTCCGCCCGCGGCTACGCTCGCGTTGTGTAAGATTTTCCCGTGGGAATAAGCCTTTTCCCGTAAAAAGTATCCTATGTAAGTGTCCTATGTGTTCCAGGGTATAAACTAACTTTATTCCAAATTTATTTCATACCAATCCGTTCAGTAGTTGTTGTCTTCCAGTATCTTCACTTCAAAATTATATAGGGGACAAGGGAAAAATAATTCCCGTTGTCACCACTTTAATTTATTTATAAAATACCTACAGATTTACGAGAATTTTATTCCATTGTTTCCAAACTGAAGTCAATTTATTAATTGGATGCAAAAAAATAAAAATGTGATGTTTATTTACGATTTACAATACGATCGATACGTATCTACTTATTTCTGATACGATCAATATTGTGAATGTTTCCGGAAATACATAATGTTTTCATCGTGTCTATTTTTTTCTTTGTGTTAGATTAAACAGAATGATCACTATAAATGTCTTTATAATATTTTTATCACACACACGTCACTTCAACACATCAAAATGTGAGAGAAGAATAATAATAAAAAAAAATATATATTTCTAATTATTTTTTTCTTTCACTGTCATTATGATGAGTAATTAGTATCAAAGAAATCTTATATCAAATATTTGGTTCAAATCAAGATCAAAAGTTTCTGTTTTGTCAATAAAATTGGGTATGCAAAGTTTTAAAAAAAGTATGCTAAATGCAAAACCATTTCGAGATATAAGGTTGGTTCCTAAATATATTTTGCATTTTTTTTTTGCTCAAAATACTACACGGTTGTTTATTTTTTTATAAAATCATTTAATTTCCAACTGCCCTCCAAAAAGTAACCTGTAGCCGTGCCCATCCATGGTAGCTTTGACGTCGAAAAATGATTCATAAAAATCTTAATTTGAATAAAATATTTTTATTTGATTTGATATACGGCTGATTCTCTGCCTGACAAACGAGATATATAAAAAAAATACACAAATTCTGTGCCATATTCAAAGATGAAGTTTGACATTTAATGTCAAACTTCATCTTTGAATATGGCACAGAATCTTGCGCCACGTGTAAAGCTTGATCTGCTATTTAAATATATTTAATTGTAAAACTTTTACTTTAGTATTATATCAGACTGCCCACGCCGCGAAATTTTATTGATAAAGCATCGACTATTTGTGTTTACCATTGAAATTATTAGGGCGCTTGGTCTGGCATCACTAAAACACATTTGATGACATACGATGACAGCTAACTTCATACCTAAATTGTTTGCTTGTCACTAGGCAAAAAATGTATTTTATTCAGCCAACTGTTGTATTTAGCATCTAAGTAGCTTGTAGTAAATATGTTTGTCTGACGCACAACACGTCTTTCATTCTGACACGCTCCTGTGTCTCTATACCTCATGCATGGTGACCCTGCCAACACTGCCTAGTATGGACAGTCATGTGCATCGCGATTCGCTAGTGATAAAAATATAACGTGTTCGTTCGTAAAAATTGTAATAATGTGTTAAAACGAGGATCTGATAGGATGTTTACGTGCTAAAAGTGGGTCTTTTTAGATGGGTGTGGAGTTCTTGAGGAAGCTGCGGCGACTCTTGAGACGGGCAAGAGGAGGGTTGTGTCGTAAAGGAGGTGCCTGCTGTCTTGAGACTGTTTCGCTCTTTCAATATCGCAAGCGACCTCACGTCTCACGCTGGGTGGAACAATTCCTGCCATGGAGTAAAGCTTTCTCAGTGGTGTCGGTTTCAGGGTGCCCGTGACTATACGTCATGATTCGTGGAGAGCCGTGTCCACATTTCTCGCATGGGCTAAACAATCCCAAACTGGACTCGAATATTTGCCTGCTGAGTAAGCGAGAGCAAAACAATTCGTTCGAAGAACGCGTGCGCTGGCTCCCCAGCGGGTAGTGGTAAGGAGTCTCAGGATGTTGTTCCGGGCACCAACTTTACTCTTAAGCTTGCGGCAGTTCTCTCTTTATGTCAGAGATCGATCCCACGTGACACCTAAGTACCGTCAAAAATGTTTTTAAACTTTCATACAAATTAACTCGATCAGCTGATCACCTTGTTTGAAAAAAATACGAGTTTAAAAAAGTTTTGGAACGAAAGTTGTTCAGTTTCATGGGCCGATTACCACACGAGAGGTTTAACGTTATTTTGCTAAGACGTTGACACGTTTTAGTTTTGATTTGTAACGGCAAAGCTAACGATATCTCTTTAGAAATTCATTAAGTATTTTAGAATTTCTTAAGTGTGACAATATTTTCTTATATTTGTTCTATTTTGTCATAAAAACTAAGATTCTTGGATTTTTTTTATTTTTAACATTGCCTCATTGTTTCCTTGGCAAAATAGTGCTCTTAACCGAGTTTCATCAAACCCATTAACTCATAGAAAAAAAAATTGTTGTTTTCTTAATGGAATAGTCCACTAACCCAAGTTTTATCGTAATCAGAGCACTAACAAAATAATAAACTGTCAGTTAAAAAATATATGAGTTCATTTTGTTCAATATTATAATTATATTTTTATAAATAATTATTACTCATCCAAAATATCATTTGAATAAAAATACTCGTTAATCAGTCATTCATTTTATAATTATAATTTGTAACGTGGGAGAACGGTAATATTTATTCCCACTGTCCCCTGTTTTTTTTTTCGAGTGAACATACTGGGGGCAGCGGGAAAAATCCTTAGTTGTTCCCCCGTGAGGGATATAATCCTTTGACTGGAAATAAGACTTGGCCCCGCACACACTTGGCTGGTTTTTTGTAAGCTAGGTATAGGCTATAAAATTACGTAACGAGTATGCAAGCTTTACTTTTGAATCAATAAATAAATTACCTACCTACCTAACACAATAAAAATAATTCTAAAAAACCGCATTTGGTTGAATAATAGAACTACCTAACTATTCCTCTCGCGCCTGCCTGTGTTGTACTATAAAAATAAAATGATCGACATCTGTAACTAGGTAGTATAATAATAACATCTAATTTGAAAAAAAAAATGTATACCTTGATGTGCCGTCCACTGTACATACACATATACCCTTTGCGTAGTGTACTCGTATTATTAGTGTCGACCTTGAAAGTGATAGTATCACAAACTTGACTAAACCTTACTAAGTATACAAGCAGCAGGTATGGACCCAACCTATATTTATTTAATTAAAAATCGATTTAGAAATATTGTCAATGTTATCAACTCATAGTACGTCTTCTCCAAATAAAATTATTTCGTGAGCCGGGCGGCTTGGAGCGCCACCGAGCGCACATCCGTCGTCGGCAAAGATCATGGGCGACTGAGCTCAAGAAAGGAAAGTGATGACGCTAAGCTTCTCCGCACGTGTTTAACAGAGAAAGAAATAATGGTCGCGCGCTCCAAGTAAATGGCGTAAGTGCCAAATTTACTTTCTCAGTTTATATAAAAAGTACTAATTTGATTTGTAAATTGATTACGAAAAACATAAAGCAGTCGGAGACCTATCTTGTAACAAAATTTCGGCGACCAATAAATTATCATTTACCTCTCAGATTCAAATAACGAGAATTGAAGACGCTGCTTTGGATAACATTTGTATCGAGAAGATTTTTACCTAACATGTTTTGGCCTTAGTGTAAGCGTAGATAATAGAGTCCAATAACATATTTTAGAAAATCAATACATTTACTGACGTAGATAATGAGATCTGATTCAACAAAAATCTTGAAAATTCCCGGACTAGCCCCTTAAGCTTGAGCCACGACGTCTTTAAGCGCTATCTGTCGTCTCGGTTCAAACTATTTATTGAATATTTGAATGAGCTGTCGGTGCACCCCGCGCCAGATTTGTGCGCACGAATTCCGGGACAAAAAAACAACCTATTTATTTTTAAAATTTGTACCGACAGTAATGTTAGAGGCTGATGTAAAGACTTTGATATGAGCTATTGTTAATAACAAAGGCTTTGAGGGTGTTACCTGGGCGGGGGGTCGGGGAGCAGTGGCGTGGATGCCCCTAGGGGCGCGGGGTCGGGCGGGGGCGAGTCTTCGCGCGGCAGGGGCGGCGGGGAGGGCGGCGCGTTGGCCTCGATGGCCGCTTGGAGCTCCATCAGCGGGATGGGGCGGAGCGCCGCGCGTTCACTGTAGCCGTCGAGCTCCTCCACTAGTAAGCCGTTCTGGGGAGGAGAAGGGGTTTTTAAAATTTGTTCTGTTAATTTCTCACTGGCCTATTCCCGTTACGGGACAGATCTAACTTTATTTACTTTTGTAACAAAGTAAGTGTTAATACTTTAGACAAATGGGAGGGGTGGATATTTATATTCGAAATCACGCTCGTTTTAACGGTTTTTTGACGTTTTGTCATCCGATAGCGCCCATTTCGTACATACTTTTATGGCGCAATATTCATAATTTAGTATTTATTAAAAAAAACAAAACAGTCGAAACTCCAACTAACCTGCAACCTCCAAGCGACATGAAAATCAGCCAGCAATCCAATCGGCTCGCCCGCGTAGTCATACAACGGGGCGTCGCCCTCGCCCATGACCCGGGGCTCCAGCTCTATATACATGCGCGGCAGCGTGGGCGGAGGCCTGGCGGCGCCCGGCTCGCGGCGCGCGCCCGCACAGCGCTCCAGCTCGATGGGGCCGAAGCCCTCCAGAGTGGAGGCCTTGCGCTTCCGTCGGGAGGTGGACGGGGTTTGAGGCTCTTCCGGGTGGTCATTGTCATTACTGGTGTTTGTTATTTCTCTGCGGGTGGATAAAGATAAAGGTGGTTAATAGCAAGAAATATTCTTCTCTTTTAATACATGTTGTAGGTTATTATAGGCTGCACTTCGGAGTGTGCTCAAGAGTTGCATGAACTCATTCCGCCTTCTCCCTTCTTCCATCGGACGTCCAGACGCACGGCAGGTTACCATCCTTTCTTGGTGACTATTCCTCGCTTGCGCACCAAACGCTTCTCAACATCTTTTATAATGCGTACCGCAAAGGAGTGGGATCTCCTGCCGGCGTCTGTATTTATAGAGCACATATAATCCGACTCTCTTTAATGCCAGAGTGAATAGGCTTCTTCTGGGTAAGCTCGCTACATCATAGACCCCATCCTGGCTGGATCGAGGTCAAGAGCAAACCCATATAATATATATATATATAAAAAAAAATGTTATAGGTTGGCTAGGAGAGATCTCTTTGTACTGATAAGCGATGGGGTGTAAATTTTAAACAAAATGTTTGTGAAAATATATAAGATTGTATAGATTTTTTTTTTTTAAGTCAAAGCTAAATTCTAAATAATATATTGATACTGAATGGAGTTCGAACCCGCGCCTCCCGAAAGACAGGCCGTGGCCCTAGCCACTACACTACAGACGCTTATACGAAAATAAATACTTTTAAAAAATACTAATTATTTTTGCATTCATTTCATTACATAAAGGAAATTGAAAATGTAGGTAAACATGTACGTAACGCGCGGCGGCGGCGTTGGATATCGCAATAGCAACTATGCACTTAAGCAGTATATTGTGCACTCGATACCGACGCAGGATGGCCAAGTTATTGGTTTAATTTAACCTTAATGCAGGACCCCATTTCCTGGCCGGTTTCCGCTGTTACTCCTACTGCCAAGTGATGAGTTTTTGTGTGCAATAAAGTGTATTTCATTCATTTATATCTTTTATTATAAAGTCGACCAAGCTGTAAACGTATAGACTTTAGTTGAACGACTCCCCCTATTACTCACATGGTACTGTTATAAAGCAAGTATGTAGTACGTTATGTGGCAGATGCTGGCGGACTGCCGCAAAAGCAGCACCAGCTTAACAAGATGGGGGGTAAGATCCCCTCTATATACTACTCACATGGTGCTGTGTTGGAGCGACTCGCTGACACTCAGCACGTGTTGGTAGAGGCAGTCCACCTTGCGGCCGTAGATGCTGGCGGACTGCTGCAGAAGCAGCGCCAGCTTAACAAGATGGGGGGTAAGATCCCTTCTATATACTACTCACATTGTGCTGTGTTGGAGCGACTCGCTGACACTCAGCACGTGTTGGTAGAGGCAGTCCACCTTGCGGCCGTAGATGCTGGCGGACTGCTGCAGAAGCAGCGCCAGCTTAACAAGATGGGGGGTAAGATCCCTTCTATATACTACTCACATTGTGCTGTGTTGGAGCGACTCGCTGACACTCAGCACGTGTTGGTAGAGGCAGTCCACCTTGCGGCCGTAGATGCTGGCGGACTGCTGCAGAAGCAGCGCCAGCTCGGCGAAGTTGGGGGCGGCGACCGCGCCCGCGCTCTCGCCCTCGTCGTCCGAGTCCTCCGCGTCTAGCGCGTGTAGCCCCGCCTCCGTCAGGTACTCCTCCAGTAACTGGACGGAATTGGTTAAATTAGAGAAAAGTGTACAGCACAATTCATATCACGTGCGTATAGACGTTATAATAATAATAATAAAGTATTTATCTCCTCAACAATAATCACATTAATGAAAAACATAACAAGTGATACATAATACATTACAAGTGATACATATACAGGCTGGTCCCTAAACTAGGAAACTCTGTACTATAGGAAACCAGGCCTCCACCTCAGAATTGAACACAGGGTAAGAATATATAACTTGTTCGAGCAAGTAGATCATAACATGTTGGGAGAAAACAAACAAAAAAGGAAAAAAAAAACATTTATAACAGCAATAATAAGAAGCATGTGTAAGTGTGTGTATATGTGAGTGTATGCGTGTGAGCATGTGTGAATTTGGTACGAAAAAGAGGAACATAGCGAAGGTACAAATCCGTACACTAATTAATTTATAACCCAAAAATAACCCTACGAAAACAAATAATCTAATGTTGTGTTGTGTTGTTTTGTTGAATGTTATGTTGTGTTGTGTATCTAATGTTTGTATACGACTTGCGCGCCTTGTACACGTACTTTTAGTAATAAGTATTGAAATAGTCGTATACAAACATTAGACTTACGTGATATGAATCCACTTATGAATCTGACTGTACAGTAGTTGTTGGCATGCTTTGTGATTGTGAAGGATGGTTTACATTATATTCGTCCTGCGATCTACGCAGCCTACCGACGAAAACCCTACTGACGTGAGGCGTAGGCTTTGGGCAAGCGAGTATCCACATTCACTGTACCCCCCCCAACGAAAATCTGCCTCCAGGCTATAAGGAACCGTGGCCAACATGGAGAAGTCTAAATAGGCTGAGGACCCAGGTTGGCCGAAGCAAAGATAACCTGTGTCGGTGGGGTTACTCAAGTAGCGCAGACGCCAGCTGTGAATGTGGAGAACCCTTGCAAACCATGCTACACCTCACTAACTGTCCCGTGTGCCCAACCACCTGCTCGCGTGAGGACTTACTTGTCAGTAACCAGAGGGATACCACGGTAGCCACTTTCTGGACAAGTAAGATTTAGCCCGTGTTCTTGCCGACACGAAAGAAGAAGATTATATTCGTGTTTAGAAGGGTTTGTTAGGGTCGGTTCAGATAGAGCGGAAAAAAGCAGTAAAAAATACAGGCCCCATTCAAAATAGGATAGTATTACAAATTGTAAGAACAAACAGACACACAGATTGATTACCAAATTGTCGATAACTAATTGCTAAAAAAAGGCTTAATTATTTCTTTATATAATAATTAATTACTCAATGCCAACAATGGTATACACTTACCCTACCTTACATAATAATAATCGTTTATTACTTGAAGCCTTAAAAATTAATTACAAATTTGTATTTGACACTCGTATTTACTTAAGGACTAGGGGTACATCAATGGGTTATTGTTGACGCTAAAATGGGTCGAACCTGTGCGTGTACATTTACTTGGTGGTTTATACTTTACCTGATCTTAGTTAATAATTGTAAGACTATAAAGAGCTACTCACTGAAGCCACGCCATGCACTCCCAAACTCAGATCATTGGAGTCAATGATGCACTGATTGGTTACTATTAGTACATAAAGGACATTTGTGACGGGGTGTCAATTTCACACAGCATCTGCATACTAAAGTCAATTGCTTTAAAATCTGCTCGCCTCTTTAGATTTGGTTTAAACATAATCTTTTTTAACAGGTTTAATTTTATGTTTCAAATGAACAGAACCGGCTGAGAAGACATGGGATCGGATTTTGGCTTTAGAACATAAATATTATAATAAATAAATACATAAATATAATAATAATTGCAATGCATCTGCTATGAGTAGTGACTTTGTTAGCATGAGCAACAGTATTTAATTGAAGACATGAATATTATGATTTGAATAAATGAATATTACAGTATTTTCGGTTGATAACATAGCACCAGAAAACTAAAACACTAAATCATTGTTATGTAAATAAAAAATACAAGTAAGTGAGTTAGATCTTGTATGTAGCTTTAAAAATGTGATAAAATGTTCCCCAACTTAGTTTGTATTTCTTGATTAAATTTTTGTTTTTAAGTTCTCCGTAATATTATTTTTAGTGAGTTTTGATGATCTAAAGTATAAAATACTTATAATAAACGCGAAAAAATTTAATTGTTTTTAATATTTTAATCTAACCATGTAATCTTTAAATGTCACCATGTTTGGCATCATATCGCCAAGATGACAAAAGGGCTTACAGCCAACAGTTTGTAGGGAAATATTGGTGGTATTGGTTACTACACGTGCGCGATTTCCAAATTGGGTTTTTTGTATTAATATTGCTCAGATTTACTAAAATTTGTTCTGTCTTGTGTTGTACTTGTTTTGTTTTGGTATACTGGTAAGTTAATCATTGTTTGGTGATGGAAAGTGAGGAGCCCCCGGATGGGGGCGGAGATTCCTCTTCTGATGCTCGGCATCAGTCAGACACAGAGATGTTTATAGATGACGTAGTAACATCTGACGTGAAAAGAGTTTTGAAGGCTGCTAAACGCAATCAAGACTCGACTGAGTCTACTCAATCTAAACGAGATCATTCTTCTCCTCCTACCGCTTCGGTTCAGCACACATTTACTCTCCCGGAATTCAGCGGTACGAAACTGAAATATGGCGAGTCTGATAAAGCTCCTTTCATCGTTCATGTCTCTCGTGTAGAACCGGATCCAGCTGCTGGCCTTACTATTAGGCTGCTTAAGTTTGCCCAAATCATCTATAAAGGCGGGATTCCTGGTGTACTCAGGGAAGGTATTAAGTCTGCAGGTCGCAATCGGGTTGTAGTTGAATTTGAAAATGCAACTTATGCTAACAATTTTATCGACTGTCCTTTACTTCAGGAGCACAATTACAAAGCTGTAATCCCATCATTTCACGTTACCCGCATGGGCATTATAAAGTATGTTCCCATCGACTGGTCCATGGAAGAGTTTTTGGACAACATTGAATGCTCTAATTCCAGCTGTCAAGCTATTAAGGCGAGGAGACTTAACAGAAAATCCTTTGTGGATGGTAAGCCCGAATGGATTCCCACTCAGACTGTTGTAGTAACCTTCTTAGGTCAAATTCTACCTGAGAAAGTTTTCTGCTGCTACACCTCACTTCCAGTTGGCCTTTACACCCTCCCTACTATCCAGTGTAACAAGTGTTGTTACTTTGGACATACCCAAGACAAATGTAGATCCAAAGAGAGGTGCTTCAAGTGCGCCCAACCTCACCTTGGTCACAACTGCACTGTCCCTGACAACATGGCTTTATGTTTTTATTGTTCTGGTCCCCACTTTGCTACTAATCCCAATTGTCCTGAGCACATGAGACAAAAATCAATAAAAATTGTGATGTCTGAGGAAAACATCTCATATTCTGAAGCTTCTCTTCGCTACCGCCCTATCCGTCGTCCTACGTTTGCAGACTCCACTCGCTCGTCCCCACACTTATCTACCCCTACTCAACCTAACAGGTCTTCCTCTCATAGGTCTTCTTCTATTCTCTCGAACAGTTTTATTTCCACTCCCACTCGACCTTCAATGAGTCCTCTTACTCCTGTTTATGAGATTAAAAGTCTTCTTATCCCTCCCCCTTCTTCTCGACAAATATCTGCTCGTTCCAAACACCGTTCTCATCCTTACGGTGGTATGGGATTTGATAAGGAAGCTCATTCGCTTTTAACTAGATCCCCAAAGTCTTCCCAGCCTAATGGCTGTGCCCTTGTTAATCCTAGTTTAGATTCTCCCCCAGATTCAAATTTATCCGACATTATTCAACTTTTGTTTATTTTAATTGAAATTATCACTAAGAACAATATTGCCATACCGAACAATGTTTCTGAAAAGTTAAATCAATTTACTCCTAATTTAAACAAAAATGGCGACAGTTGTAGTCCAATGGAACTGCAAGAGCATTCGGCATAAAAAGTTTGAAATTATTTCACTTATTAACTTTCATAAGCCTTGCATTTTGGCTATCTCGGAGACGTGGTTGCCTCCAGGTTCTCGTTTTCGGGTTCCGGGATATTCGTGTCTCCGCGATGACCACTTCAGTGGTTGGGACGGAAGAGCCCTCCTTGTTAAACGTTCACTTACATATTCTTTAATCCCTCTTCCTTCCCATTCTTCAACTTTTAATATTGTAGCAGTTAGAACCCTAAACATTACTTTCGTATCTATTTATGTTCCTTATCCTAATTCCTCTATTTTATCTGAAATTGATTCCATTCTTTTATTGTTACCTCCTCCCTTAGTTGTTGTAGGAGATTTTAATTGTCACCACACTATGTGGGGCTCCCTGCATTGTGACTCACCCTCATCTTCCCTTATTGACCTAATGGACAGTAATAATTTATGCCTTTTAAATGATGGTAGTCCCACTAGAAGAACTTCCCCTAATCAGAACCCCAGCTGTGTTGACCTGTCTTTTGTATCCCCTAATTTAGCTTCCCAGTGCTCTTGGAAGGTCCTTCCTTGTTCCCATGGGAGTGACCATCTTCCTATTCTTATTTCCTTCTCTCAATGTGTCTCTGTTTCACCTGTGTCTACTCCTCCCCTTCTTAAATATCGTCTTTCTAAAGCTAAGTGGGCTGAATATAGGGAGTTTGTTACGAGGCAGACAGATTTATTTCCTGACATTACAGCAGATAATTTCATACAGCTTTACAATGACTTTGTTTCTGCTCTGTTAGTATCGGCTGATCAAAACATTACATGCAAGAAATCTCCCAAAGATCACATTCCTTCTCCTCCCTGGTGGGATTCAGAATGCACGGAGATCATTCGTAGTCGTGACGAGCAGGAAGATATTTTTCTGGAGAATCCTTCTTTGGAAAATTTTGTTAATTTTCAAAAAATTAATGCCAAATCCAAAAAGGAATTGTCGGGTAAGAAACGTAGTGGCTGGTCTCGGTTCTGTGAGAGTCTCTCTCCGCGTGCTCCACCCTCAATAGTGTGGAAGAATTTTAAGAGATTTCGTGGTTCTTTCTTGGATAATAATCCAACCTTTAATGATCCTTCTGCTTGGCTTGATGACTTCTTGGATAATTTAGCTCCTCCTTTTGTTCCTCATGAAAATTGCTTTCCTTCCTCTTCTCCTCCCCCTCTTTCCTATGACCGGATGGATGATCCATTTACCTTTGATGAACTTACGTCCGTGTTAGATTATTTACATGATTCATCTCCTGGTATTGATGGCATTCCCTATTCTTTTTTAAAAAAATGTTCAGATTCTTCCAAATTAATTTTACTTTCCATTATTAATAAAATTTATGAAACTGGTATTGTACCGGACTCTTGGAAACATCAGATTATCATTCCTATACTTAAACCCAATAAAAATCCGAATGATCCTTTTTCTTACAGACCAATCGCATTGTCATCAGTCCTGGCCAAAATTATGGAACACCTCATTAAAAATAGGTTAGAATGGATTCTTGAAAGTAGAGGTATTTTGTCTAAAACCCAATTTGGCTTCAGGAAAGGCATGGGAACAATGGACAGCTTAAGCATATTCACATCAGAGATTCGATTGGCATTATCAAGGGGACAATATTTTGTTGGCGTCTTCCTTGACATTACTTCCGCCTATGATAATGTCCTCCTCCCACTACTCAGGCATAAAATGCTTCAGCTGAGTCTTCCTGCGAGGATGATAAATGTCATTTGTAACCTTTTTATGGCTCGTTCAATTTCTGTACGTGTTCAAGGTTGTTTACTGCCCCCAAGAACAGTGTGGAAGGGACTGCCTCAGGGTTCTGTCCTAAGTCCATTACTGTATAGCTTATACACAGCTGATCTTGACTCCTCATGCTCCTCAGATTGTAACATTCTCCAGTACGCTGATGATATAGCCTTATACCATTCTTCGGATACTATAGATGATTGTTCTGTCCGTCTTAATTGTGCTGTTCAAAATCTTAGTATTTGGTTATCTGACCATGGTTTAAGTCTTTCTGCTTCTAAGAGCTCTGTGGTAGTTTTTACTAGAAAAAGACTTATTCCGGATATTAATATTGTATTGGAAAATGACAGTATAGAGGTTAGCGATAATGCAAAATTTTTAGGGGTATATTTTGATTCTCGTATGTCTGGCACAGTTCACCTTAATTACATTAAAGAAAAATGTGAGCGAGGGGTTAATGTTTTAAGAGCTTTGTCAGGTGTCTGGTGGGGTGCACATCCCTATACCCAAAAACTCCTTTATAACGCTATCATCCGAAGCCACTTTGATTATGGGTCATTCTTACTTGAGCCTTGTAATAAATCCGCACTCGTTTTATGGGATAAAATTCAAGCGAAATGTCTGCGTATTATTTGCGGAGCTATGAAGTCTTCTCCTACAAAAGCGCTTCAAGTGGAATGCTTGGATCCTCCCCTTTTTTTACGCAGACAATTTCTATGCGATAGGTTCTTCTTTAAGGTTTCTCAAAATTCTTCCCATCCATTACTAACTTCTCTTTGTCATCTCTCTAATTTAATTCCTACGTCAAATTACTGGTCTCATAAAGAATCTCCTTGCCTGTACAAAAGCTATCAGAAATTTTCGGCCTGTTCTCCTGTTTTTCAATTCCCTGGCAATCCTTTGTTTGCAGTCCCTTTTCACTCTCTCGTTTATAAGCCTAATGTTATTACTTATTTTGGTATAGATAAAGAAGAACATGGAGCAAATATTCATTTTAATAAACTTTTGAATGAAAAATTTCCTGGTTGGCTGACTATGTTCACAGACGCCTCAAAAGTATCTAATGATGATCCTGTTGGCTCTGCTGTTTGGGTTCCTCGAATGAATGTTATTTTAAGTTTCAAATGCCCGTCTAAGCTTTCTGTTTATTCTGGGGAATCAATAGCAATTTTTGAGGCTGTCTCTCTTGTTGAATCCCATAAACTTAATAAAACCATAATTTTTACTGACTGTCGTAGTTGCCTTGAAGATATTCTAAAATTCCCGCTTCGTTCTAAAAACATTCATCCTATCAACCTTAAGACCAGAGAACTTCTTTATAAGTGCCATACTGCAGGAATTGAGATAGTCCTTGCTTGGATTCCAGGTCACTCTGGCATTGCCGGAAATGAACAAGCTGACTTATGTGCTAAATGGGCCATTCGTAATGGGACAGAAACTTATTCCAACTGTTTTTCACAAGATTTGCGAATGCTTGCCAATACTGATTTAAAGGATCATTGGACTGAAGATTGGAATTGTTATCGCCTCATTAAAGGTAAACATTATGGTGGATTACAGCCGACTATCCCTTTCAAGCCTTGGTTTTTTAAATTTCGTGGTTCATCAAAATTTTCCACTTCAACAATAATTCGTTTGCGACTTGGCCATAACTGCAGTCCTTTTTTCTTGGCGAAGATTAGGGTACGGGATCACTCACTGTGTGAGTGCGGTCTTGACGAGGGTACCGTGGATCATATCTTCTTTGATTGCACCAGATTTCCTGTTTCTCTGTATGATGTCCTTCCTTCTTCTTTTCCTCGTCCCTTCAATATGAATTGTGTTCTTTCGTCTTTGGATCCCCCTGTTATATTCATATTATTTAAGTTTATCGAAAGATTTAATATAAAATTATGACTCCTGTATATTTATTTATTTTTAAACACATTAACTAGGATATAAGTTATTTATCTATCTACTAACAATATTTTTGTAGTTTAGGTACTAATATTGTGTTGTCCTGTTTGTTTTAGATTGTGCTACCGGTCATTTGGCAGAACGAGAAAATAAACATTTTTTGTTTCCACGTGTATTCTCCAACCTCGACACTGGCAGAATTGTCACCATTGACAGAGGCCATAAATATAAATATTGAATTGAATAGGGAAATATTCAGACAATATTTGAGTGAATGAAGCTGTTTGCGGAAACATGTACTATTTCATAAACATTATTATGCAGAGTTGAAAGTTCAAATTACTATAATTAGCATACCTAAATCTACCTTTTTTTAAGTAGTGTTACATAAAGAGCTACATTATTATAGGTATATGTGCACAGGTGTGTGAAGTTTAATTAATATGTGAAGATGAATAGGTAGGTATTTGAAAAGTTCATTGAACCCTACTCCAATGGATGGAAAACATTAATTCGTAAATTTTAAATATTATTCTAGATGGGAATAATTCTGGTCTTTATGCTATCAATCAGTCTTACTGATGTTATATTACTAGTTTTCACGTCATATAACATCCCCGAATGAAAACATATTGAATGAGATGCACTAGAGTAGGAGATTGGATGATTGCTTTTAGTGTTGGAAATGGCAGATTAGCCATTCTGCATCGGTGTAGGTATTATATATAAATAAGATGAGATTATACTTTTTGTAATAACATATTTTTTAGGGTTTTCATTTTATTAAGTACAGGGTTAACAATTAAAAATGTGTGATTAATACATAAGAGTAGGCATTGATTTAAGCCACAAAATTGTGATTTATACTTTTAACACTTCAACATCACCATAAACGATCCGGCCCGGTTAGTGCAATGCAAAAAATAAAAATACTTACTTGGCTACTTTTTTTGGTTTGCTAAAGGAAGTGTTCATTGTGGCATGCAGGTATATGACTTGATTATGAAATTATTTCTTAGGCCAACTAAACAGTACAAGGTGTTTACATGGCGCTGCATAGCAAGTGCAACTGCATCAAAATATCAATAACCAGGGTGTAAACAATGCTATGTGAAAATGGGCGGGAGATGGGAGCATAGGCGGGAAACTCGCACCGGCCGCGGGGGAGGCCGGGCGAGCCACGCTCGGCCTCCGCGTCGCGTCCCCAACCGGGGCTGCTGGTACTCACCGCGCTCAGGTCCGTGTCGAAGCTGTGGCGGAGGTCGCCTATGGGGCGCATCAGCTCCGCCACTATTTCTTCTAACCTCTGCGAATTCATGCTCCACCTTTTTCCGTTTAAAGTGGAAATTTTTGCACTGAAAACGATGTTTTATTTGTGAAACCATTACTGGAACTCGACGCAGACACAACTACCTACTCAACGTCTAGCGGATAGAATAGATAGCTATTACCAGTGGCGCGAAACTTTCTGTCAACGACCCATTTCGGATTTGTAAACTTATAACAGCAAATTACACCTTTATGAACAGGTTTTAAGGCAGCGAAACAAATAAAATATTACCTCTGCTTCTCCTTGAAGTCGGCGTCCATTTTACAAACATAAAATCGTGCGATTAGGAAGAACGTAACAACAACGGTGGCCATTTATTTATGTTTTCATGGGAGACATTTCCTCGTTCGGTCATTCGGCGATTCGACGCGTCGTTGTTCGGTGTTCGGAGTTGTCTATGATTATTCATATTTTTAACAAATAATTTAACGAAAATAAAATGAAAATATAATTTTTGAGATGCAAAAGTATAAAATAAATTAACAATTATTAGATTTTTGGCCTAATTTGTACAAATTATTTGATAAAGACATAAGAATGGTTTTGGCGAAAGGTGAAAAAACAATAATCATACTCTATGAAAAAGGTCAAAAAATGTTGCCACTAAAAATATTAGTTTCGTTGTTTGACAGAATTTTACTAATGGCAAAATAAGATCGAAAACATTGTTAATTTCAGAAAATAAATAAATAATATTGTTGATTTATGTACCCAAGATTTATATTAACTTGTGGTGGAGAAGATTAAAACTCACATTAAGTTATAAATCAAGCGGGACCATGGGCATGTCTCGGTGTTACTCTCTAATGAAGTGTCTGCTTATACTATTGAACATCATATTTCTGGTAAGATAGTATCTTGACTTAAAATAACTGTATTCTACGACAATTTCTACTTGATTAACCTTAAAATATCTTCTGTATACTGTACTGATTGCAATAATATTGAACTGTGATCATGTAGTAATATTACTTTATAATAGGCAAATAGGTACTTGGTTCTTACAAGATCCTCTCACTTACATTTATCATGTTTCTATGTAAATTGTTTGTGAGCGACGTGGGCCGTAAATATGCATGTAAAACAGGTTGCTTAAAGTTAAACTGGACTATTTTTGGATTGGACTCATGACAGACACATAGGCCAGATGGGCTATAAAAAGGGCGGCATAAACATTCGGGGTGATTACTCGCCGGTGCCTTTATCTAGTAATGTTGCTGTTAACTACTTTGGTCCATATTCTACTGTTTTAACAATTAAACTGCATTGGGAAACACATATACTTCAACAAGAATTATGTCATAACACTTCTTATGCTTAACTCAGATTGAAAGCTTTTGAAAAATTAAAGAATCAGTCAAAAATTATTAAAGTAAATCATTAAAGTTTCCAATTATAGCTACTGCTATATAAATAATCCAAGAAACTGTTTTATTTGAGTTATATCTTGTGGTTTTGGAACCTAAAGACTCTTTGAAGTCATGTAGGATCTGAGCACATTGTTATATCTCCTTTGCCTTTAAGTGAATTATCTAGTTACTAGACTAGACTTTACAATAGAAGGCTTCACAACTCCACAACTTTAAACTTAACTTTATTAACATTATTAAATTACATATTTTGGAACACCATATATTGTTGGAAAAATTCTGTCACATTTCCAGATCATAAATTGCGGCTCTTGCTGCACTGTTTATTCCATTCTCTTTGGCTGCACTGACAGCAAACTGACTGATGTATGATTTTATAGGTTTCTTTATTAAAACGAAATGAAATAGAATGATTTTGATTGATGTTATCTTTTGCTTTTTTTGTAATGTCATAGAAATTAGTTGTTGAGCAGGTTGACATACAGTAGTGTTTAGTTGTATAATCCAAAGAAGTTTGTTACTGCCATCTTCCTAAACTTTGTGTATAGTTATTATACAGTGCGACACAAAAGAGTTTAAAATTAAATAATAGAACTAAATTCTTTACTAAATGCAACACCAGATAAACAGGAAATCATCAGTGTTGCCAATTTACTCCATACAGCACCCTCATTTTTTGTCTTCTCATTTATGTGATACTAGTGGTCTACCAGCGGCTACGCTCGCGTTTATAATATTAGTAAGGATTGTTTAACTAAATACTGCAGTACGTCAACCCACAGTTAATTTCCGTGTCTGTACATGTGTTATTTCTGCATAGGTGGTAGGCGCGGGCGCGTGCGGCGCGGCGTGCTGGGCGCTGTGGGACGGGCGCGCGGGCGAGACGCCGCAGGGTCGCGCCGCGCTGTGCGCCGTGGCCGCGTGGGGCGCCGCGCTCGCGCTGGGAGCGCTGGCCGCGCTCGCCGGCGCACTCAGGTACTGTACAGCTGTCAAGACAAGAAAACAGATAGACAGCTAAATTTTTATCAGCTATTGAATAACCTACAACCATTTCCTATTCATCATAATTAAAACAGACAGGTCGGCAGCGGCATTGAAGAAATATTTTTTATTTTATTTAAATAATGACTGGGGCCCTCTTTTTAGAGTTCTGTAGTCAACAAGGAACCCTTATAGTTTCGCCAAGTCTGTCTGTCCATGGCTTAGCTCAGAAAGTCTTAGTACTAGAAAGCTGCATGAGGCGTGCAGGTTTTTAGCCAGGTACCCAAATAGGTTGTTAGCACTTCCTGGCTCTACAGCTTGTTTCTCCAAAAATGTCTACAATATGTACAGACATATGTAGAGTCTACAATAAAATACCAGATGCAATTAAGGAATTACTTACCTGTAAAAAAATTCAAAAGCATAGTACTTTACTGCCGCGGCCGCAAAATTAGTTTCTGTTGGACGACGGCACTTATTGTGTACGAGTTTAACAAGAGTTATTGCGGCCAAGGCTTGTATAGTGCTTTTCTCTGAAATATGCGAGGAAATTGTAAAATAAAAATAAAATAATAATGTGGAACCTTGGATTTAGATGTCTACTTATCGTCCCCTTATTGGCAGAATTCATTAATTGACCAAATCTTACTTGTGAGTTAGAGGCGTTTAAAGTTTTAAAATTTTAAACTCAAATAATTTACGCAATTGAATACTCACACTTGTCAATGATATTTTGAATTGTTCAGTAAAACCTCCTCTTTCATTTGCAATATCCTATATTTTAGGTTCTTTTACCGATATGTTACTATAGAGTATAATTACTTTTGCCGTTAGTGATAATTTCCCAAAGTGTAGTTAGTGATTTTGGCACTGTAGTTAGTGACTTTTTCACGTTTGAAATGTTTGATTTTTTTTTGGCCAATATAACTGACTTATACATTTGATTGAAAATTTCCTTCAAATAACCATCAGAACTAAGGTATAAGAGGATTCTTTAACTGAAAAGTAACGAAATATTAAATTAAACTCACTTATGGCATAAAAATCACCTATTAATAGCATAAAACAAAAACTTGTCTTTTACCTAACAAACTAAGACCAAGTAGGTAATTAATATGCTTGATAATAAAGAACAGTAAGTAATACAATACGAGATCAAATTTTTATACAACAATCTTCATTTTCAAGCATTACAAGTAAATATCATATAAAAAAGTGTATTAATAATCAAATTTGAACAAAAAACACTCTCACACAACAAAAAACCACCAGAATTAAGGTTTAAGACTGTTCTTTAATTGAAAAATAACTAAATATTATCCATGTAATACCAAGTCAGTTAATTTATTTAGTCTCTAGGTCCTTCTGTCTTTTTTTATATTAATTAAGCAGGCAAACAAGTGAACGAGCCACAGTGGTGGTAAGTGGTCATCGTCGCCCATGGACATTCGCAACACCAGGGGGGTTGCCAACGCATTGCCAGCCTTTGAGAGCCCTGTTTACTCGCCCCTGTCAAAAGTCAAAAAAAGTCAAAAGTCAAAATTTTTTATTCGAATTAAGATTTTTACAAATCATTTTTCGACGTCAAAGCTATCATGGATGGCACGTTCACTACCAGTGTACGCCCTCTGTGGAGAAGAACGGCCAGAAAAAACTCCACAGGAATTGTATCTTTTGTACGTTTCTTTTAAATATATAAAGAATCATACATGAGTCATAATTACAATCTACTCCGTTGATTTGGAACAACAGTTGACCTTTTTGACTTTTGACTTAGTACATGTTTCCACAAACAGCTTCATTCACTCAAATATTGTCTAAATATTTCCCTACAAACTGTTGGCTGTAAGCCCTTTTGTCATCTTGGCGATATGATGCCAAACATGGTTAGATTAAAATATTAAAAACAATTAAAATTTTTCGCGTTTATTATAAGTATTTTATACTTTAGATCATCAAAACTCACTAAAAATACCCTGTCTTAAGTTATTACATAATTACATCTACATCTTTTGAATTTGAAATTATCTAACCTAACAACATAGATCTCACAACTTTTTACGGTAGAAGACCTGAGTTGCGAGACTTGGTTTTTTTATCATCTCGTTTCTTTTTGTAGATAGTCCTATATTGTTTCCTTTCCGGTAACCTCTACTTCTTGATTACCAACAACGGATTTTCTTAAAGACCACTGTCTGTCTTATGAGCTTTTCTTATTTAGGGCCGCACTCTTAAAACGTCAATTAAAGTTAATCCTTATGTAAAATTGTTATCTCTCATTCACTATAAATACTGCCAATCTAACAGAAAATTACAACATCATGATACAGAGGGTTAACTTGAACTCACTGCGCACTCAAAGTTTTTTTAAAATAATTAATTACTTTAGCCATTGGATTATTTTTCAAATCTTGCGGCGAGACGGTTTGTGAGGATTCTCGAAAACAGCCTATAGACGTGACTTAAGAGCGCGATTGGTCTGAAGTTATTCAGGAGAATTTAATCTCCTTTCTTGAAAAACAGCGCCACCACGCTCTCACTCCACGCCTTCGGGGTAGTTCCATTGGCTATGACGTAAAAGTGATTTTTCCATAACAGATGGCGTGATATGCAATACTCTGATTTAATTATTTTTTATTAATGCTGCTCGCCGCTTGGAGACACTACTGGAACATAGATTTATTAATTATCTTTATTCACATATAGATGTCGCTATAAATATTTAAAAATGCCCTCCTCAAGACAAAACACAATAACATGCATAAAATGTAGCAAAAAAAATTATGGTAGACAATATTTGAGATGTTTGTTGTGTAAAAAGGAGTATTGTGCAGACATAAATTGCGCAAGAATACCGGATAAGGTCTTTTATTTAATGGAGAGGGAAAAAAAAGATAAATGGAAATGCCCCCGTTGTAAAGTTAGTAAGAGCACCTTAACGCCTACCATGACCTATCCTACTACCAACAATACCATCCAAACACATCCTACGAAAAAAATAACGCCAGTAATCAATAGCAGCAGCCCACGTCCACGTGCACAGGAAATAAGTACTATTAACATTTCTACTGAAAATTCTTTCGAAGCACTCTGCGGTGATGAAGATCTAGACTTCTCTACCCCAGGTAATAAAAGTCAGCAAGACATTGGTAATCGTTGCAATTTTGAGGAAATCAGGCAGAAAAACAAAGAACTACGCACTAAACTAGAGATGGCCGAAGCGCAAATAGAAAACTTACTGGCGGATAATTACTCATTAAAGAATGAAATATCTATAATGAAAAAACAACAAGCGCAAATAGAAGGATTTCCTGGAGCATGTAAACCATCAAAAAAGAAGCGGAAATGCTTAAATAGAACAGCTGTTTTAGAAGTTTCAGATACAGTAGTTTCTGATTCCGATTTGGAATGTAGCCAAATGGAACAGAACCAGAGTTACTTAGATTTAAACGTTATACAGAATGACGTTCTTAAACCAGAAAACGTTGTCAAAGCAGACCATAAGAAAAAATGTATTAATACTAAAAAAAGTACTCAAATATGTGAAGAAAGGAAACAAGAAAAGAAGCTAATTAAAAAAGATGAACAAAACTGTAAAAACCAAATACAACAAGAACATAGTAACGGAGATGATGCTGATAAAACACTAAATTACAAACGAAAAGTTCTTCTGTTGGCTGATGAGACGGGAAAAGATATACGAAATATACTAGAACATTACCTCGGTACTAACTACGATGTAATCTCGGTATTAAAACCTAATGCAACTTTGGAACAAGTGCTTGAAGGAAGTTTTCGCATTTGTAAAGACTTTACTAAATCAGATTACGTCCTTATATTAGCTGGAAATAATGACACCGATCCAATAAAATTTCAATGCACTTTGTATTATTACTTAAATTCATTCTGTAACACTAATGTCATAATAAGCAAGATTTGTCATAATAAATTTATTAACACATATAAACACAATGATATTGTAAAGCTGATATCATCATACTTTGAAAATGTCCAAGTATCAGAAATTTTATACTATAATAACCAAATAATTGACAAAAAAGGTACATGCAGAGGACTAGTATTAGATATAATTCTTATAAACTGCAGAAACTCTTACAAAACTAGAGATAAAACAAATAATGATGCGTATACACAGACTGATACGTCTATGACAGGTAAATACAGCACATTAACAAAGGAAAATTCAGACTTTTTTCGTCTTTAATCATATAAATATATTGCATCAAAATATATGTGGGTTAATTTCAAAGTCTGATCAATTAACTGTACATTTAACGGAACTTATGGAAATTTACACTAACATCGATATAATCTGCGTAACTGAACATAATATTAAATCAGGCCACGAACAAATTCTAATGATTCCAAATTACACTATAGCTTCAATTTACTCAAGAGACTTTCAAGGGAGGGGTGGGTCCTGTATATTAATTAGAAAAGGACATGAATTTAAAAATATTCCTGATATCGCCAAAATGTCGGTAGCAGGCATAATTGAATGTTGCGCAATTGAACTAGTCAGACACAATTTAATAGTTTTGTGTGTGTATAGGATACCAGACAGACGAAGATTTAAATTAGATATTTTTTATAATACACTTGAAAATATTTTACGAAAATTACTAGACAATAAAAATAGAAAGTTAATCATTTGTGGAGATTTTAACATAAACCGTTTAGTAAGAAATAAAATTACCATTGAATTTGAGAACTTTTTAACTGGATATAACTTAAAACTTGAATTTAATACACCTACTAGATTAGTAAGCAAAACTTGTATAGATAATATAGCACATAGTAGTAAAAGTAGATGCAGAAGTAAAGTCTTAGAATTAGGTCTATCAGATCACACTGCACAAATTTTGCAGTATCCTATAAAAAAAACTTGCACTCTGAAGTATTGGCGTGTAATTAAAAGGGATTATTCTCAAGAGAATTTAGAAAAATTTTTAGGTTGTCTCTCTAATTTAAAGTTTACAGACTTATATTGACGATCCCAATTCACCTTTCCCCCCAAGACACCTTTAAACTTTTTTATGATTTATGTTTTCCTTATAGATATGTAATTATAAAGGTAAATCGAGCTGCAAAATGGGTTAGTAAAGGAATAAAGCGAGCTAGCAAAAGAAAAAGAGATTTGTTATGGAAATATAGACATCAACCCAGTGAAAACAATAAAAATATTCTTAAAGCTTATTCAAACACATTAAAAAAGATTTTAAAACTGACTCAAAAGGCTCAAAATAATAATCACATAAAGACATCAGAAAATAAGACTAAAGCAGCATGGCAAATAATAAATAGATCTAAACATAATTTACCTAAACAAATAATAGGGCAAATAAAAATCGATAATTCTGTCATTACGCATCCAAAAGAAATTGCCAACACATTTAATAATTTTTTTATTGATCAAACACAAAAAAGTAATTGCAATGTTGGTATCAACTCTAGTATGCCAATTAAAACTATAAATAATTCAATATTTATTCCTCCCGTTGTGCCAGAAGATATAGTTAAAATTATCAAAGACCTGAAAAACAAAAACAGTGTAGGTTATGATGGTATCTCTACCACTGTACTAAAATTCGTGGCAAAAGCTGTAGCTGAACCACTTTGTTATATAATTAATTTATGCATTTCTAAAGGCATATATCCTGAACAACTTAAACCAGTTATTATTAAACCATTATTTAAGAGAACTGATAAAGAAAAAGTAGAAAATTATAGACCAATAGCTTTAATATCCATTTTGTCCAAAGTTTTTGAAAAGGTAATTTATAACGCTATTTATTCTTTTGTTGAAAAATTTAATATATTAACACCAGAGCAAAAGGGTTTCCGCAAAAAAATTAACATCAACATGGCCATATACGAATTTTTAAATAATTTAATTCCAAACATTGATGAAAAAGTACCAGTTTGTGCCATATTTATGGACCTTACCAAAGCTTTTGATTATGTTGACCACCAAAAACTACTAAATAAATTACATTGTTATGGAATACGCGGTAATGTACATAAACTTATACAGTCATACCTCGACAATAGAACCCAGTACACACAAATAACTAGAATCAACCCCGTCACTAAACTTGAAACTACATACATATCAACAGAAAGAAAAATTATACATGGTGTCCCTCAGGGCAGTGTCCTGGGCCCCTTATTATTCTTATTATATATAAATGACTTACCAAAAAATATACCCCATCCCACGATTCTGTTTGCAGATGACAGCACAGTTTTAATAAAATGTAATGATACAACTACCTATGAAGACGACATTAACACCTCTTTGAATAAAATTATAGATTACCTTAACTACAATAATTTAACAGCAAATTTAGATAAAACTAAAGCAATTCACTTTTATATACGTAAAGAAAATAAAGATAATGTTAATATTAAATATTTAAATAAAGAAATCGCAGAAATAGATCATACAAAGTTTTTAGGCCTAACAATAGATAAACAACTGACATGGAAACCACATACAGAAGATCTGTGTAAAAAATTAAGTAAGTCTTCATATGCCCTCTACGAATTAGCCAAAGTAGTCAACCGCAAAACTGTGTTAACTGCATTTCATGGTTTAGTAATGTCACACTTAAGATACGGAATACTCTTTTGGAGAAACTGTTGTAATAAGGAAACTGTATTCAAAGCTCAAAAACGCTGCATCCGGAGTATGTCTGGCCTAAAGATGACAGACAGCTGCAAACCATATTTTAAAAATCTAAAAATTTTAACACTTCCGTCCCTATATATTTTTGAAATATCTGTGTATGCTAAAGTAAATGTTGAATTATTTGAAAAAGTTTCGGAAAAACATAATATAAATTTAAGATACAAATCTCGTCTTTGTCTTCGCACTGCAAATACTGCCTTCATGTATAATAGTGTACTCTGCATGATACCTAAAATTTTTAATAATTTGCCAGAACACATCAAAAACTTAGAGTTACCAGAGTTTAAAAACAAATTATATAAACTGCTAGTCAATAAATGTTACTATAGTATAAATGATTTCCTTTTTAATAAAATATAAGAAAAAATATTATAGTTAAAAGAAAATGTACTTATTACATATGTTTGTACGCCAATTGTTTTTGGTAGAATTTGGAGGTTCTTTGATCTTAATTGTAACACCTTTTTGTAAACCCATTTTCACAAATAAATATATTTGTATTTGTATTTGTATTTCGTAATAAAATAGCTCTTTTAGCTTTCTCAGTACTGGAGTACCTCCTGTTTTGAGAAGCTCGGAAGTGATTCCGTCTTCGCCAGTTGACTTCCCATTTTTAAGCTATTATATTAGAGCATTTTAATTTTTTTTAGAGCCCCCTCAATTTCGTCTTCATCTACGTCTGAGAGATCTTCAGTAAAGTGGCGTGTCAGTGTGGCTCTTGGGTCGTTCACGTCAGGCGGAGGCTTTGGGACATGCGAGGCAAATAGACGGCTATAAAAGTCTTCGACCTCGGCGAGGATTTCTGGAACTGATGTGACGATTTTGCCTTCTGAGTTTTTGAGCTTCGTCAGGTGGCTCCTACCCAGTCTTTTAGCACAGACTTTTGACCCCCGATTTTGCTCAATCGCCTCTCTTATGAGTTGCGTATTGTGACTTCGTAGGTCTCGTCTTACCGACTTGCGGATATCTTTATTCAGAAGGAATCGCGTCGAATCCTCATCAGTTCCAGAGTTTCTGACGAAAGTTTAGACTTTTGGCTACCCCGATTCGCCTTGAAGTGCCTGGTTCCCACTTTTCGAATTTACCCTTGACACACTTTCGAGGTCCTTGCCCACATCTACCGTGGATTCTAGTGCGGCAAAAGCTGTTTTCGAGAGACCTCACAAACCGTCTCGCCGCAAGATTTGATGCCTTCCAGCCTCCGGAACAAGCTGGGTTTTGAAAAAGTTTCAGTACCGTAGACCACATCCACACAGTGAGACAGGTTATACAGAAGTCGCAAGAATATAATCAGGCGATGTGTCTAGCATTTGTGGACTACGAGAAAGCCTTCGACTCCATCGAAGCCTGGGCTGTTCTGGAATCCTTGCAGCGATGCCAAATCGATTGGCGGTACGTGGAGGTACCGAGAAGCCTGTACAGTATGGCGTCGATATCCGTCCAAGTACAGATTCATAAGACAAAACCCATTCAGTTGCTCAGAGGAGTGAAACAGGGGGATGTCATCTCCGAAACTGTTCTCCAACGCACTGGAGGATGTCTTCAAAACTCTAGACTGTAATGGATTGGGCATCAACATTACTGGCGAGTGTCTCAGTCACCTCCGCTTTGCTGACGACATAGTGATAATGGCTGAATCATTGCAGGATCTGCAAAAAATGTTGCACAGTCTTAACGCTGCCTCATTGTCAGTCGTTCTCCGGAAGAACTTGGACAAGACTAAGGTCATGTTCAACGAACTAATCATTCCGAAACCGATCTCGATCAATGGCGAAGTGTTTGAAGCTGTCTAAGAATATGTCTACCTCAGGCAGGCATTGCAGTTGGGTAGAGAAAACTTTGAGCGTGAAATCGCAATCGCTCATCGCCACTACCGCAATGCCTGAAGAGCAGGGTGTAAATTCAGTGAGTCCTGCCCGTATTCACATACGGAGCTGAGACGTTGTACATGACGGTGAAGCTGGCCCATCGGCTACATGTCACTCAGCGAGCCATGGAAAGTTCTATGCTTGGTATTTCGCTACGGGATAAAATCCGAAACAAAATCATCTGGCAGAGGACCAAGGTAGTTGATATCGTCCAGAAGTGTAGCAAGCTGAAGTAGCAGTAGGCTGGCCATGTCTGTCGCAGAACCGACGAACGTTGGGTTCTCGAATGGAGACCACGTCTCGGGAAACGTAGTGTGGGACGCCCCCCTGCCAGGTGGACTGATGACCTGAGGAAAGTGGTGGCTGGATGAAAAAACGGGTGATCGTGCGCTTTGGCGTGCCCTTGGGGAGGCCTACGTTCAGTAGTGGACTGCAATAGGCTGACATAAAGACAAGCGGGCCGCCCGCGGCTACGCCCGCGTTATGTAAAGTTTTCCCGTGGGCTTAGGACTTTTTCTCGTAAAAAGTATCCTTTGTGGACCTCTAAGGCACGCCAAGAAGACATAGAAGCTTCAAATTTAGAATACAATTAGTATTTAGTGTATAAATCAAGAGAAAACTAAAATCTCATTGGCCATTGATCGTCTAGTAGCAGATCCATACTACGTTGTGAGAGTAACCCAAACTCTTTTAGAAATTTACAATGTGATCGTCTTTATAATTTGTTTTCTAACTGTGGAATTAAACATAGAGTCGCCTACGCAACTTCTATGTTATTCCTATATACTGATTCGTCCCTATCTCTCGCCCGAACACAGGAGTACCAGTTGCCAGCTGGCAAGCAGCCTACTCCTGATTACCCATGCTCGCTTGACTGAAAGAATAAAGTCACCAGGAAATCCCAGCGACTTTATTAAGCAATACTAACTTCGTATTCTGAAAAGAACTTCGAAGCTTATTGCTTTTGCAATAAGAGCCCAGACTCCTGAATTGGATCACAGGGATTATTACATGATATATGTAATTTAAAAGGTATAAAAAGGGGGCTCCAGGACTGCCATAGCGAGTCCTTAGAGCCGGCGTCGGGTGTGTCGTCTGTAGTTCTGAATAGAACTTCAAGTTCTTAGAGGAACTTCCGTTGAGTGGCATTTCCTCAACAGAATGATCATTAACCAAGTTTCTCTAATGATACTACCCGGAGACGACCATCCTAGCCCTACACACCAGGACACCCTTTTCCTTAAGCTATGCCAACTGTATTGATAAATACGGTTACATAACCCCTCCGTGTCTTCCAATATACAGTCCGACAAGGGATCTAGTAATATCCAGCACTGACGAGGGGACTAGTTCTAGCTCCCTCAGCTGGACGATTACTAAGACCTTAGAACCCAAGCAAGGCAGCAGACTAGAAGCAAAGACCCGAGACGCACACACAATACAGCAAACCATCCATCGAAGTATCTACGTGACGAGTGAGAATAAACGCTCCACCAACGCGCTCTCTGTGAGTCACTTCCCACTCTGTCCTTCAGAATGCTCCTGTCCTCCCCTCACTACAGAGCAGAGGTGTAGGAAAAAGGGTTAAAATAATAGACAACCCCGAAGGGTTGTCTACAGCGGACCCTAGTCCGACCGGTGCGCCTTAAGCAATGGAAGGAGACCGAAGTCCCATCGTAGAAAGCCTAAGCTTCACGTTGTAGCCGAAGCTAGTGGACGACGTCCAATCGATACTAGCCGAAGCGTTCCCGATACGGCTGAGCCGTTATAGTAACCTTTTGGGAGGCTAATCCCGTCTTCCACCGAAGTGTCCGACGTATTGCGTTCAAGTGTGTGTTTTTGGGATAATCCACGCGTGAACCAGCGCCCATGATGGTAAACCATCATCTAACGAGCAAGCTCGAAGGGATGACCTCACAGCTGCTACTGACTGTGGGTCTCATATCTGGATTGCTCCTGCATACTGGATCTCCTTCTATCTGAACGGTACTGCCAGGGCAGATCTGCTCCAACTTCATATCTCCATATCTCCGCCGCGCGTCTCCGTGCCTGAGACCGCATATGATTCTACAGACTCATTTCAGCTATCGCTCTGAATATAGCTTTACAGCTATCATCAACGCCCGTACAGTCCACTGCTGGACTTTGAGCCTCCTCCCCTTGCAGCCATATGTGTCGATATTACATCGCACAGTTGATTCGGTGGTAAATCATACATGATAATATTAGCCAGAGCAGTCCACGTCCAGTTTCTCGTTCTCAATTTAATAAACTCGTTCCAGTATGCCTCTTCACAGACTTATGTCTTGAAGGCAGCCACTATGTCCTCCGCTACCTCTATCAGGGATAATACTTGAAAGACTATCGTCGACACTAATCAGTCTGAGGTCCACCGCGCATGGATGTGGACAAGTCCCCATCCACGACGATGTATTCAGTCTGTATGCGTCTCGGCCAATCAGTGGTTCAGAGCTAGACATGAGTGGTAGCGGCATTCATAGCAGCCCGATGGTTACTCCACATCTTCATAGGTCAGATACGGAAATCTCTACACAGACTTGCGTCTTGAAGGTAGCCACTAAGATATTGTTAACTCCACTATCAGGGGTAATGCTTAGTGTACTTATCACGCCTAGGATGCGACCCATACACCAGCTCAGAGCTAGACATGCAGTGTCAACAATATCATAGCAGCGATAGTTATACCTCATCTTTATGCGTCAGATAAGGGTCCTCTATTAGATAGCTAAATATAGTGCATTATGTGATCAGTTTGATCCAACGGCCACGTCCGCTTTCATTAGGTCATCTAGGAGCGTCAACCCTATGATTCCCTTGATTTTAATTTTTGACCATCTCGGATGGGATATTATGTCATCCATAGAGGCATAATTAACCGCTCCCATATCAAACAGGCAGCACGCCAGTCTTCAGGGACCAAAATCCCGTCGAAAGGCTGTGGGAGGCTGCACAGCCTCTAGGTTCGGCAATTATTTCACTTGGTTTTCCAAGTATAGACTCCTGCTAGTCTATTTTTGCACTTTGACAATAATGTCAATTTTCATGAACTTAACGTTCCGCCAGCCATCTATTACTAGACGGCCGACTGCCTCCCACCATGTATATTCGCGACACGCATCGACGGTACGCGCTAGGACAACATGACTTTTTCCTAAACTTTGTTCGATATTTCTGAAACTCACAATGCAAACGTATCTCAGTCTCTGCACCCCAAGTATGCATTTAGTTTTGCATTATCTCTTAGTTTTTGAGTTATTAATTTTAGAAATATCAAAAACGTCCAATACAAGAACGTATTAAAATTAAAAACATTCATTACAAGAACGTATTAAAATTATAAAAATTCATTACAAGAACGTATTAAAAAAATAAAAATTCTCTTAATTCGTCTCAAGTCTTTTATTAAGTTTCTCTATGTCATACAGACACGCTCGAAAATGTGATCATTACTGCCAAAAAACAGTACGCGAAGTGACTCATTTTTGGACGAAACATTGCCCCATACATAACAGCGGCCGGCAATGTGCCCTCAAACGGCCTAGGCCGGCAAAGTAACTTTCGTCTAGAAATTTCAATGTTTTTGAGTCTTTTTACAGCATACTCTTATGTTCTAAATTCAAATTTTATATGAATCGTGCACGAATCGTAGTGATTGGAGTTGGCTGTATGCTCTGTATGACACTGGCACAGAGCAAAAAAAAGAAAAGCGCGCAATATGGCGGTTTGTAATTTTCATCTCTTAATTTTATCGTACTATCTTGTTACTTATTTTTCATGATGGAGTTAACTTATCATTGAATTAGGGAAATATTATAACAATGAATGGTTTAAGTAGTCGAAGTAAAGGTTAAAGTGATAAAGGTAACTAGGTAACGGTAAAGGGAACTTATGAGTTTAGTTCGACACGAGCAGACATCCAAATCCAAGGCTCGCTAATTTTTTTAGTATTTTATAATTTCCTCGCATATTTCAGAGAAAAGCACTATACAGGCCTCGGCCGCAATAACTCTTGCTGGACTCGTACACAATAAAAGTCCTCGTCCAACAATAACTAATTTTGCGGCCGCGGCAGTAATGTACTATATTTTGAAATAGATTATAATAATTCATTGGTCATATTTTATTAAATTTTTGTATACCAATATTTGGTTAGATGTGAGATACTGAATAACACAAATGTAAGAACTCTATCTCACGACATTTATTGCAAATAAAATTTTGATTTGATTTATAATTTGGCATGGATATAAATATCAGTCATGCAGACAAAGTGGTAGAATAAAATCTTAAAAAAGTATATTATTTAGAGTTGTTTAAATAATATAGTGTGTAGAAAATAAAATCTTTGTTGTCACTACAATATTCTTTATTTCCATTAAAACTTTGATTGTTTCGTATGCATACATCAAGTTGAAGACATCAATGGTTTGTCATTAATTCGCTGATTACTGGCAGGCACTCGGCGTCGCTTCTGGCGGGCGCTTTCGCCCTGCTGGCGTTGACGGCGGTGGCGGAGGGCGCGGCGGCGTGGTGGGGGGCGGCGCACCTGCCCCAGCTGCGGAGAGCCCTGACTGACCGCCTGCACCACACCGTGACTCAGGACTATGGCCGCCTGCCCGCCAGGACCGCCTTGCTCGACGCTATACAACAGGGGGTAGATGTCTACTTAGTAAATACTGCACTGACCGACGAAAAGTGCTCAACCGTAGATCTACAAGCGGATGGGGCACACTACACAAAAAGAAGAAAGCAAATGCGTTATATTTTGGGACAGGGCTCCACCTACAGTCACATTGTCTATGCGTCTGCGCCATGAGGTCCCAAATTCGTCATTTTAAGATGCGCATGGCCATACCATATTATAAGACCCAAGGGAAGCAAGATTTCAATTGTAGCGCTTTCTAAAAATTTACATTGCCATTTGTTGATGAAATCCGGAAGCTGTTAATTACTGCGTGCGTTGATTAACGAAATTAAAATTCCTTTTCCTTTTTCCAGCTGGAATGCTGCGGCGCTGAGAGTACCCGCGACTGGCAACAATCGGCGTGGCTCGGCGCAGTGTCGGAGCCTCCTTCAGGAGGGCCGGGGACGAGGCCCGAGCCCTCCGCCCGCCTCACGCTCGACCTCAGCGTGGGCGCCACGTCCGCCTTCTACCAAGTGCCGCCTTCCTGCTGCAAGGTGAGTGACATCGAGCGGACAACTAGTTAATAAAATAGAAGAAAGCTAAATCCTGTTGTCTTTAATTACGAGTTAAACTGCAAGATTGTGTGTAGAGTTAATGAGACTCGCGATCTTGGGGTAATATTAGACTCTAAGTTCACTTTTGTCCCACACATTGACCGGACCTTGAGTAGAGCCTATAAGCAACTTGGATTTATCTTACGAGTTGGTAAACCTTTCAGGAGTGTATCAACCTACAAAATACTATTTAATGCTTTTTTAAGAAGTCGTCTGGAGTTTGCCTCTGTAGTTTGGCAACCACTTTACCAGTGCCACGTTGATAAGATTGAAAGGGTCCAGCAAATTTGTGAAAGCTCTTGATTTTCGATCTGGCCGCAAGTATGAGAGCTACAGAGTGTCTGCTATTTTTCATAAAATTAACACTTTGAGGCAACGTCGCGATCTCTGTGATGCCACCTTATTATTTAAAATCATTAATAACTATGTCGATACCCCCTCACTACTACAAAAAAACAATTTCCGTGTGCCTCGCAAAAATGAAAGAAGCTGTCGTAAAAAGAATTTGTTCTTTATCTCTCCAGCCAAGACTTGTTATGCCAAGAACAGTTTTGTTAGACGTGCGTGTAGTCTGTACAATGAATTGCTGCATGAATCCAATGCCGATATTTTTTCCTCGTCTATACATACTTTTAAGAAACAGACTCTTGACTGCCTCACTGATTCGGCTTCCTAAATCTTTTAAAAAGTATGTTTTTGTTTTCTATAAAATTTTACATAGTGTTTTGTTTGCTCTTTCTAAAGTATGGTTTTATTCTGTAAAAATTTATCTTTGAAACCTATTTTTATGTATAAATATAGGGGACTGTAGGTTAGGTTTACATTTATTAACTTGTGTAATTATTTAAGCATTTGACTGTTTGTCTCTAAAATAATTATTATATTATAATCAGCCTGTAATGTCCCACTGCTGGGCAAAGGCCTCCCCATTGTTTCGCCATTCCTCCCGGTCCTGGGCAAGCTCCCACCAGTCCAGTCGATAGGCGTTTAACTCGTCTCGCCATCTTTTTCGGGGCCTGTCTCGACGTCGGTTCCCGTCTTGAGGAGTCCACTGCGTGACGACTCTCGCCCACCGTTCTGGATGCATGCAGCTTACGTGCCCAGCCCAGTCCCATTTTAGTTTCGCAGTTTTGCGGCCTACGTCAGGAATTTTAGTGTGAGAACGTAGGATAGTGTTCCTAATACGATCTATCAGTTTAACACCTAGGATGCTACGTTCCATAGCTCTCTGGCAAACCTTGAGTTTGGACTTTTGCTGATTAGTGAGTGACCAAGTTTGCGAACCATAAGTTAGGACAGGCAGGATGCACATGTCGAAAAGTTTGCGCTTCAATGAAAGGGGCAAGTCCCCTTTCATGTATTGCTTCAAGGACCAGTGGCTCTTCCAGGCGTTATCGACACGACGGTCGATTTCCTTCTCCTGCCTGTTTTCGAAAGAGACTAGCTGGCCCAAGTAGATGTATTCATCGACATATTGTACATCTTGCCCATCGACTTTGACCCTACGTTTTACGCTATTGGTCATAACTTGCGTTTTCGTCATGTTCATTTTAAGTCCAACCTCAAGGCTTGCTGTGCTCAGGTCTTGGAGCATTAGTTCGAGCTCAGCGGACGTGGCCGCAAACAAGACTATGTCATCTGCGAAACGGAGGTTAGTTAACTTTGTATCACCCACAACAACACCTTTTGACTCCCATAATGTAGTTATGTTTTTAAACACTTCCTCCAAGGTGCACGTAAACAGGTTAGGGGATAGGGGATCACCCTGTTTCACGCCCTTTTCTATTTTGAAACTGGCACCCGGAGAGAGAAGTCTAATGGAAGCTGTACTGGTCCTGTAGATGACCTCCAAGAGCTTTACATACGTCTCTTCTATACCTTGACTGCGTAAGGATGAAAATATTGCAGAATGCGCTAGACTGTCGAAAGCCTTGGAGTAATCCACAAAGGCCAGATACAGAGGTTTGTGAAATTCATTATGTTTTTCAATTACTTGGTTTATTGTTTGTGAAAAAGAGGGTCGGAATCCAGCCTGTTCTGGTGGTTGATGTTTGTCCAATTGACCTTTTATTCTATTCTGTATGACTTTAATAAAGACTTTATATATGTGCGAGATCAAGCTTATGGATCTGTAATTATTTATATCAGATTTGTCGCCCTTCTTGTGTAATAAAACTATAATGGAGTGAATAAATTCTTGAGGGACTTGCCCAGATTCAAGTATGGTGTTAAAGAGTTGAACGAGGTGTGGAAGAAGCGAAGGTGCACCTATTTTTAAGGCTTCTGTACTGATGCCATCCTCACCAGGGCTTTTACTGAATTTCATACCATTAAGGGCTCGACGAACTTCTAGTTCGGTGATGGGTGGTACGAGTACAGCATCTGTACAGAAGTATTCTACGGGTCCTTGAGATTTCGAGGGATCTGAGTATAGATTTTTATAAAAGTTTGTGCTGATATCTGCGATTTTTTCGCGGCTACTTTGCTTGGTGCCTCTCTCATCGCGCAAACCGTTGATCCACGTTTTACCCTTTGATGTTCCTTGTTTAGCTACTCTTAGAGACTTGCCATATTGAAGCGCTATTTTAATTAAGTTAGTATTATACTTTCTGATGTCCTTTCGAATGTTTCTTTTAGCTTCCTTATCTAAATTTCTATATTCTACAGAGAATCTCTTTGTATTGGTTCGTTTGTCTAAAAGTGTTAGAGTTTCGCCTGTCAATCTATTATTTTTGGCTTTTGCTTGTTGAATTTTTCCCGAAGCTGTTTTTATGCTGGTTCTAATATTGTCGAATTGTGTTTGTGAGTCTTCTGCATTTAAGTCTAACATATCAAAGCTATTTCTCAATTCCAGAATAAAAAAAAAAAAAAAATTGGATTATTTTAACTTAGGGAACAGATGCCAAGTTTCATCCAAACCACTTCAGTGTTTTTCAAGCAATGGACAGTTATATAAGTAGTTTCTAATTGTGAAGTTATTGAACATATCGGTCTGTCCCTCAGACCTCAGACCCCGACGTGTGCGAGTCGGCCCGCGTGGTCCCGGCGGCGAGCGGCTCGGCGCGCGGCCTGCACGCGTCCCCCTGCGCGCCGCGCGTCATCGCCGCGCTGGAGAGCGGCGCGCGCATCCCGCTCGCCGCCGCCGGCGCGCTGCTGGCGCTGCACGCCGCCACGCTGCTGCTGGCCGGCGCGATGTGTCTGCGAGCGCACCCCGGGACCAGGTATAAAGCTTAGAGGTTAGGGGGCGGAAGATGGCGTTGTGTGCGATTTCAATAAGAAGATAAATTTGATTGTTGCTCGTTAATATATTATGTTGATAGGGGGCCGGACTGTAATCGAAGTAAATTATTGTACACTCCCTGCGTTCCGAGACACGCTGTTATCAATTACAGCGCACTCAAAACGCGTACCGAATGCTTTTGTTTTTCTGATCGGTGACGGCGCTGAAGATTTAATTCGGAACATACCCGCTATCTAGGAAATAAACCGTAGCAAATTATTAGGAATAATCGATGTTATGGTTAATTTACAATACTTAGATATAATTATTATTACGAAACAAACTAAAAAACAAAACAAATGAAGAAGAATAAGAGAGAAACGTAGAAGCGACTAGTGACGTCATATAACGTTCTAAAAAAAAAAAAAGAAAACAAATAAAGAAACTTATTTGACTAGACCCCTATTAGGTGAGAAAGCATAAGATCTTACGTGATAATAGCAGAATTACATAAAGGAAAGTCGACCTCCTGATGCGTTCATCTCGAAGGACTATTGCAAATGTACTGAATGACATAGAAAAGACATAGAGCGCATTCCGAATCAGTCTTTCAGCGCCGTCAGCGATCAGAAAAGCAAAAAACGTATGAGTTTTGACAACTGACAGTAATTCGGTACGCGATTACGGGCGCTCTAATCGATTAGCGCGTCTCGGAGCGCAGGGGCTACAAACAAGTGATGATCGATCTTCTTATTTAAAAAGCATAATAATTTTGATAACAGCTACAAGTATAACAGACACGTTCTGAATCTAAAATTATGTTTGTCCTAAAGTGAACCGAAAACAGGAAATGAATAGTAAATTTTTAGATCTGTCAAATACCGAATTTAATGCGAGTCAATTACACTGTTTTAGATGAAATGTGAAATGATCACGCTTAAAACCGACCGAAAAACCTGTAACACCGGCCTAAATCATTCATTCGTGTTCCGTCCCTCTCATACCTAAGAGGGGGGAGCAGGACGAACTTAATTTTAGTTCAGAGTTATGGACAACGCTCGCTGGTTGTTTGGTATCAATGTTGGAGGCTGAAGCTTAGTCGATATTTACAACCACTGAAGTGAGTCACAAATAATTATAATAAATATGTCACAGAGTGCCACCCACTAGCGTTCACTCACACACAACTGCCAAAATAATTAATCGTATAGAAAATACAACGTATACAAAAAGATTTTCACAATATCATAGTTTTTATAATAAAATTACAATCCAATAAGATGCCTGGCGCAGGGTATAGATAGACTAATCTTTTTTATCATCTAGCCAAGGATAGTCTGTGGTGTGACTAAATTGATATTTTGCTAAAAGGGTGGGTACAAATTAAATGATCGACAAAAATTATAGAATTAACATTAAAATGCATGTGTAGTGGGCGGCACTCATTAATTAATTGTTTTATGATCAAATAAAATGAAATGAATTTGTTACCGTGTTAAAAAAACAAATTACAAACGATATTACTCGAATATGCATTTATATACGAAAATCAATGCATTATTGTCTCTCTAACTCTATTTAGACAGCATTTATATTTTGTTCCTATTTTAAATAAATTACACTCATTCAAAATTGTTTGAGATTGAAGCTAACCAATGAGACTGAATTTTATTATTTACAAAAGACAGTAGCATGCAAAATATCATAATAAACACTCCTTGGTAAGTTTGTGTGTGTAATAATAAATTATACTCCGAAATAACAGTGTTTTTTTGGGTCAATATTATTAAAAGAGTTGTAAAAGTATTATAGCACTATATATTTCGGACTATAATTATACATGAAAAGTTGAAGAATATTCCAAAGTATGACGTCTTTTCTTGTTTTTTGTTCTTTTCACTAAGCATTTGAACAAAAATAAATATATTTATGTAAGAAAGACATTGTAATGACTAACTGTAGTGCGTAAGCTGTAACCAAATGTGTGTTAGTGTAGGTATTTTTTATATTTATTGTTACTTGTCACTCTATTTTTTAACGACGTCGTTTCAGGGTACAAAATGTTTCGGGCTCTAGATTTAATAATACGGGACGCAAACTCGAGCTTTCTAATTAATAAATCACGTTGCCATTTCATCACAAAATTGTCGCCCGATTAAATATCGTACATGCCTTTTGTTACACTGTGAACGTAAAAATAAAGGTGAAAACAGATCAGACTTATGAATAATTGTGTTATATTAATAACAAACTATCCCGATGGCAAGTTGTGGTATTTTAATGTACATTTTTTATAAAGAACTTTGTTGGAGACCTCTCGCAGATTTAAGTGAAAATCTTCCCTTTACGATGCGTGACGTCACGCATTGCGTCGCGTCTTATGTTAATAAGACTGATACGTTTTCTCCTTAACAAGTACTTGCCGGGCGGAGATTGCTTGTTAAGAAATAGAGTAATTCTAGATTTTATTCCTGTATGTACTTATAATGCATTTACACTAGGCCATTGACGAGCCATTCCACTAAGCCGAGCCATTCCACTAAGCCGAGCCATTACTGGCGTTGTGTAAAAAGAGTTGTGAGCGTCGGCGGTGTAGTGGGTAGGGCTGCTGCCTCCCGTCCGCGAGATGCGAGTTCGAACCCCCACACGTACCAATGTGTTCACGATTTTTGAATCCATAAGGATGAATACTCACAAATAGGTTTATATTATTGAATTGATATTTCAGTTCAGCCGTACGGGATACGACCCCACATGAGTTCGACGTATATTTGACGCCCTTAGGCAGCGTTTGCGCACGACACGTATCCGGTTCTTATTCGTTTCTGGACGCTTACGCACTCACACGTATCCGGTTAGTATTCGATCCGTAAATTATTTTCCCGGATCGTTTTTTTACGGATCTAAACTGAGTCGAAGGCCGCCATACAAAACATACGATTCGTGTTCGGTTTTTTACGGATGAAGAGTGAGGTGCGGGGAGGGGGAATCTCGCGCTGCCGACGAAATCTGGTGGTGAATACCGTCTCGGATACGGATGAAAAACGGATCAGTGCGCAAACGCTAGGCGTAAATTTCCCGGACGTCTTTTTCACGGATCGAACAAGAATCGAATAAGAATCGGATACGGATGAGTGCGCAAACGCCCTTACAAACTCGAAGGTTGTGTGTTATATCGACATCCCGCACTGGGCTGGCGTGGCTGACTAAAGCCCCTCGGTGGGGACGCAGATGAGCTACTGATGATGATGAATTAGAGACAATCCACACTATTGAAATAACTGCTGAAATGGCTGCGCTTGGTGGAGCGGGCCGCGAATGGCTCGGGAGAATGGTCCTCGCCGCCTCACTGCCGTGACGAGACTCGCTAGCTTCTAAGTGGACCGATTTGGTTCCGTTTTCTATTCCTGTATTACTTGTAGACTAATGTTTAAGTTGTAACCGGAGTACAAATATTTTATTAACGCGTTTGTTTTGCGAATAACATTTGACTTTGTTTAAGTATTGTTTCCGTTCTCTTGACTGATTTTCCTTTAGGTTTAAGTATATTGATGTAGCCTCAAACGCCGGCCGGTAAAATAGCATAAATAATGATTGTTTATGATACAAGTGTGCTAAATATTATCACATCGAGATAATTTTATACTTAATTAACTCATTTAATGATTCAGGCCGAGAATATTGTGTTCGACGTGTTTCTTAAAATAAAAATAAAGAAATCGCACTAGAGTCGTGAATGACATTTGCGGCACCGCTTGGCATAATAGTCATTTTACTGTCATATACATTTTAAGTTTGTTTAATGCCACAACAAGTAAAATTTTCGAGCAAAGTGTATTGAAACTAAGTATAATATTTAGCCGGCCGACAGTGAGGTAACCATTATGATATCACGTTCGTGTTGTGTAGCTGTAAGTAGATGTAGTGTAACCCGCGCGCGCCGCGCTCGACCGACAACACTCTCCTTGATCATATGCAAAACACTGCAGGGCAGTGCATCCCCGGATATATCTTCAGAAACACTCTTAAAGTTACCTTAAAGTTTACTTAATACATTCTTGAGTGTATTTTTCTGTCGTTGAATCAAATATGTCTTGTGTTGCAATGCAACTTACATTAATGATGTAAGACATATAGTAAAAATCGCTTGTTATCATTTGTTACATTGAATCACCTAAATGGCGTTTTTTACCAAAAGTCACTTGTGTTCTGTTTGTAATTGTATAATATGTACCTGATGTAAATTCTAGAGATATGCACAGAGACGGACTGTACTGACTGCTCCACTATTGCTAAAAATCTATTGCAGGTTCTCAGCGGCACATCTAACCGCCCACCCTATTTCAGTAACTTAACTCTTATTTTATGGTAATTTTTTAATTGAAAACCCATACAACTTAATTTTTTGTTAGCTTTACATTAAATTAAACATATTGGCACCCTTTACTAAACATTAAACCTTCTTGTTAAGTGATTTAAAAAAATCTCGAAAGTTGACTTTTCTTCGAACTTTCCTTTTTTTGTTTCGTTCGTCATTTGTCCTGATCGCTGACATTGCTGGTATATGAATTCGTGAGACTGGTCGCTACACTCGGAGACCTGGGCAAGGGCGTCATTGGTGTACTTCAGCTAGAGATGACCGTTTTATTGTAAACAGAGTTCTGAGAAATCGCTATACGAGGAGGGATCAAAAAGTAGTGAGAACTCCTTGGTAAGAAAAAGAAAATACTGGCAGGCATAGCTCAGATACATATTTGTAATATTAATAAAGAAAAAAAATCTTCGATTCTCTTTTGTTTTTTTCTGAATGTAGTCATTTGTTTGCTTCGTGTCGGAACGTGTTCTCGAAAATGGAGAAAAACGAAGTGCGAGCCTTTATTAAATACCTCTGTTTAAAAAAGTTAACGACTCAAGAGATTCATTGCGATTTGGAGGCAACATTAGGAGAGTCTGCTCCGCCGTATTCTACTGTCGCAAGGTGGGCTTCTCAATTTTGAGTAGGGAGAACGAGCACGGAAGACGAACATCGTTGCGGCCGTCCATCGACGTCAGTCACCCAAGAAAATGTTGCGAAAGTCGAGAAAATTGTATTGAGCGATCGAAGAGTTTACCATCCGATACTTAATTCAAGAAACGGGCATTTCATATGGAAGTATTCAATCCATATTGAAACAATCTTTGAATATAAGAAAAGTTTCCGCAAGATGGGTGCCGAGAATGTTAACCGACAGTCAGAAACAAAATCGACTTGACATTTCGAAGATATTGTTGGACAAGTTTCAAGAAGATTCTGAGAACTTTTTGTCTCGTTTCGTAACAATGGACGAAACATGGGTCCATCATTTTGATCCTGAGACAAAACAGCAATCTTCGCAATGGAAACGGCCATCATCACCGACCCCGAAGAAGTTTCGTGCCGTGGCATCGGTTGGCAAGGTTATGACCTCAATATTTTGGGACTCAGAAGGGATATGGTTGATTGATTACCTGGAGCGTGGAACCACTATTACAGGCCAATATTATGCAGCTTTAATTCCCAAGTTGAGAAATGCCATCAAAGAAAAAAGGAGAGGGAAACTTCGAAGGGGCGTGCTGTTTCATCACGACAACGCGGGTGCGCACAGGTCGGCAGTTGCGATGGCTGCCATTCAGCTAGCTGGCTTCGAATTGGTTGACCACCCCCCTTATTCACCAGATCTGGCGCCTAGCGATTTTTATCTGTTCCCCAAATTGAAAGAATACTTAAGGGGAAACAGGTACGAAGCCGATAACGAGGTGATGGATGCCGTGGAAAGCTTTTTGCAGGACCAAGACAAAACTTTTTTTTTAAAGGGATTGAAGCCTTGGAAAAGCGCTGGACTCGGTGTGTAGAGAGACTCGGAGACTATGTAGAAAAATAAATTATTAAGTTATCAATAGTCATTATATTCTATTTCATTCTTACTAATTTTTGATCCCTCCTCGTACTACAGCCTGTGGAGGCCCGGAATCAGCTTTTTGATTTGTCTAAAATTATATTATTTATTATTGTTATAGGATTACCGACGAATGATGCACCTTTCCTAATCATATTTTAAAGTACGAAAGTGTTAGATGCTCATTCAGTTATAGGTAACCACAACATACACAGATATCTATTTTGAAGTACGAAACGTCAGTGTAAGTGAACGAATAGTAAGGAGAAGATTGGCTGAACGAAACTTGATAGCACGTCGACCTGCAAAAGTCTCCAAACTGGAGGTACATCACCGGAGAGCTAGACTACAATTTGCTCGCGAACACTTGCACTGGACAATGGAGCAGTGGCGGAACATTTTATTCAGTGATGAGTCCAGGATTGCTTTAAAGGCTCCTGATGGTCGCCAGCGAGCTTATAGGCGCCTAAACGAGCGGTTTGCTCCTTGTGCCGTTGTCGAAACTGTTGGTTATCAAGGAGGCTCAATTATGGTATGGGGAGGGATTTCTTACGAAGCACACATGGACCTGGTTGTTGTCTCCGGAGGGAGTTTGACGGCTGTAAGGTACGTGGAAGAAATTCTGCAAGATCATGTGGTACCATTTGCACCTTTTATTGGAGAAAATTTTACTCTTATGCATGATAATGCCCGAGCACACATCGCTGGAATAGTGAATGAGTACCTTGATGAAGTCGGTATAAGCAGATTACCCTGGCCAGTGTGCAGTCCTGATCTCAACCCTATTGAACACATCTGGGACAACCTGAAAAGACGTGTGAAAAGACGAAATCCCGTACCTAATACGCTCAGGGAGCTCAAAAGTGCGATCCTAGGTGAGTGGCACCAGGTCGTCGGTCCATCTCGTAGGTGGCCGTCCTACACTGCGCTTGCCAGTACGTGGTCTCCATTCAAGGACTTTCTTGCCCCATTGGCCATCCGATCTTCGCGCTATGTGGCCTGCCCATTGCCACTTCAGCTTGCTTATTCTACGGGCTATGTCAGAAACTTTGGTTCTTCTACGGATCTCCTCATTTCTGACTCGATCTCGCAGAGAAATACCAAGCATAGCTCTCTCCATAGCTCGCTGCGCGACACTGAGCCTCTGAAAAAGTCCTTTTGTGAAGCACCACGTCTCAGAGCCGTAAGTCATATTTCTTTATTTTTAGGTTTTAATTAAAAGTTAAAAAAATATACTCTTCTCTTATTTGTTGACTTTTTAAAAAAATCGGTAGGTAACAAAGAGGGTAGGTAACAAAGAGAGTAACAAAGGGAGTCATAATGAGTTTAATTGATCGTAAAACTAACTACCACGTAACATTTATGCGTTTTCAATTAAGAAATTACTATTAATTTATAAGTTAAGTAAATAAAATAGGGTGGGCGGTTAGATGTGCCGGTGAGTGTATACTAGGTGAACCTCATACGTAAAAGGCTCAGTGATTTTACCTAAAATACAGTCACTATCTTTTCATTTCATCTGACAACTTGGGGTTTTTTTCTGGCAGCTCTTAAAACAATAAAAAATAATTCCAACTAAGTCGACTTGATGGCGCTGACTATATAGATATAATCTCTAGATTTTGTTTGAGTGTCTCCACACCCAAAACCTCTGGAACAAGAGTCATACGGTAAAGTTTCCATTTTGAATTATTTTTTTGCACAAAATGCTTCGGGTATAAATCATCTTTAATAAAATGCAGTTGTGACGAAGTCGGGGTGCAGTTCGTCTGTGCGACCCTTAACAATGTACAACAAACGCGATGCGGCGCCGCGGCCGTGCCATTTAGCGCCCAGTGTAGTCACCACTAACTCATTTTATCAACACTAATAAATGTATTGTGAACAATCCTTGCTTTTTATTTAATAAATCCTATTTAAAAACCTGTACAGACGAGCAGCTATCGTCTCTCCAAAATATCATTATCTTTACAGGGGTGGGTGAGCAAACCTTCAGTTTGCTCCCGGGGAGGCACAATAAAACCACACTAGGAGGCATACTGCAAAATATTGTACCTTATAGCTTATAGTGTCTCACATCCCACATCCCACTGCTCACTGCTGTGCAAAGGCCTTCTTTTCTTTTGACTCGCTCCTATCAAGAGCGTCGCTATGTCAGTAACATCTACTCTCATAGTTATGGAATCAGCCTAGATTGAAAACTCGAAATATTTTCGGTTCATCATAGATAGGTACAGTAGCCAGCACGTACAGTTAGACACTTGAGAGTGCATTTATCCCGTAGCACTAAAAGTGATGTAATGCGAATGTCTTTTTTTTCTTACGCTGGCTAATATTTTTGTAGATTTAAGAGTTTCCGTTAGCCAAGCCGGTTAATATTTGGACCATTTATTTCATACTACATTGTGTCGCGTGATCGACACTGGCATAGTAATGGACAGTGTGAAGATTATGTTGACTCTGATCTCAAGTTTCAAGCTCCGATCTCACCATCATTCAGGTGTTGCTAAGCACAGCGAATAGGTATATAGCCATGTGCACCTTCAGGATCCACATCCTACAGAAAGTATTTGGAAATAACGATTCTGTAAAGAAAAATATAATAATGAAGATATGGGTGTAATAAAAACTATGATTTTGAATATTGATGAAAGTAAAAAGAAACATGTTGAATGTTGGAAGGAACAAGGACAATCCGGCGTTCCACGCACCGGGGACGTTGAAAAAGGTAAAGCTAGAAGTATCAAGACCGACGAGTATAGGTACATACATGGAGAGTCTCTGTTGACGAAGTGTCCATCTCCATCATAGCTTACCCCTTCCGGAAAAGACGCAGCAGCGTTAAAGGGAACAATTCGTGAAATCATGTATTTATAAAAAAATATGTTATTGTTGTACTTTTACGAGTAAGTGTAGGTTTCTAAAAATACTGTCGACCATGTAATTTTAACAGTAGATTTAGCGACATACTTCGTGGTAGAGTAGCATAAATAGTAACAGCGCAAGCATTACAGTTGATTTGCTTGCAGTTGGCTGTACCTTTAAAAGTAATGATGGCCATGCGATCGGACGACTCTGGAGAGATTCCTTCTTGAAAAAAAAAACCGTTTCCCGTAACTATCCTACATATTCAGAGAAATATTATTCTGCAATGTGAAAGCAGGTGAAGACGCTGGAACGATTATGATCGGTCCAGACGTGCAGCAGGAAACGCATCAGATTCGCATTTGCATCGAGGCGTGGCGTGACGCAACGCATGCAATCCCTGATGTCTCTCTTAGCTGTTGCACTTGCACACGATGGCACACTGCCATGTCGCCGGCTCCACCAAATCATTACAGTCCTCGCTTCAAGTTTTCAAGTTCGCGCCCGCTTTATTACCACTTTAGTAGAAATAGCGATTAGGTCCGTTTAAAAAAGACAAGTAAAGTAGGAGATCTAGGGGCCTGAAGCAAGGGTAAGCAATAAAAATCTTTTAAGTTTTGTTTAGTTTAGTAGGTAGGTAGTCTAATTACGGTACAATCGAATATCTTAGTGAAGTTGCGGAAATCCGAACAAGATAGGGTTGTTGTTAAATAACAAAATCAGGAATGATTCTGATTTACAAACCGATTTGAAACGAAAAATATTTCGATAAAATAGTCCATCCAAAAATAAATAATCTTGGATCCGCCACCGAATATCTTGTAGCTTTTATACCAGTAAAATGTTTTATTTCTTGCGGTCAGCTAGACAAAAAAGTCTGGGTTTTCAAGACGCTTATGACGAGACGAATAAGACAAGTCTGCATGGGAATAAGACATCAGATAGTATAATGTAGCTTGTATTTGGCCCTGTCTTACAGCCATCGTGTGCTGCAGGTTACAAGTGGAAATGATGTCAGCATCATCACGGTCGCACTCAGAAGCAAACATAAGTTAAAGTCAGTGATGTTCAGTATAGTTACTCTTATGCAATGATAATTGTCAAAGTAGTGCACGTTACAAAATAGACACAAAACAAAACACTAAATACTAAAATATAATGTACTATGCCGCAGAGGAACGAAGGGAAATATAAAATCCTCTAAGCTGTATCGGGGAAACTTTCACGCAGTCACATCATTACATAGGTATTAATAATTTCGATCAATTAAAGCTCAAATACAGAAAACAAACGCGGCTCGCTCGACCCTACCCCTCATTCATTCCACTCATCTCATACAAACAGAACGAAAGAAAATCGAAAGCATCTTTTCTTATTAGGAGCAAAGCGTCATAAAAATCTTGTAACAACTTTTAACTTGTAACAATTTTATGAATTATATTCACAGATAACACAGCTCTTAAAAATCTGCGGAGTTAAGAAGTATAAGACCTCAATACGAAATAAAAAACTAACTTACCTAGTCCTTCAACCAAAAGTTTTTAATTGTTTCATTCGGCATTCACTGGAGGCGGCCGGTAATTGCCTCGTCGGGCCCAAGAGCGCATAATTGACACAATGAGTTCCTTCAGCGTATTTTAGGCTCCCGAAGACCTCCGTCAATTATGCGACGACGTCTCAACTCTCCTCATTGTAGCAATCAATAGATGGAACCGACGATCGAACTCGTGGAAGGAGGTTAAATCAATCAACGAGATCTCGGGACGTCGTCGTCGGGCCTCCACATCTCCTCGATCAACATTCAAGACGTTCTATAATTCTATAATAATGCACTAAAGACGAGAGCAGGCATTTGAAAGAGAATTTCTGCAGGTGGATTAAAACTATTAGATAGAATACTAATTCAGTCTATTCTTCTTCGAGCCTTGGTGTCACCAAACGCCACTCGTGCTAGTTTTGTAAATAGGCTCTTGTCGGGACGGACCGACGGCTTAAAATGCCTTTCGATGCACGAAATCGTATTTTTTCGAAAGATCACAATATGATCCAGCCTCAATAAAATCGATATACCTAATACATTTTGAGGAGTTTTTTCATGAGCAGATCATACTGGATGAATCAGTCGCTAATAACCTGTGCTCATATGTTAAATTGCAGTAAAAACTTGTATTAATACAACATGAGTACAACAAAAATATACCAGCGAACAGTTAAACTGAAGCTAGTGTAAATTAGAACACGGTTTAGTCCACCTGGCCACTGAAACTACTTATTATAATGAAGCTGCGTTATGTAAATATAACAAATTAGTATTATGATCAGCTTGCACCAAGTTTACTTTTTGATAGACTAGATGTGTAAGCTTTTGTAGCCGAACGGTGGTGGTCGAGTGATCCTTAATCGGAGGTTCCGGGTTCAAACCTCGGTGGGGACACTGTGGTTAAACAAAAATTACTTTGTGAGACTTTACCCAGCTTGGTAAGGACATTGAAGGCTAAATTACCTGATTGCCAGTAAAGCTAAATGATTCCGTGCTTTGAACGGCACGTTAATCCGTTTGTCCTGGCTTATCTACGGAAATAGTCGGATGACATAATCGTGTGTGGAGTCGGTCATTAACCTTTACAACCCACATGACATGATGATGATGATGACCAGACCACCTCAATTGACTAGTAGAACATTGTTATAAAAGTTTTGTTTTAAACCGCCTTACTTAATATTTCATCTAACACCAGCCATATCCGACATTCGATTTCTCCTTTGTTGTAGTATTTACTGCCGACGACACGACCCGTTCATCACATTAGACAAGCAAGTGTTTATTGAGTAGGTACTAGGTATTACAAGTAGAGGGAACTGCATAGTACAAATCTACAAGTGAGCGACCGATAGAGCTCCACTATTTTTATTTTACACGACAAGTACCTACCCAACGCAAGATATATTTTTTTTATTTATCTATAAATCGATCTTCGTCAGGTTAAAGTTTTTGCAACGCTTTTATGTTAAATGTTTATAAATACGTCAGTAACTGTTGCAAAAAGTAGTCCGGAACTTGTTTAACTAGTATTAGTATGTAATGTAAACATGTTTTTTATTAGTAAATGCTCATTTCTTTGTCATCGAAGAATGTAGAGTACAGATTAATGTAGAGTCGGTAGTTAAATTAGTAGAATGGGTACTAGCAGCGCATCTAAACTATCTATTTATAAAATCCAACTGGAGTGCTGTTTGTATTCGAACAACACTCCAGATAATATCATATTTTGGTAATTTACGCTTCTTATAATAATAACAATCGTAAATTACTAAAATATGATATTACCTTCATTAGTAATAGATTTACGATTTACAATTATTCAGCGACGTATGCTGAGGCATGTTTTTCGCATTGTTTCAGAATATTATTTAATCCGATTATGTTATTATATTAACATAATCGGAATATACTCGTAATATATAATTCCCGTAGTTCATTTTAACGTGGACAGCTGGAATATAACGACCATACGATGTATAGCGGTGATTTTGATCTAAACAGTGAACTATAAATAAAATACGAATATCGAAATACTTTTACATTTAGGTTTCAAGACGTAAGTACTACATTGAATTGCACTAAAAACTTGTAAAAATGTAGAAACGGGTCTCTGGTACAGTTGAGCTTGTCATCAAGTGACGCGGCACCGACTGGGCCCCGTTTCACGAAGCAACACGCAGTTTGATATTCATTGCGTAGCCAATTCGCCCTAACTATAAGGCCTTATAGTTTCATTCATCTCATTGTCTACGCAATGTAATCGAATTGTACTTGTAATTTCTAGCTTCGTAAAACGGGCGGGCCCCAGTCAGCGAGCAACAACGGGCGCGGTTCGGGAGGCGCGTTGTGCGGTGCGCGCGCGCATTGTGCGCAGAACGACGGACAATGCCCGCCAATTGGTTTTTTGTGCCCGTCTGGGAGCTTGGGCGATCCAACGTGATTTAAGTTACTGGTAAATGTAAAAGACGTATAGTCTCAGGGAGATACGTCATCTCATCAGCAAATTCATGGAGAGACGTATCTGACTAACATGCTTTAAAAATTCTTAAAGCTTTTGAGTAGTTTATGTAACAAACCATTATGATCAGAAAACGTGTCGTTACCCTTACACTCCGTAAATCGTAAATCATAGAAAATTTTAAGAAATATATATAATGTTAAATTGAGAAAATCGTATATGCCTCTTTTTGTGAATTCACCGACGATAATTTTCAGAAATACTTAAATCGTTCAATTATTCAGTTTCTAAACATGAACCACAGAAAACTATATCAGGATGCTGGAAAAACTATTAGGTCCTTACATATGAAATTGGCGTTTTGTCGTACTGGCCACTTTGATCACAAATTTCTCCTATTTGGTTAGGAATTCGAAATTCAAATTTATACAGCTATTTCCACATGTAGTTGTGTTTCGTAAACCGTCATTCATTTGTTTTTTTACTTATCTTTTTTCTGTTTGCATCGCTCGATTTACAAAATGGAAAATTTGAAATATCGCGTTATTTACGAGTACGAGTTCCACCGTGGCACCAGTGCTGCGGAAACGGCTCGAAGGGTTAATGATGTGTATGGCGGTTGTGTCGCAAAAGAAAACACAGTGCGTTTTTGGTTCCAACGTTTTCGTTCTGAAAATTTCGACCTGCAAAACAAGCCCCGTGGACGGCCGGAGACCCAAGTTGATAATGAAGCATTGAAGGCTATTGTGGAAGCGGATCCATCGCAAACCACGTCCGAGTTAGCTGCAGGCTTCGGTGTTAGTGATAAAACTGTTTTAATCCACTTGAAGCAAATTGGGAAGATTAAAAAACTTGAAAGGTGGGTTCCTCACGAATTGAGTGAAGCAAACCGGCAAACGCGCGTCAACTGCTGCGTTACATTACTTGACCGGCACAATAACGAAGGGATTTTAAATCGAATCATTACCTGTGATGAAAAGTGGATTCTCTACGATAATCGGAAGCGCTCATCGCAATGGCTGGACCCTGGCAAGCCAGCCAAAGCCTGCTCCAAGCGAAAATTGACCAATAAAAAGTTACTTGTAAGCGTTTGGTGGACTAGCGCCGGTGTCGTTCATTACAGTTTTCTCAAATCTGGCCAGACGATTACGGCAGATGACTATTGTCAGCAATTGCAAACCATGATGGAAAAGCTAGCTGGTAAACAACCGAGGCTGGTCAATCGCTCTACGCCACTGCTGCTTCACGACAACGCTAGACCACACACTGCACAACAGACGGCTAGCAAATTAGAAGAGCTTCAATTGGAATGTCTAAGGCATCCACCGTACTCCCCGGACCTTGCTCCAACAGATTACCATTTTTTTCGAAATTTGGATAACTTCTTGCAAGGGAAAAAATTCAACTCAGATGGGGCAGTCCAAATCGCCTTCAAAGATTTTATTGATTCCCGTCCGAATGGTTTTTTTAGTAAAGGGATCAATGAACTACCTATGAGATGGCAAAAGTGCATAGATTACAATGGCTCATACTTTGATTAAATAAATATACTATATAAAAATTTTTCGACTTTTTGTTCCTCCCATACAAAACGCCAATTTCATATGTAAGGACCTAATATTTAGCAATATGATACGATAATCTAATATGATACAAATATCTGCGTTACATGCTTGCATCCTTGTAACCATGTTCTTATTTCAAAGCTGGGCATTGCTTGTTTCTTCTGACCAGGCTTTATAAGAATACAAATATGTACCTATGTAGTACACACCAGAATCCCCATAAAGGAATTTATCGATTCTATCTATTGTATGTAAGTATACTAAAAACTGAGCCAAATAGAACCAATCAGAGGCCAGAGCCCCAAGGCACAAAGTTTCCCTTTAATTACTAACTTAATTACTTAATCTCCGGAGATATTCATAGATTAACTCACCCTGGAATTGTCATCTCTATTACACAAAAACTACTTTTAAAGTTATCACAAGTAGATATTTTGCCAAATTCCGAAAACACAGTTTCAAGGAGACGCGAGTTCTCATTAGGGATCCAGGGTGAGCCTCATCCCTCAAATCTTCATCATTAATATCTCGATAAATATAGGTACCTACTCACACTTTTACATTAAAATTTATGTAGAGTTAATTAAATAACATAATCTGTAACTTTATTAACTAACTTCACCACAAGTTGGAAAAAAACTTTTTTGCCGACTCTATCACAATTAGGATGTTATTAACCGCGAAGGCCGTTCGCTACTAGTAGCTAGTAGCAGACTTATTTATTATTTTCTCTTCGTAAAACTTTTAAGTAGCACCGAGATACAGCCGTAATACTATAATATCATATTAAAAGTTCAGAAGTCACAGAAGAAAAGTTGCTAACGATGCGGGCTTTTGTAAGTTTTGGGCGGGCGGGTGGAAGCTATACTAGTGTGAGCTTGCGCGGTGCGGCCAGCAGAGCGAGCGGGCAGCGACGCCCCGTAGCCAGCCCCAGCCAGAGCCAGTCAGTGCCTTATGAGACGCGAGAGCGACCGTGCGCCTGTCTCGCTACGACGCGGGTCTGTTTACATAGTGCAGTGGCCCGATGACGAACGGTGCGTGCAGCGAACAGTGATCAGCTGAGACAACATGGGGTGCGCGCGGGGACTGTGCGCCGCGCAGAAAGTCTTCATCTTCATCAACATCGCCTTCGCGGTGAGCTCAACCAGCCAACCCGGGACTCAGCTGGGTTTAAGCCCTTAATTTACAGAGTTGATAGCTAGCTCGATTGAGACGTTTGCAGATTCGATATTTATTGTGGGTTTTAGTCACAAATACTGCCTTGAAGTTACGCTTTCGATACAATTCGTCATTTGAAAAATTGTGTTTATTTTATGGATTTTTTTATTGGCTTTACAATTACACGAAAATTTAATATAAGCTCATCCACCTCTAAAAGAACGTCTCAAATGCATAGTAGTATAAAATTCTCATACAGAATAATCATAAATAATAAACAATTTTAACATAGTTTACTCAGTAAACTCTACAAACGTGCTCAAAGTAATAACAATTTTACCTACAATTGATACTCAAGCACATGTTCACAATAACATTGATAACGAAAACAAACAAATTATTACACATGTGTATAACGGTAATAATACGTAACTTGAGAACACATTATACTACTTCAAACTGGCAGCTGCACACCAGAGGTCGACACACACTCGAAATGTGGAAAAAAAAACTATCGAAACCAGCTTTTAAATAAGGAAGGGTCCCTTTTGATTCCTCTGTGTGAGTGTCTCTACCTGCTAGCCAGGCCAAACCAACCGATAAATTTTGGTCACTGGCACGCGAGAGAGAACAGCTACCCCAAGCTTATGGTATAAATAAAAACATGACCGCAGTAAAAAAAATTATCACGACTTGCAGATTCTGCAGATAGCTTCATCACGATTTTTACGACAATCATTTTACGTGCAACTCGACTCTTTCGATGAATTATTCATCAGTTTTGCGTGTCATTGTATATTGAACTCTGACCCGATTCATATAAAACGAAAAAGCAGTAGCGCTTATAATGTGATTAGTTGATTATAAATTGCGAATTCCTTCGAAAAATGCCTAAAACTGACTAATCAGGGCGGAACGGAACAGTGATTGGTTGCCGAAACACAACAAAAGTCAGAAGTTGTTCTCGTGACTCATTCCAATTATCGCTCGACTTGAATCGACTCGGTCTGCAAAGCAGTCTCTACACACAGTGACGTCACAATAAATATTACTTAATATGGTTTACTAAACAAGCGGAGATATCTGATATCATCTGACACACCTGTTGAAAGCGGTTTAGCCGCATGGATTTGAAGATCTAATTTATCCTTGATGGTAAAACAGAATAGGAGGAGGAAAGGAGAAATCTTATGAAATCTAGATCTTAGAATGGCCAGTGAACTAAAAAGTCTAGAATACTAATACTACTGCTAGCAAAAATCTTGAATAGTATAAGTAGAGACAAGTTCGCATAGTTGTTCTTTTGTTTATTGATAAGAAGATTATTATTATGTAGGTGTCCAATATAAATGACAAGTTTTTGCTTTCTATATAGTTACCTAACTTCTAGCAATATAGGAAAGCTCTGTTTAAGATTACATAGATCCTTGGAGGAAGGAGCTAGGTACAAGAGTTTCTTTTAAAAAATACGAACACACGTCGGAATGTTAATACAAGTCTCTCCTCTAGAGATTCGATCACAGACAGTAAGATGCTTTGTTATTTGGAGCCTCCATAAGTCATAACTTTACATTTTGTATCGTAATAATTGCTTGCAAATCCTTATCCACGATTATGGAATAAAAGATGATGATGATTACATTCATAGCTGTAATTTGAGTTTCGAATAAAATGAATCATGCACGTTGGTCTAATCATGATGGGCATTTATATTCAATAAATCTTTTTGCCCACAAATTTTTCTAAGAACTTAACGAGAGTTCATAGGGAATTTTTAAGATTCTGTAGGATTCTTTTAATAGTGACTCTTTGTTCCCTTATGATTATTATCTGCTGGTTAAATAATGATAAACCTCTCAGCCTATAGTTCAGTTCATAACAATCAACTTATGTTTCACAACTTTTTTATTTTTTTATTATTATTTTTTTAGAAATTGACTCAGCTAGTTGATCAGTTTGTGTCAATTTAACTTATATGAGATCACTATAAACATGATAGTGGTAATCGTAATATAGCGGGCGCGAACTTTAACCTGGACACATTATGTGCTTGTCTGCCGATACGGTGCCGAAGCGCCGGCATTTGTTTATTCAGTGCAATGGCAGCGTCTCTACTGCGGAGATCGCGATACAAACGAGGGATCGTGAATGGTAATCGCTCCTGGGATCGCAGTCCGCAGATATTCGAACAAAATGCGATTTGTCGACTGTGCAATGGAGCGGAATGATCTGTGGCAGTGATAGCGACGTTTTACATATCAAAGACATCAGTTACTCATCCATCGCGAGAGATCCAGTTTTTATCACTATCACCTTAACTATCACACTAATATTTATAAATGTAAAAATACATTTGGATGTTTGTTCCGCTTTCACGCTTGAACTACTGAACGGATTTGGATGAAATTTGGAATTGAGATAGTTTGTACCCTGGATTAACACAAAGGATACTTTTAACGGGAAAATCTATACTAATATTATAAAGAGGAAACATTTGTATTTTTGTATGTTTGTAACGAATAAACTCAAAAACTACTGAACCGATTTTAAAAATTCTTTCACCATTTGAAAGATAAATTATCCTTGAGTAAGTATAGGCTACTTTTTACTGCGGGAAATTCAAAAATAAAGCGGGCGTAGTCGCTGGCGGGCCGCTAGTCCTACATAACGTGAGCGTAGCCGCGGGCGGACAGCTAGTCTTACATAACGTGAGCGTAGCTGCGGACGGACATTATAATATTTGTCGTATTCAAATGAATATAAATTCTGTAGTGGGCACCTCAAAGTCTTCATGCTTAAATAAGAATAAAAAAACGCTGACCCACAAGCCCAGACTGCACTCACAACCTAAAAATAAAAAGACCTAATCGAGGAAAAGAACACAAAAAAACACAATTTCACTTTTTTGTGTTTTTATGTGTATATGATTGGAACAGCATGATTAGCAAAAACTTGTCTTTGATCATTTCTCCATTTAGACGTGTTACTTAAATTTTCGAGGCTGTATGTGGCTGTATATTTAAAACAATACATAATCAAATATATATTCTTTAATAATAAAATCAAAATGTCACATAAAATACAATGTCAAATTTAAAACAAAAATACAATGTCAGAAAAAAAAAATTAAAACTAACAAAAACAATAAAAAACCTTAGTCAAATAAGCCACCCCGAACAGCCCCTCGACCAAACGTACCCAAGATGCTCGCAGCATTGCCGCGCTGAACAGCTAGGGAGATCTGCTGCATCAGGAAGAAGCCGGAACGAGGATCCTTACCCCTCTCCCTTAACCGACGGCCAATCTCCCCCACGAGACATCTAGCCTCCGAGCACCACGGACCCGCGGTCTCGACAGCAAATGGCACAAAATCATACACTGATTCCAGGTTCGAATACTTCGCTCGCTTTCTCCGGGACGCGGCTCCAGCCGCACCACCAGCCGAACGCTGAGTATTTGGCAGGTGGCAGGTCGCATAGGTGCAAACACATGTCGCGTCCCAGATCAGGGAGCGACCTCTCCGCCATGCAACCAACGTGAGGCATAATAGGTAATTTATGTAGAGTAGGCACAGGCATGCTTACCTTTTACTAAAATAAAACCACTTTTAGCTTCAGTTGGACTTAAAATTAACGACACGAAAACAAAAATTATAATGCGCGATCCTACTGGGTCTGATCAAAGAGAGCATGTCACCCTATCAGGAATAAACATTCCGTTAACTAAAGAAATAAAATACCTTGGCACCTTTATTACGGCAAGTCATAGCAGGAAGGACACCATTCATAAACGATGTAAACAAGGCGTACGCAACTCAAAATCGTTAATCCCTCTTATCACGAAAACCAAGATGGAATGGCCAACGGTGCGTCTGATCTACAAAATGGTCATAGAACCAACTATCACATATGGTTTGAAAGCGGCTGCCTTAACTAAACGGAATCGCTCAAAGCTAAGGAGATATGAGCGTCTTATTTTCAGAGACATGATTAACAACTCAAGGAACCCTCCACCTGAAAGCAAATCGGTACACGAGCTACTAAGAGGTAAAACAATTACAAAGCAAATAAAATTTCTGCGTATGTGCTACTTTGGTCATATACATAGACGACACCAACCTCATCTCCTCCATGCCGTACTGAACTATAAAGCAAAAAAACTAAAAGTTGGTAGGCCAATCTTTACTTGGAATAATTCGCTAAAACACGATATGCTATACTATAACAAGGAAATCTCGGAATGGAAACAACTAGCCGAGGACAAAGAAACATTTCAAGCAGAAGCACAAAAAATATTCGAAATTGATGAAACAGACAGCGAAAAGGAGGAAAACGACACACAATGAAGAAATCATCACCTACTCAAACTTTCTACAACACAGACGGGTCACCAGCATCCAGACATAGTTATCATCACCAGCTCCAACACACATCGGTTCGACGTGCAACAGAGGACAACAATGACGAAGAACGCCTCAATGTCACCAACGCTCATCCTTCTTCGTGCTAACCCGTGTTCCACTATTCCTATACTGGCTAATTAGGCTGTACAGTCGGTCGGTTGTGGTCAGCCGGTTGCGGCTAGCTGATCGTCCTCTCCCATCCCAGAGCGTGTCCCTCCTTACCAACATTGCGCCCCCTGGTGTGCCCGTTTGACGGGATCAGGCCTGACCTGGCTGGGACGGTGCCTATCAATCAATCAAATCAATCAAGTAGGCACAGGCATGCTTACCTGATACACCTGTTAGTTTGTCGGCCGCTCTCTCCATTCGGTCGGAATCGGAATCAATATGGCACCTCGCTTGTAGATGGAGAGCTGACTACAAAAAAATACAATAAGCTGCAGTTTTTTATGCTTAGGTCTCCCTTACCAGCTCTAGTATCACAAACAGAAGCCTACTTCGGGGCGGGAAGCATGTAAAGCGTGAGAATATGTAAAGATTTAATAAATAAAAAATAAAAACACGAGTGCTGTAGACACTGCGTAAAATTATTGACAGAAGTGTAGGTTAGGGCTAACGAGTTGCTAGAAGTCAGTAAAGCAAAAAAAAACGTTTTTTTTTGACAAGGTGCAATACCATCTACGATGTTGTATTTTATAACATTCTCGTAGCAAGAAAGACATTGGATTTTGGCATATTTTTTTGCACCTTATTGTTGGTATTGCCTTGATTACGTAGCTAGCTCTTAGACTATGATTTAACCCGTAACGTGACGAAGTGGAAGAGTCTGGTCCGTATAATATATGTTGATTTCTATTTGTATTATTGTCCGACGCGTGCGCGGGTCGGCGAGAGGTCCGGTCCTTGAATTATGTATGAGACCGTGGACAGCGGCCGGAGACCGTTCGGTTTGGGACTGAGGTTGCCAAAATACAACGGTACTTGACTCAGGTATACAGATGAATTCAACCAGCTCACGTTTATGCTTATAGGAAACTAGCTGTCCGCCCGTTGTGTAAAATTTCCCGTGGGAATAAGATATTTTAACGTAAAAATATTCCTATGTGCTAATACAGAGTACAAACTATTTCCATTGCAAATATCAAAATCCGTTCAGGTATGAAAGAGGCACAAACATCCAAACATACTTTTAGATTGTATAATATTAGTGTTGTGTGATCTCTCTTGCCTCCCCTTCTTCTTTTTCATCATATGTTTTGAGAGATCGACAACCGACCTCATCCTGGTTTAAAGAACTGCCTCAGGTCACTGACATGGCTCTTATAGTGTAACGTGCCTTCCGAAGTACGAAATCATCTTTTTTTTCGGAAAATCAGGTGATTCAGCTTGCAAAGTCAAAAAAGGCAAAAAGTCAAAGGTAAAAATTTCGAATTAAGATTTTCACAAATCATTTTTCGTCGTCAAAACTATCATGGATGGCACGTTCACTACTCGTACCAGTGTCTTAACTAAACTCGGGAAAGTCTCACAAAGAGATTTTGGTTTGAAATTGTCGTCACCGACACTCGAACACGGCAGCTGGTTTATGACAGTAGCATGCTCGACCGTTTGGCTACGGAGTCTGTTATCCTGGGATAAACTATTTTGATAAATATCCACAGATTTATTCTCCGAGGATTTATTAGCTATTATGGTCCGAGATCGTATTATCACAGATAGTCGTCGTCGTTACACTAGATAACAGTCAAAATTGGCGGTTTGAAAGCTTTGTCAATATGGCTTTGTTGTTGTTGTTGTCAAGTATGAGAGACTCGAGCCTACACGACGTAATAATAAACTCGTGCAACTGGATGTTTCTATGATGGTTTGAGAGTTAATTACGATAAACAGTTTCTGAAAACTATAAATGTAGAGTCTGTCGACTATGTAAAACCGTGAAAATTAATACGTTTGAATCCCTTTGATAAAACAAAATAATATTCCCAACGAACATAAAAACGGTGAAATAAAATCCTTTCATGGAAAACCGCGCGGCCAGCTTATCAATTACCTACTGTGGGAGACGTAATCTTTTTCCAGTCAGTTGCAATTTGGGCCAGTCGTAAAAGCAGACCAGTCGTACTTCTATAAGTACTGCGACTTCTATAAACTTCTTCGTTTCGTCGGCTTTTACGGCTACTATAGAGCATTGGCGAAAGAGGTTTCTTTGTGTAAAACGCCTCAAAATACTAACAGCATCGACCCTCTTATCATATTTGTTCGCGTGCCCCTCACAAGTATTGACACAGCAGTATCATGTAATGTTTGCCGTCCTTACTCGCAGTTTCGTAACCTATATGATAAGTGGGCAATATCTGGCAATAATTGTATACACAATCAATTAGAACAGTTTTGACCCATATATTTCCAAATGTGTATTCAGTTGAAAATATTTCATAACATGTAGTTTTTTTTTCAAGTTTCTATTATTTGGCATTCGAAGTGTCGAACATACATTATGATCCTTGTAAAATACATTTCAGTGATCCTTGTAACCTTTCAGTACAAAGTCAAGCTTAATCTAATCTGGATCAGGAAGACACAACATCGGGAAACGCAATAGGCTGAAAGATTCACCAAGCTGACCAGCAGAACAAGTCAGGTTTCGCCGTCAAGTGCGATATAATTCATAACAATAAAATGTTCTACCATGGTTCTACCTTATTTATGACTGTCCAGCTGCAGTGAACTAAAGGTCGATGACGATGCCCAGATCAAAGATGCCCAAATAGCTAGCACTATTGCGGTTATTCAAGAAATGAGTACTTATAAAATGTTTCCAGGCTATGAATCTCAATGTGTACCCAGAACCGAAAGCCGGTCCGGTGGGTAGGTCGGGGTAAGTTGCCTCGCTCAGCGGTCAACATACCCCGTTATACACGGACAAGGGTACGGCTCGCTTAACCCTAATCGTGCTGATACCTCATGTCATTAACATTTAATGAGGGAACAGTGGAAAATTATTTCAAGTATTAATAAAATTTAACATTTTCGGGCGATTATAAAGTCTTGCATTTATGGCTACTAACTATTAACTTTACTTTTGAACTTGGAGAGGGATTAAAACACGGTAAAGAAAACTCAAGCGTAAGCTCTTATGGCGATTTAAAAAAAAAGATTAATGGTAATACACGTATCAGAATAGAAAACACAAATTCAGCAGCATCATAGAGTTGAGTCAGCGTAATAAATTGTAAAAAATAAAATGATTTATTCCCAGAATGTAATTACTGGCGGATCCGGCATTAAAAATGAACCTAAATCGCAAAGGATAAGAACGGCACCAAAATATTATCTGAAGTTAAAAGTCACAACTTTTTTACCGATACCGAGAGACTGAGAGAAACCACAAGAGAAACCGAGAAAGACAGCTCTCATATCATAATAAATACTCAAGCAGTAGCAGGACAAAAACGACGCAAGCGCAGTGCACGTGTCTGCTACTCGTATCGCGCATCCTTGCCCTCCGACCGACGACGACGACGCCGGCGACCTCTCCGCTATTAATCAACTTATTATACTTACTTACTGCAGATCTTGTGTAGGCGGAACCAATCTTCCATCAAAGTCTTGTTACTCTTTCGTAAACAAAAAGAGGAATTTATTATCCTAGAAAGTAATAAATTATATCTCCCCAAGGAAGGATAAGATTTATTCGATGCTCTTAATTAATAGGGAAAAGATCGAAAGATCGAAAAGTTGTGATGCATGCTCGATGTAAGACGAAAAACCATATCGCAAAATGCATGACCTGTGGAGTTTCCTCGGCGGGTTTTCTCCACAAAGAAAACACGTTTTGTTTGCTGGCGTACTTGCCAATTACGTCACGAAGTAAAATATCCTACTGAGAAAATTAAGTTTTCAATTTTCTCTCTCTTTACCAAGGATTTGCTCTCCTGAATTCCTGAATGTATCCGCTGCTGTGTAGGATTATAATTTATAAACAGTTGAGAGCCGGGAGTTGTCGGCCTGGCTTAACCCTTCGCTTAACCAAGGTTTAACCTGGCTAATCACCAGTTAGCCTGGCGCGAATTATCGGACTTTGCACGCGATCTACTTCGTGGAATAACTTGACGGTTAGTGTATGGTGTATGATGATACGACAATGTGTCATTCGTTCATACCTCGGTGTCGGTATCTATAACGAACTTACACGATATCATATAGCGAGTTAGGCTGGATTTGTGCTGTACGAGGAGGGATCAAAAAGTAGTGAGAACGACATACTCCTTGGTAAGAAAAAAAAAATACTGGCAGGCATAGCTCAGATACATATTTGTAATATTAATAAAGAAAAAAAATCTTCGATTCTCTTTTGTTTTTTTCTGAATGTAGTCATTTGTTTGCTTCATGTCGGAACGAAAATGGAGAAAAACGAAGTGCGAGCCGTTATTAAATACCTCTGTTTAAAAAAGTTAACGACTCAAGAGATTCATTGTGATTTGGAGGCAACATTAGGAAAGTCTGCTCCGCCGTATTCTACTGTCGCAAGGTGGGCTTCTCAATTTCGAGTAGGGAGAACGAGCACGGAAGACGAACATCGTTGCGGCCGTCCATCGACGTCAGTCACCCAAGAAAATGTTGCGAAAGTCGAGAAAATTGTATTGAGCGATCGAAGAGTTACCATCCGATACTTAATTCAAGAAACGGGCATTTCATATGGAAGTATTCAATCCATATTGAAACAATCTTTGAATATAAGAAAAGTTTCCGCAAGATGGGTGCCGAGAATGTTAACCGACAGTCAGAAACAAAATCGACTTGACATTTCGAAGATATTGTTGGACAAGTTTCAAGAAGATTGTGAGAACTTTTTGTCTCGTTTCGTAACAATGGACGAAACATGGGTCCATCATTTTGATCCTGAGACAAAACAGCAATCTTCGCAATGGAAACAGCCATCATCACCGACCCCGAAGAAGTTTCGTGCCGTGGCATCGGCTGGCAAGGTTATGGCCTCAATATTTTGGGACTCAGAAGGGATATTGTTGATTGATTACCTGGAGCGTGGAACCACTGTTACAGGCCAATATTATGCAGCTTTAATTCCCAAGTTGAGGAATGCCATCAAAGAGAAAAGGAGAGGGAAACTTCGAAGGGGCGTGCTGTTTCATCACGACAACGCGGGTGCGCACAGGTCGGCAGTTGCGATGGCTGCCATTCAGCAAGCTGGCTTCGAATTGGTTGACCACCCCCCTTATTCACCAGATCTGGCGCCTAGCGATTTTTATCTGTTCCCCAAATTGAAAGAATACTTAAGGGGAAACAGGTACGAAGACGATAACGAGGTGATGGATGCCGTGGAGAGCTTTTTGCAGGACCAAGACAAAACTTTTTTTTTTAAAGGGATTGAAGCCTTGGAAAAGCGCTGGACTCGGTGTGTAGAGAGACTCGGAGACTATGTAGAAAAATAAATTATTAAGTTATCAATAGTCATTATATTCTATTTCATTCTCACTACTTTTTGATCCCTCCTCTATAAGTAGGTACAACTGTATTTTCATGCTTAAATACTACCGGTGTGCTAATTGTGCTATCAAAAACAAACTTTAGTTCACGAGTGAGTATTTCTAAAATTGCTGAAGCACTTGTGACATAATTACGTATCGAGCTTAAAATATTTACTTAATTGGAGAAAGTTTTACTTCAAATGTAACAATGCAATAAATCCTTCCTAATTTTGTAAAAATATTTTCCCAAATCTCACGTTACAAGGGCCCCGTTCCATGAAGCAACAATTTACTAGTAACAAGTTACAATTTGGAGTTCCTTGCGTAGCCAATTCGCCTATACTATACTGTAAGCCCTTATAGTTTTATCTCATTGTCTAACGCAATGTAAATTGAATTGTAGTACCTGTAATTTGTACCTTGTAGCTTTGTGAAAAGGCCCCAGGATATGTAGTGTAGCCAATTTCAAAAAGGTAATGCTACTCACTGTGCTACTCAAATATTTTTAATTGGCTTTATCAGGTTCTTTCTCGGCGTTGATAAACATTTCGGCTTATGTACTGAGTGTGGTTTTTAGGTTTTTCTTCGGGAATGAGATATTTTCTCCCGGGAAAAACTAAAAATCGGACAAAGTAAAATTTATTAGTAAGTATAGTAAGGAAATCAGATTTAAAGCATATGAGTATAGCGTAGAGTGAAGCATGGCTCATATCATAGTACTGTCAGTCAACAAAGATATATAAACCAGTATAAAAACACTTACAGTACTAACATTCCAGTTAGCATCGCATGTCAGCATTTACTGGAAATCGTATTACTACTGCCAACAGTATGAATGGGAGTGGGTGAGTGGGTGATATCTGGTATGTCGCTATCGACGGCTTGAAAATTGCGGCAGTGATGCATGACTGATATTTACCGATAACATGTGACAATCGACATAAAAAGTATCAAGAGATATACATTAGCAGTGACTGGCAGCTGCACAGGTGTTAGGTGACAATTAAATAATCTACTTAGCAACATTCCAGACATTATTTTCTCGTGGTAAAAAATATTATCATTCAGCAAACTGTCAGTATCACACTACCAACACTAAGTAGGTAAGCGGCGCTATTTTGTGCTACCAATCACATAATAAATTAACTGGTTTTAAAACCAATTGTACAAAGTGGGTTGGGTAGTATTTATATTATGAGACAGAAATGCAAAACATGCAGCTAATACAATAAGAATAACTCCAAGTATTTATATTTTAAAAACTCTTTGCTGACTCGAGGCCATCGAAACTCCTAGACAACATTTATGACTTTGTTATCTTTTCTTCTTCTATGTCGTGTAGGTTGTAAGGTCGACAACCGACCTCACAAACCCTGGTGTCAGGGTTATAGAGCCGCCAAAGGCCACTGACATGGTTCAGTATTCTTCTCTTATATTGTGTTTTGTTCTATTCGTGAAATTATAAGTCAGTACCGCGAGTTATTCAGTTATTATATCATAAACAACAAAATAGAGTGTTCACAATGCGAATAGGTCACAGAGAGACTGTTTAGAGCTGCTGCTCTCCTTATCGACGTAATGGGGTCAACGGATGGCAGAGCTGACGATGAGAGTTCTAGCATTCAAACAATTATGCAAAGAAAAAAGACTGGCCTGAATTGGATGTGTGATTCTGAGAAAACCTTGTTAGACTATAATTGAAAATTTAAAAAATATCATAAAAATACCATGGAAAGATAGCTTTTGGACTTTAGCAGAAGAGGTTTTGGAGGTTTAGCAGAAGAATGCTCGTTCGATATGTACTCTATAAGCTCGTAAATTTTGACGTGATATGTTTTTCATTTAATCGTGCACGTTTTATGCGGATCTCGTTAATATCTCTCTTCCGTGAGTCTGCTGAAAGATCAATCGTCGTGTCGTTCTGTCAACGTCTTTTTGTTTATATGTGCTATATTGAAGGGTATTTTTCAAGTGCGATTCTTCAGTAATTAAACACAAACAAACAATACACATTAAGTGAGAAGTCGGGTAAGGCGAGGGCAAGACATAAATGATGGCTGCCCTTGCGCGTGCGCCGGTCATGTCAAGGCGCGCTAAGTAAACAAAACCAATTAGCTAATTAATGTACAAGTTACGGATACTGAAGCCAATAATACTGGATGCTTTATGGTTGTACGGACGGGCGAACCTTTAACTGTCAGTGCGTGATTAGTGCTTCCTATATAATAGTGATCACAAGAACGCACGTTTTGTTGTATACGTACGAAAACGACGCCGTGGCAGGAGAAGTAAGAAAAAAAAAAAAGATTAATTATTAGGATGTTCTGTCACTTTAACGTAGTCTTTAATCAAAAAAATCTTTAAGACTCCTGAAGATAACAATATTTTTTTGGGAGGCAACAATTGGTTATAGGGAGATCGATTAAACGAACCTTTTAGAACATTATATTATCGAAAAATATAAAAATTAATACTCACTAAAGAAGACTTTTCGGAATACCATTGTAAAATACTTGTGCTCTTCTTTCGTCAGAATGGAGGCCGCCACTTCTACCGGAATGCTCCTTAGTAAAACATGGTACCTAACCTACCTACCTAGCGTCTAGCAGTACGTATTGGTATTACTTTGTGCCTTTACTTAAACATTATGCGACCTCGGAGCCTCTTCACTAATAGTTGGTAAATGCTAAGTACCCCACAAGGTCCACAAATAAAACTAACTGCGACATGTGAGTAAGTACGTGCACGGAAAGTAATTGTTTACTAGTTTACGGAATATCAATCCATTACGTGAACAAACATATACCAAATTAAAAACAAAAGATCCAAGTAGTTGGGAATAGACGAGCGATGCATTATACATAATACACAGTATTTAATTTTTTTTTTTGCTAGCCTACGTCTCAAGTATTAATTTTATAAATTCCCCTTCATTCAATAATAGTTAAAGGTTATGTTTGAAGTCAACCAATCCGCACTGGACGAGCTTGATCGACTAAACCCTGATTGCCCCAATTTGGGGTAGGCTCGAACCCTTCGGTGGGGACGTATATAAGAGCTGTCGATGACGACTACCATTCAAATAACTGTTCAGATTGGATCGAACTCTAGATTTCTCAAGCCAAATAATTACCACTAACAGGGCTACGAGTATACTGGCCGTGCAATAAGAAATACAAAAAGGAAAGACTCGTGTTGGAAATAGACTTGAAACTTGATATAAAAGTAATCGCTTCCTAAACAGGAAACTCGCGAGGAATCACAGGCAGATGCACTTTACTGCAGACGGTGTATGTGCATGTGCATGTGCGTGTCAGAATAGAGTAAGAGTATGTTATCATTTATCACTCATTTTCTCCTCAGCTATAACATACATATTTCGAAGATGACAATATTTTCCAATTCAAATTATAAATTATTATTTAGTTACAGAAACAACTGAATATTAGTGTAGAGTTGAGCCGCTTGGTGGCGCATAAACAAGCTATGTTCATTTTTCGGTGATAACGACAAGAGTCTGCGTCTGTAAAATAAATTAGTAGATGCCAGAAAACTCCGCGTTTATTATAATGTACCACTTAGAAGAAAAAAACGCTAATTTTAACGGTAGCATCTAGCGTAGAATGGATTCTTTGTGGAATGGAGATAGTTTGTAACCTGGATTAACACATAGGATACTTTTTCGGGAAGAAGTCTTATTCCCACGGAAAAATCATACGTAGCGCGAGCGCAGCCGCGGGCGGACCGCTAGTCATAAATAAACAAAGCTACCGCGAAAGAACGCGCGCGTTTTTAACCACGACCGCGTCGTGAACGGGTTTGCAACGTTCAGGAAAACCCTCGCGCAAATATTCCAAGATCTATTTGTTGTTCTACGTAAGAAGAATCGATTAGAACATGTATAGGTAGGTAGGCTCATCTGGTCACGTCGGAAATGTATGACGTGACCAACTCGATTAGCTCTTACGACAATTTTTAAGCCACCAAATGACCGGTGACAAAAAAGTTCATACACAAAAATGTAAGGCCAATCCTTGTTTTTGTCTAGTATTTTTATAGATATGAATAGAGTAATCTAGGCATTTTCAGTGATTTTTCTTAGACAAAGTAACTACTTTGCCAACTGGCTTGAAAAAGCATGCAAGTCCTAAAAGATCTATTTCCAATTTTCGAATAAGCATACTTAGAACCAACCAATTTATAAATTCGGTGTCACCGAATTACGTAATAACATTATTATTTTTAAGCTTAACCTGTGCCAACAAAACATAACAACAAGGTCGTTATTTGACCGTCTGACCTACGCCAATGTCTCCATTATGCAAAAACGTTGCTTTGTCGTTTGTTAACGTGCAGGCGACTGTACTCGCGCCGTTTGGTCGGAGTACCACCTTGTTAACGTGCAGGCGACTGTGCTCGCGCCGTTTGGTCGGAGTACCACCTTGATCCCCTTTTTGCATTGTGTACTCTCCTTGACTTGAGTTGAGCCGGTCGCTTCCTTTTTCAGAGTTGGCTAAAGAAATTGAGAGCACGATCGACGCGAGATTTAAAATAAAAAGAGTGTCGGTGATGGTATGATAGAGATGTTGCTTCAAATGTATCGCTCTGAAGTCAAAGCTTGTCTCGCTTTTGGACAAATTCTAAGCCGATTGGCACTGGGCTTACATGATGGGTGAAAAGAAAACGTGAATTTTGTATATAACGATCGGTTTGAGAATGTTCGTCTTTTGTCAACAGCTAATTGGTATTTACACTAACTGGGTTCAAGGTGGAGGCACTACTTGAATTACGCTTGCGATTCACATCGTAAATACAGGAAGATATAAACAAATAAAACAATATATTTTTACTGTGAGTAATTTCTTTAGACCTTTGCCGTTTTTCTGGTGTCATTTTAGTTTGTCGAAATATGACATATATAATATAATGACTAATTTATATTTGTCTACATCTACAGGCTAACAAACAATAACAATTACTGTTTATAAAACCGTGCGGAAAGATCGATTTTTAGAGGTAATTTGTTTTTTCATCTGATAGCTTTTTCAAGTATCATTGACATACATCTTGATTTGAAACTAATTAAATTTCATGGTGGTGTGTAGATCAGTAGCTGTTACGTTGTTATAGTGTATTTTATATTCTGTGATTGTGTAGTGAGAGAATTTTGTATGGTATACAAATCATAACATTTTTAATTTTTTTTCAAGTCTTTTTCTTCACCACCAAACTTTTGATAGGTATTTGAGTATTTTAGAAACCTTGAAGACTGCGTCAGTGGTACACGATTCTAAATAAAAAAAATGCTTACGTTCGTATTGATAAGTGGTTACCGTAGAAAAAAAGTGATGGTTCGTGGCAAAAAGTGCGATTAGATGTCGATGATCTAACCGCGCGGAACCGGCGACGCGGGCGCAGTGTTCGACTGTCGGATGAAGGTCGAACTTGGAGTGGTTTTACGAAAACTTACTTGTTTCTTTGACCACTTTGAAAAAGTAGAAACGATCCTGAATTTCCAACATGATAAAGTAACTAACAACTTTTGCTGAAGTAAATATTTACTAGCAGCAAACATACCAAAAAAGGGTTACACAGGGTTATTTTATAATCAGTGTACTTGAATATGGTATTCAGACCACTATCCAGACCGTCATACAACATTTTCCAAGAAAAATTTTGACGAAAGGCAACAAAAAAAAATCGACTTTCCAAACAATTCATTTTCAGCTAGCATTATTTGAATGGCAGGATGAAATAATCTTTTCACTTTTCTACACATTTTCTATGGGAAATGTTGTTGTAATTGACGATCTGAATACTTCATTGAAACAATGCGCACTGTTTAAAAAAATAACCCTGTATAATTCTGGATATTATTTTTTGTGTAAATGACATTAACTTTTAATTGAATTCTTTCACAAACTCAAGATATTCAATGTAGTACTTACCGGAATGTTGCAAGTATTTATGGAAATAATACACAGGATGATATAGTCATTCGATTGTACTTTGTAATTCACTGTGACTTTGTTACACTTGAGATTGTTTCTTTGTTTTCATTATGTTTATTACTATATAATAAACGTCTCTAAAGTATCCTTTCTTGGACAATGGTATTTATTACTGAGAAGCAAACAAAGATACATAAAAATACTTTATTTAGCCACACGGTGGCTTAAGTCTTTTTCTATGGATTTTTGATCTACGGTCTTGTCATTACAGAGATATTTACAGATTAGTTTTGGATATGGTACCAAAGAGTGCAAAATACTTTAAAAATTCTTTGACTATGTGTGTTCGAATTTATAACAAAATACCTAATGAATATAAATCTCTTAATTTGACTTTATTTAAAAGAAAACTATATGAATGGCTTAAGAAACAAAACTACTCTATAGTTAAAACTACTCTATGTTACGGAATTTCTTGATTAATACTTAAAGATAACCTGTGTGATATTTGCATGCTACTAAACATTAGCTAAACATGTCTGCACTAACTTTCTTGTCAATGTAACACCGCTATACCATGTTTAAAGCAAATAAAGATTATTCTTATTCTTTATTCTTATTCTGTCTAACACCGGATTTAGATCCTGGTAGGATCGCCATCCAATATGAAGACCTGGAAGACACCACGCATTTGCTCAGAAAATAACAAATACTGCAATGCCTCGACTGGTGCTGTTGTGGTAGGCGTGGGCTGGTTGTAAATTATTTACGACAATTTTGATGTCATTTATTGTTTAGGTAGCTAGGTACTAGGTACTCTAGGTACGACTCATTTTGTTAAAAACGTGACAAAGCGCATACATTCATAGCCAGTGGCAATCTACGCAGTTGAAACCGCAAAAACAACATCACGAATATTTTAAATTCAGGTTATATTTCAGTTTATTTCTCATCAAACTAACTACTATCAGTCAGTATGTATGTTGGTGATGACGACATGATGTGCGCATTCAGAATCTGTCGTACATTAGTCAAATTATTGAATCATTTGCTAGTCTTATCAATACTTGACCCTGGATGTGACAAAATATTATGATTATAGGCGTGTTAGTAGGCGCTGATCGCTTTATCAACGTACCGTACTAGATAAAGCACTTTAAACTATGAAACTATATCAGATAACTTATTCAAATCTCACAAACAAAACCGTCAAAAGCACAAACCGAAAGGACATGTGCTATATTTTGATACCGCTGGAAAACATCTTAACCGCGGGAACAACTTGTCGGTATACAACAAAGAAGATTCTTTAATTTTAATCGTTGGTACTTACTCTTATCTTGTCTTATTTAGCCCAGACTGTCCCACTGCTGGGCAAAGGCCTTCCTCTCTTTATTCTACTTCTCTCTATCCTGGGGTTTCTCTGCCCAACTCCCCGAAATTGAGTCGAGCTCGTCCCGCCATCTCCTACCGCCTACCAGGTCATCTCTTACTCATGTGTAAAAGAAACAACAACTATCTTACTATACTACTTATCTTCAGTTCACGTCTGATTCTACCATAGAAAAATTATATTATTATGATTCTACTCTTCATCAACAGCTCATATACGTCCCCACCGAGGGGCTCGAGCCTACACTTGACTGAACTTAATTAATACACTGCTGAAGTCTGCTCACGAGGAGAGGCCTGTTGATATTACTCGTATTTATTTTTCTTGCGGTATGAAAATAATCAATTGGATTATTATTATTATTTCGGAATCTGTCTAGCTAGAGAAAATGTATCATATCGTACACGATACGCATGGATGTGAAGAGCACTGAATGGAATCAAGCTGTTTCCTGTAATATTGTGTACACTATGTTATGTTACTTGTAGGTATTGGTAATGTATGTTATGTTACTTGTAGAATAGGCGTGTTCTATTTTCATGAATACAATATTATTTTGAGTTTCGAACATTATCGCATCGATGGGTGTGTCATCAAAGAATTCAATTAAAAAAAAAATTGAGGCAAAGGCGAGGTGGGGGAGATTGGATTGATTTGAATTGAATTTTTCTTTCGATTCAAAATATCAATTTAATTTGTTAAGTTCAAATTACTTTTGTATCTACAAGGGCTCGATTATCCTAAATATTATTCCAAAATATAACAGCAACTTGAAGCTCTATCTCTTTTATCTAAATAAAAGAAAAAAAATCTTTATTCAAAGTAAGACAGAATTATTTTCTGAAATCAAAGCTAACAAAGTTTCAACTAAGAAGCAACAGTGCACAGTCTGCACGTGGGTCGTGTCGTGGGTACACCACTGTAGTTAATAAAATCAAATCTGTGTTGGAGAGTTGGTCGGGCCGGGAGTGTAGTGGTCGCGCGACCAAGCGACGGGCGACAGTTTAGAGACGCCCACGCGACAACGCGCGATCGATCACGCGACCAAGGGGTCAATACGCAACGTCTTATTACGAATCGTCTAGCCATGATGGTGAAGTGAGAATTGCCGATTACAATATTTTTTCTGTATGTTTTGGTGTCCATATTTGCATTGTATTATATAATGATCTCTGTTTTCCCATCCAACATAGAAGTGTAGTTTAAGACTATTAAAATAAGGTTTAGAATATATTTTTTTTTTTTCAAAACGTACACCAAAAGCTAAGTGCCTTTTTTATCAAATTACCGCTACGGCAACTAGTTTATGAATTTAAATACTTTTTAATCGATTTAAATGATCAATTAATAAAAGGAGCCATTACATATTTATTTTTAATCAACGTAAAGATCACTGTAGCAATATGCTACGGCGTAGCAGCTGTAGCTACGTGCTACGAAAAAACATTCTGAGCGTTTGATCTGATTTTGTCGAAGGTATTCATTACACTTTTGTATTTAGGCGAAGCGTGTTTCGCTGCGGTTTGTGAGAGCTGCGCCCGCGCAGACGACCAGTCACTCGAACCCGTTTATTGACTTTACATCTCGTTGTGTAATGTAATGATGGCAGTGACATTCCTTACACATTAAGGTCATGACTTCAGGACTTTGACCATAATAAATAATCACTTTGGAAGAAGAACTTGACATATGCAGCGTACTCAAGTTATTGTGCTAGAATATAAAGTCAATCACTTTAATGGTATAATTGAGTCTGATGACGGTTGTTATGTTGTACTTACGCTTTTATTCATCTACACATTTAACTACATAGAAGCGTTAAATAAAATAGTTTCTAAATATTAATTTGCTATTCATGTAAATTATTTTAATTATACTTTTTTAATTTCAACTAACAAATTTTAAATAAAGGGTTACAATAAAAAAAAAACAGGCATCAGTAAGATGAAACGTAAAATTATTACGTTTCGCCAAGAGAAAATAAAAACCTTCTCGTCAAAAACTGTCTAGATAGGAGCCCAACTTTAACTTAAAATTTTATCGGGTTTAAAGTTTATCTCAAAAATTATTGTTCGCCCGATGCATCCTGTCCTGTCCTAATATCCTTCGAGTTGTTTCGTGTCTTGGCGCATGCGCGCGGAGTGGCCGTGACTCTTATTACGGCCGACCGGTCGACAGCTGCTTGAGGCAGAGACGGACTTCTGTCGATGTGACTGAGCCACGTGATAGAGCCACGTGTGGTTTGATAGGGCCTGGACGTGACTCCCATTACGGTTACCGATCAACAGCTGCTTGAGGCAGGGACGGAATCGTAATGGTGTGACCGGGCCACGAGGTAGACCCACGTGTGGTGTGATAGGGCTAGCCGTGACTCCGTCGTTATTGTCATACTGGAGGCTGCTTTTGAAGCTAAACATAAATAATCTCATAGATCTTAGATGCTAAATTACTTTTACACATACCATACCACAGATTATGTTTCACGTTTTTGTTTACCGGATCAGCTGAAAACTTTTCAGGCCCCTTGATGCTACTGTACTAGCTCATGCTACATAGTCCTGTACCCTCTCTTGAACTTTCTTCCTTACTCGTCTCGTCGCGTTGCCATCCCGAGTGACAGCACACTAACCATATGCCATGTGCATTGAACATCAGAAGCCAATGCTACCCAGTGTTAGTCCTTGACTCCTCGACGCCTCTGTCTCAAGCGTGTCAGCAGCCAGTTCCGCACGGGTGAACAGCCTGCCTCCTTGCTCGGCTCCTCGCGCCATCCCAAGCAACCGAACAACCGTTGAGTCATGTGCAATGGACATTAGAAGAAACCCATATAGCCCAGTATTAGTCCTTGTCTCGAGGCCTCCGTCGTGCCTGCGGCCGGCCCCGCGCGGGTTAACGGCCTGCCTCCTTGCTCGGCTCCTCGCGCCATCCCAAGCAACCGAACAACCGTTGAGTTATGTGCAATGGACATTAGAAGAAAGCCATATAACCCAGTATTAGTCCTTGTCTCGAGGCCTCCATCGTGCCTGCGGCCGGCCCCGCGCGGGTTAACGGCCTGCCTCCTTGCTCAGCTCCTCGCGCCATCCCGAGCGACCGAACACTTTCTGTGCCATGTGCCATGTGCAGTGCATCGAACATCACAATCCCACAGGAAACTTTCTTTTTTGCTGTCTAGTTCGGGAACATCACTTTTGTTGTTCCAAAATAAAGTACAAAGCAGCATTACCCAAATCCAAATGTCTGATTTAACAAAGAAAAGAGTAAGTTAACACCAGCGAATCATAAATAATATCTGAAAACTTTTATACTATCCTAGAGGCGAGAATGTTTCACAAGAGAACAACGTTATTTGCATCTCAAACATTTGAATATTTTATAATCCTTCGCTCGTTTTGCATCCAAAATTTGTTTTCGCAGTAAAGTTGACTTTGCTCTCTTCTTTCAGTGAATAAATAACTATCATTCCCGATTCAAAACCGACTTCATCCGGTCTAGTGTCGACTATATTATGCATTATTTGCTAACGGTTTAAGCGTAGGTATAGGCTCAAGCATTTTCCGTGCTTTTGAAAAACTTAACTCTGCTTATATTGGCTTATAGCAGCAGATGCAGCTGTCATGTATATAAAATGAGGTCATCAAACAACGTCCTATCTTTGTGTGTGCGTAATTCATATCTTTCAAAACGTTTTAGTACAGTAGCTACAAAGTAAATGATTTAACTTGTAACGTCTGAAGTCTTTTGAAGGTCTTTACATTTTGCTATCCTTATTACCTACCACCTCGTCATGATCCACTAAGTCCTCTAGGCAGAGGACCCAATGAACATTTGTACACTTCACGATCAACTCTGGCACTACAGATAAATTTCTGTTGTCCCTGGTATTACGACCTAGCTTTGACTTAAATAAAAATCTGGAGAATCTTACAAACTTTGAGTAAAGAATTTGTATCATTTTTTAATCTGAAATATATTTTCAGGCATACACTGGTTGTGTCAGCGGTATTTACTAAAGATAAAATAAAACATGCAAATGTACGGGAACGAGGTAATTACTAATTAATTAATCCGTCGATTGATCTTTGCGCTAATCTCTATGCGCAGGAGTGGGCAGAATAATAATAGCTGACTCACAGACACACTGACGTCTTTGGGAAATGTTTTGAATCATGATTCCCTGTTTTTATGGAGATTTACTTTTCCTTGAATTTATGAATATTTGAATATGTTTATAAACAAAGTAACTACCTACATCAACAAGGAAAATGCAGTAATAAAAACGGATATAGAAGTAACGGAACACGCAGTTTTATCCTCGTAAGATTAGACATGTAGCTGGATCTAGTCTATTATATCATTTCTATTATTATCTTGTTTATGTTGCATTCATCACACTAATATTATAAATGTGAAAATATATTTGGATGTTTAGATGTTTGGATGTTTGCTCCGCTTTCACGCCTAAACTACTGAACGGATTTGGATGAAATTTGGAATGATTACGGGAAAAAAATCTTATTCCCACGGGAAAATCGAACATAACGCGAGCATAGCCCCTGGCGGACCGCTAGTAATTCTACATATAATATATCTATAATTTGTATGTTTTTAATTTTAAGAATAAGAATATATCTCGTCCAGAACACAAACAACATTTTCGTTCTATTGTCCACGTTTTCATTTATTTCGTCGTATTACCATAGAATATTTAAATAATATAGACTAATATTACATCGTACGAAAACGTCATGGCTATTGTGACGTAATAACGCACCAGTGCGTGACGTCACGCCACATCTGTCACGCGACTTTGATTCGAGTTGAATGACTCTACATTGTAGTTTTATTTATGGTCAGTTATGTAGGTTGTGGAGCACAGGCTTTTGGGACGATTATATCTGCAAGTCCACATTGCTAATGTTGCTTCGTTGGAAGAACAGCTAAAGTAATGAGCTATTTCTTATTCTACTGTCCCGGTAATTTGCCGTCCTGAACCGGGTAGTAAGTAATTAAGCGCCGGCGCCGGATCAGACAAGACCCGGGCGCATTGTTTATTCGGTGACCCGGCTCGCTCCCCGGATTTCCGGTCGCGTCCGGTCTGACTGAGGTATTGTATTAAGCTGGTTTCGGACGAAAATAGTTTTATTAATTTTTTTTTATCCTTCAGAGAATGCTCGAGTATCTCGACGACGACTTAATATTTTTACGAAATAATAATAAAATATAATTTCACTTCTCATGCTCTGAAAGTGCTTATTTGTGCAGGCTGCACAAAATAGAATTTTGTGCACAAGTGCATTAACGTATCTACTCCTAAATGTATCTATATTAAGGCAAAGAAAATGAGCCATACAGCCAAACACAATAAGAAGTTCATAGATAGAATTTGTTATTTTATAATATTTACTTTAATTTATTTGCCTTATGTGTTTTTTAAGACATAAAAGATATTAAAATTTAAGTTCAAGTACGGTAGGTTATTTAATTAATTTAAGAAAATTATTATTACAAAATTAATTTAATAGTAGGCTGTATAGCTCTGCAGCCCAAGCCTAATATCAATGTCGTAAGATTTAAAAAAAATAAAGCGGCGGGAAACAGCTCTTGTTTTTTCGTGCGTTTATAAATTTCTTCAGTTTGATAAAATTGTTAAAAATTTCCAGTGAAGAAGAGGATTTAACACTCTCTCTAATACGCTTATAGAAATTATTGCACAGAGAGTTGTGCAACAGATATTACCGCCAAAATCTCGGGAAAAATATCTCAAAGTTTACGATAATTTTGTAAATTGGTTAATTAAAGAAATGTTATGTTATACTATTGTTTTATTTCCTCGCAATCGAAGTGAAAAGCAGAGTATAACTCGTCCACAAAACCATTTTATCCTCGACATTACTATCAGCCCTCACCTTCGGTTCGGGCTGCTAAAAGTCTCGGATAAAAATGGTTCGTTTTGTGCGCTTGTTGTAAAATCTACTATTATTGCACATAGGGAACTTACAGAAAAATACAGTTCAAATAATAGTGTACAGACGGGTGGCCTTACGTATAAATAGAAATATAAATATAGATTTACGCTAATTACATCAAATAATGATAATTACATAGTAAGTATCAATGCGAACTACAACAACTCTTTTAATTATTTAGAAATTAATTAAGGAGCTTCTAAATTCTCCGGTAGGTACTAACTATAATACAAGCGAAACTTATGCCGGCGTCTAATCATAATTTGGTTGGGTTAGGTCAAACTTGTAACTAACTCATTGGAAGTTTACCGAACGCACCAAACTTCATCGATATCGATATACCTATATTATATTCGTTCGACCCTACACTCTCTCTTTATTTAATGATGTTCCCTGTCATAAAAGCAGCTTAGCATAATTATTCCAAGCTCAAAGGAACGGCTTTTCTGAGATTTAAAAGCCTACAAAATAATCATCGGACTCAGTCACGTACTGTAAGCTGTAAGGTAGTAGTTGAGTTTGAAAAATGCTCGGGAAGAAGGTTTGGCATTTTATGTAGATGATCTTATCTTTTGAACACATTTACCGTAAAGAAGCATTGTTGAGCTTATAACTTTATCATTAAGGAATTTGTCTCCAAGATTTATTCAAAGGCACCTTTTTGTTAGAAGATAACAGAGAGCATTGAGTTATCTATGTTGCTTTATCAGACTGTTAACATTCTTAGCGGACCAATAAATACCTTATTCTGAACAATAAGCCTTTCATGTGAGAGCTTCATTGTACCGGTGTGGTCTCGGAGTACCAGGGTTGCATAACTCGCTGAACATGGCAGTAGGTCGAAGGACAATCGCTGTACTGTTCCCATGTTTTCTTACGATTATGAGGGTAATTTATAGAGTACTTGTCCTTGTAGTTTGGAGTCTCGCCAACTCGTCAAAGACGGTCGATAGCTAAATGCTACCTGAAACTTGATCCGGTAAAGAATCTGTAGGAAATGGGGCTGAAAGTGTTGGCATTGGTATGACAATGTATACGGAATCTCCGTTTTCGTATGTAAATTTACTTCTCGGAACTTAGAAGTTAGAATTCTAGACATATAAGCATAAAAGTTTCACAGCTTGACTTAAAGGTTGTTCTAATAAAAATGAGCAATCAGCTATTTCTGTCCTTATATGCCAAAGAGTTTACCCATTATTGTTAAATTCTCCAGATTTATCGCATAAATGTTTTGGGTTGAGGAATCGCAAATGCTTGACCTATAATTTTGAAACTTTGCAGAGTATGCCGAGCGTGCGGCATCGCATAATGTGGTATCTGGGGTATAGCGTGAGTGGGAGAGGGGAACATTGTTGCTTTTTAATATTGGAAAGTATAACGTGTTTGAAATTATGCCATGCTTGTATGTACTTTATAGTCCTTGTTACAATTTTCTACATATCCCTAACAAAAACGACATATTTTCATAAGCGGGAACTTTTCATTCTGGTTAAAGTATTTATAAAACCGGAACCATCTTTTTTAACTTACTTAGGGGACTTATTTTCAAAAAGACTTAGCGCAGACATACATATTCCAAGATTCCCAGATCAAAAATGTTTTTAATTTGTAATTTACGTCTTTGCAGATGTACAGCGGCGCATTGCTGGCGACCGCGGCCCGTCTAGCCTGGGATCCCAGTACCTACACCTGGTTCCGGTTTCTGTGCGAGGCGCAGTACCGGGTCTCGGCAGCTTATGTCCTGGCAGCTGGTCTGTGGCTGGCTGCGCTGGTCTATCTCGCCGCCGCCTCAGCCGCCGCCACCCCGCGCCGACATGCCAGGCCGCTTCATGTGGTCAGTACTTTCTCTAGCTAAACTCTTGGTTGAACTAGGGCAATAGGGTTGCATACGCAAAGCTATTTGTATTTGTAAAAAAATATGGTTAAAAAAACTAAAAACACTCTTTTAAAGCACATCAAACTAAAAAGTGTTAAATAATTCTTAAATATAAGCTGAAAACAATAATGAACGAAAAATATTACTATTATTTTGCAAAAAAAGCGTGGGTTGCTCGATATAGGTACGAAAAATATGGCCCCACGCTTTTTTCACAATAATACTAGTATTTTTCGTTCATTATTGTTTTCAGCTTATATTAAGAATTATTTTACACTATTTCGTTTGATGTACTGTGAAAGCGTGTATTTTTTTTCAAATTATTGTATTGTCACCGGTTCTTGATAAGTGTACAAAGTTTCAATTAAATCTGTCCGTTTAAAGTGGGTCAAAATCGGGTCCAAACAAACGAGTCGGTTACATACAAGCATACAAACATACAGGTGAAGCTAATAAAAGCGTGTTAAAAAGAAAATATGCACCGCACCGGCAACATTGCTGCTAACTTCCATTTATGCACACCGCACCGGCAACATTGCTGCTAACTTCCATTCATGCACACCGCACCGGCAACATTGCTGCTAACTTCCATTTATGCACACCGCACCGGCAACATTGCTGCTAACTTCCATTTATGCACACCGCACCGGCAACATTGCTGCTAACTTCCATTTATGCACACCGCACCGGCATCATTGCTGTTAACTTCCATTTATGCACACCGCACCGACAACATTGCTGTTAACTTCCATTTATGCACACCGCACCGGCAACATTGCTGTTAACTTACATTTATGCACACCGCACCGGCAACATTGCTGTTAACTTCCATTTATGCACACCGCACCGGCAACATTGCTGTTAACTTCCATTTATGCACACCGCACCGGCAACATTGCTGCTAACTTCCATTCATGCACACCGCACCGGCAACATTGCTGTTAACTTCCATTTATGCACACCGCACCGGCAACATTGCTGTTAACTTCCATTTATGCACACCGCACCGGCAACATTGCTGTTAACTTCCATTTATGCACACCGCACCGGCAACATTGCTGTTATCTTCCATTTATGCACACCGCACCGGCAACATTGCTGTTAACTTCCATTTGTGCACACCGCACCGGCAACATTGCTGTTAACTTCCATTTGTGCACACCGCACCGGCAACATTGCTGTTAACTTCCATTTACGCCAAAGGGGCTCCGCACCCAGACTCATAAAACAGTATTTAAAAAGTTATAAAAAAACCGGCCAAGCACGTGTTGGGCCACGTAAAGTGTACGGTTCTGTAGTTGTCCAATACTACTTAGATAATAATAAAATAATAATAATAATAAAAAAAATATCTTTCTCTTCTTATCTTTCTTATTATACCTGTTTAAGACAGTTAAAGTTCATCAAAATAATTCTCTATGATATTTGTACCGAATTTCTTACTAGAATAAGTACATTTTATAAGTTGGTATATTATTCGTGTAACGGGCCGTTGATGATGATGATATTATTCGTTAACCTGTAAAGATGATGATGATTACTGATGTTGTTTTTTTCCTTTTGAATTCATCATACGCACTTCCATGATTTCTTTTTTAAAACAATAGTTTCGTTGGTAGGGAGGGGGGACACTTGACTCTAACAAAAATGAGCTTAGTGCTCTCATCAACAAAATATTTCTCAAACGTACGCTAGAATCGAAAAATGATTTTCAAAAACCTGCAATATTTTTTAAAAACCTATTCAACGATACCTCACACTCTATAGTGTGACTACCCTATGGTAGTCAAGAAAAAAAATAGTACGAGAGAAACTCTATTTTTTTTAAGATTTTATTCTTCAGCTTTGTCGGCATGATTAATGTGTATATCCATGCCAAATTACAGTCTTCTAGTAAGTACTCATAGTTTCTGAGCTAAGCCGCGGAAAGACAGACAGACGGACATGGCGAAACTATAAGGGTTCCTTGTTAATACGGAACCCTAAAAACAACCAAGATGTAGCGTCCATCAGTATGGTATAACGCTTAGTAACGTCAATCAGAGGCATATGTTCAGTATTTCCTCTATCTGGTCAAACTTTACAGTGTTGCGGTCCAGAACTAGGGCACTTGGACTCTATTGTTGCGTGCAGTCGGCACCACACCGCACCAGCACGCTAAACCGCTTTATGTAGCGTAACCACGTATTGTCCTTACTTTTCAGACGAAAGGCTCAACCTAACCCTTACTTATAGGGCAAACAAAACTTATATTTCGCGAATAATGTCAATTGTCAAGTTCACACACAAACTTCGATTTTCTTCACGACGTGTAGGTACCCGTATGACTTATCTGATGAAGTACTCGTATTGCTTTATCGAGAACATTAAAGAACGCTCTTTATGATTATAATATACTGTGCGAGAGCTTTCGTAACAAAATAGCTTTCTCATAATATTTGCTACTCATAATGTTGATGTCTTAACCAAAGACTTTTCCATAATACCATTATATCATTCAATGCTGTACTTCATCAGGCACTTTTTTAGCAGCTTTTTTGTAACTCGCCTAATCTACGTAGTTTTAGCTATAAAAAGAGGATAATGCATTTTAAATAGGCGTAAAGACAATCAGCGCAACCTTCAATATTCTCAATTTGAAATAAATTATATGTTTTCATCACCATATATTCGAGGTATTGTATGTCTTGATGACTGGCAAATTTATTTTTTTGTTTAATAATCAATTTAGTTGCTTTGGGAGTTGTAATGATCGTGCTGGTTGTACCTAAAGTAAAGCTGGTACTGTATTGTACCTAATGATAGAGTATTGAGCAGTATTTCCATGACGATGACGGTGCTTCCTTCACGTAACGAATACGTGACTGCGGAGAGTTTTTGTGATCGACCTCAATTTAACTAAATCTACGTTTGGTTTCGTTAAATTTTGATTACTTTTTACGAGTAATTTCAATATGACTAGTTAGCTAATCAAAAACCAAGAGAATTATAATATGTGATTAATTTGTATTTTGAGCTTGAATCTATACAGCAAATCAAAATATTACATCTGACCTTCTTCTGATTATATGTGCCACGTCAGAGGCCTTTGTCGGTTTAATAACTTTGACAACAGGGTTTGTGAGGTTGATCGTCGACTCTACGACAGTTACAACAAGAAGAAAAAGCCTTAAAATTAATCATTGTCTTCTTGATTATTACAGTACTCAGTGGGCGTGGTATGCCTTGCAGCGAGCGAGGTTGGCTACGGGGCTTGGATGGTGGCATCCCTGGCAAGCTGGTGGCGCACGGCACCCCAAGCCGAGCTGGCACGGAAGGGCATGGACATCATCCACGACCTGAAGCCGGCCCTGCTCGCCGTCGACCGTTACCGGGATATCGCACGACCTGCCTATGACATGATCGAGGTAAAAAATCGTCCTGAAACTGACACTGTTCGATGCGATAAGCTTAACTACTCCTCTGTTTGGGTGTTAATAGAAGGATTGGGATCTTTAATGTAAAAGCAGCCTAAGGTTGGAGTAAACGTTGGGGCATAATGATCACGACGACGGAAAAAAACATGTTTTTAAAATCTCCAATCCTTGGTTTTTCATTTAAATAAATCGATTTGTTATCCTTAGGATTATTTTAAATCTAACATTCCGGTTTTTCAGGAAGTAGAGAGAGAAGCGCCCAACAATGTGTTCGTCATCATCATCTTCGGCGTGCTCGGCATCATTTTACAGGTGAGCTTCTTTGATTGAGTTTTCAAGAAAACCATTTCTAAATTCCGTGGTGTAATAAGATTCGGAAATCACATCTAGCATTGGAATTACCCGGTTATGAATAAGGTACTCCCATATTCTTGAGTGTCGTGGTTGGGCTAACTAAACTTTGGACTTCAGCATCATCTTAAAAAAGTATACGACATATAATTTACTCCATATAGGGTTTACAGGGGCGGTGCTAAACACTTAGCCAAAACTTTTAAAACATCATCGTTTTGAAAGAAACTCTACGTGCCGACAACACGTAACGTACACTATTGAATTCTTAAAGGGACGAACAGAAAAAGATAACGGAGATAAGTTATTTACAAAAGACATCAACTAACTTTGTGCCATTAATTATTCCAGATAGCCGCATTCGTGATGGCCCGTCGCCTGGCGCGGCCGGCGGCAGCGGGCAGCGCGACGCGCGAGGAGCTGGCGCCCTCGGAGAAGGAGCGCGCGGTAGCCGGCGCTTGCGCAGCTTGCGACGATAGCGACAGCGCCGACACCGCGCGCTCCGACCAGCCGCCGCCTGGCTGGCGCAAGAAGGCCAACCTCAGGATGTACACCATTCTTGACAAGATTTTCTAGCAGGTGGGTGTTTGTTGCAGGGAAATTTTGTACAGATCATGAAAGATGGACCGTCAACTTGGACAACAACAAAAAAAATATTAGCTATTGAATATCAGCTTCACAAAAAAGCACTTTCACAGGTTGTCGGTCTGTTTAAAAGTGGACATTCAAGATGCTGAAAAAAGGTCATCCACATAGCAAAGGCGAGAAGCGTTTGACCTAAGACTGAGAAGCGTGAAGCAATTATTAAAACTGACACCTTGCCCTGCAGTAGGACAGCTTATAATATCATAATAATAGTGAATTAAATAAACTCACTAGATCATAATTAACCAGCACTCAAATTCCATTCCAGGACGAGACAGCGGCGTCACCGCCTGCGTTGCGGCTGGCGGGCGCAGGGACCGGGATGAGCGGGGGGGGATCGTCCCGGCGGCGAAGCAGGCGCAGCACGAGACGCAAGGCGCGCGGGGGGGCGGCGCGGGGTGCGGGGAGGGCGCTGCGCGAGCGCGACGCGGCGTGGGACGCGGTACAAGCGCAGTTCCGCGCCAACCTTCCCGCGCCCTCCGCGCCGCCCGCCACGCTGCTCATACTACACACTGAGCTTTAGGCCGGAACCACACGAATAGATTATCAATAGCTCATAATAAGTCTCCCTCCACCGAGGGGCACGAGCCTTGAAGTAGGGCCATAGTCGAAAAATTACTGCTGTGAAATGCTACGAATCCTAGAGGCAATAAGTCGCCAAACTTCTTTGCACTTTTTCGTCTGCACAGTGCAGTGTTTCGTCAAATGCGAAAAAAGGGAAGATGTTAGTACGCGACAAACTTTGAGAAATATAATGATATGGAATATTGAAGAGAAAGAGGAAGAAGATGGCCAAGACGAAGTTGCTTGGAACAAGTCAAGGAAAAAGTAAACGTAGCTTATTTTGATATAAGCTCGTTTTGGAAAACCAAGTGAAATTGCAGTTACTCCACCGACAAGAGAGAAGCTCATAAGTTGAAGAAAAAGAAAAATCGTAGCGATTGTTCACCTCGTGTGATTTCGGCTTAAGGTTATACCGAGCGTCCACCAGAATCAGAAATCAGTGACATCAGTGTAGATTATTATGAAAATTTTAATCTGGATTTCACTTCCATAAGTGCAGTAGCGAGTTGAAGTAACTGAAACTGAACTTCTTCTACTCGACCGTGTTTTACCAGCCATTCACACGCTATTGTATTTGTTGAAATGTAAACTAGTCTTTAGAGCTCCCAGTAGCTCCAGTCGACTGTTCGCACTGCCAAGTCCAAAGTACAATACATTAGTGGTAGCAGATAGAGGTTCACGTCACTTACTAACGATAGCTTCTTCACCAAGGCGCTGGCATCGCTAAATACTCTAAATAAAATGCACCAGACGTTGTCGTTAGCTGATTCGAAAATATTCTGACGGATGGTAAAAGAAATTGTAACTTTAGTACTATTTCAGCAACTATTGTTAGAGGTGACGTCTACCTCTGCTCCTGACTAAGTTGGGAGTTAGTACTCATTCTGAAGGTACTCCATTACAAATCGTACGGTTATATTCCGAAGTTCAATTTTAACAACGATTGTTGTAAAAGCTGCTACACAACGGCCCTTTTGAACATTAATCAAATAAAATGAATACTTTATTAACTTTTGGATGTTACATCTATTAGTTTCATTATAAAAAATTTTTGTGTGAGTTCACACGATGTGCGGACTCTGTGGAGAAGAAATCACCAAAAACTCCACATGCCTCGCATCTTTTGTGTTTCTTTTTTTGTCAAATCATAATATAGTCATTTACAAAATTCATGCATGTTGAAATAGCCTGTCATTCAAAAAATCTATTCCCATGGATATCTGTCCTCTAAGTAGTCAGATAAACTTTTTTATAAATTTTTGCACAGCTTTTGCTATAGCTAAGCTCTATAGCTTTGAACTAAAGGTATTTTTTTTAGACCGTAATTAAGAGTCTGGTACAAAATATGTAATAGTAAAAACGCACTCACCTGTAGCATATTTATTTGAGAAGGGCCATTGTGTGGAAGCGGTTTAGCGAAAACAGACTGCCATATTTGTTTCATATATTAGGCTAAGTCATATTGAAGTGATTATTATAGGGGATACTCCAGTAGGTGATTTTATTAGTCATATTATATCGAGTAGTCAAATCATATCACTGCGACGAGATTCTTGTGGCGTGTAGTCTGGGGTATTTGTGGAATAGGGGTAAATGTGGATACGGGCAAATGCAGCTGCCTACGATTTTTCTCAAACATTGTTAAGTCAAGTTGTACTTACATATTGCTTTGTGTATAGCCACATTAACCCCATCAGAACAAAAACCCCACCCTAACTATATTAATTCTGTTGTTATTGAGTCACCTTCTTGCCTCAAATGAAGTTCTTGAGAGATCTGCGGTGCTAGTTTTCTTGTTGTTCTTACATTGTAAGTCTGTTTCATCCACATAGATATACTCCATATAGGTATAAAAATTAAAGGTGTTTTAGCTTTATCACTTTAATAATATAGCCGACACGTTATGTATAATTGTTTTTGGACGTCAATAATCGCTCAATATATCTTTCCAGATTCTAACTTAAAGATTGAAAGTCGAATAGTTTACAATTTGGAATTCAGCATCTCTATACAGCACATTTAAAACTCCATGTCATTGGTGAGCAAGTTCCTTCAAATGCAATACATTCCTAGCTTTCTGAAGTAAAGTGTTCCGCGTCGAGACTCGAGTCGAGTTCGATGCGATTCAATTTTGCTGTGATTTGCTTTTAAATTGTAGGTATACATAAAGGAATTTTAATACTTTAGAATGTAAGTAGAATTATTGTGACGATGTAATCTGCCATATTTTTAAAGGGTTTCTGAGTAGGTTAGCAGAGGGACAGGACTGGACCACATTTATCTACTTTTATTAACTCTACACTTCTGAGATATATTTTTACTTGTCTATTTTCTAAGATTGGAATTCTAAGTGGTCTAGTCCTACTTCTCTTAGGTCGTTGGTAGATAGATAAGTATGGTGCCAAATGATTTTAAGACTTACACGGTTAACATTAGCCCATATTTTACGTAATACCTAAGATACTGAATATTGAAAGTGGCTGAATATCTTGCATCTCGTGAGAGACTTCCGACATGTCGTCGTCGTAACCACTGTCAAACGACTTCGACGATGTCGGCGGACGAAATTAACAAATGATTTCAGATACGAAATTAAGTACTTCGTACCATTACTATTATTGTCTCTTATGAGATGCAAGATTAATAAAAATACTCTATTGTGTGTGAATTATATTGTTTTGAAATTAAACGATCGAGCAGTTAAAGAGGCAACCAGACAATAAGACAAAACGCACAGAGCGCTGCGTCTGCGCCGGTGACGGCAAAGTGTAGCTGAGGACAAGTACGACACAGGTTAAGTACAAATACGAAAAGGATTATGTAAAAATACGATGCACATTGAGCACAAATACGACACATGCTAAGCACAAATATGACTCAGATGAACACTATGACTCACCCTTTAGAAACCAATCTTAGACAGATAAAAAAAATGTAATTCTTGTTTTAAAAAACAATTTGACAAGGATGGTATGAATTAATTCTTCTAAGGCTCCTATCCATTTATTTTATGCATTATCAAAAAGGCGTATCTACTAATTGTGTATTGCTATAATATATCGCTCCCCAACCAAAGTAATAGTAATAGTTTGTATCGTATTTGCTCTATCCTTTGCCGCCCGGTGGCGTCGCACGTGCACCATACGTACAGATTTATAACTCGTGTCGATCACGGATCAATAATTATCTAGATGTTAAGAAATTAAAGCAATAAAGTGATATTTTTGTACTCTATGTTTTATTATGCATGTAAGATCCATATAATATTGTTAAATTCAATTATTTTATCCTCTATCCTGCGTCAGCTCAGGATACGAACTGATGCACGTTTATTTGGTCTATTCCGGCTGTCCACACTGAGCACATGGACAACGGGAATTGGATTAGATTTATCTGTGGTTCAGTGCTTATCTTACCTATAAGTATTACAGCAAAAACCTCTAAGACACTAGTAACCACTCTGTCTCAGTCCCTATACGCTACGGGAAAAATCGTAAATAAGACGGGGTGTAGCAAACGGAACCGCCTTACGAGTATTATACGAGATGTTACAAAATACCTAATGAGGTAATTGTATTTTGTATTTCTTGTCGAAAACAAATTGATGAGGCGGCCCACTTAAGACTCTTTCAGTGTCATTACACTGAAAGAGTCTTAAGTGGGCCGCCTCATCAATTTGTTTTCGACAAGAAATACAAAATACAATTACCTCATTAGTGTCATTACACTGAAAGAGTCTTAAGTGGGCCGCCTCATCAGCGGTAAGACTTAACACCCTACTAGGACTATGGAGAAATAACAGGACCTCGCACGCCGCCTCGCGCGTAGTATTACAGGAAGTTCACAAAAAATTCCCCATCTCAATGGCTTGCAGTGACAGGATTCCAAAACAATTTGTTTTCGACAAGAAATACAAAATACAATTACACGAGGACCATTGCGTTGAAGGGCTCGAAATTAAACAAGTTCAGAATCTTCACCGATGGATCCAAAACTGAGGCAGGCACAGGTTCAGGAACCTTCTCGGAGGACCTAAACATCAAGCTAGCCCTTCCACTGGGTGCCCATAATACAGTTTTCAGGCTGAATGTATGGGCATCATTGATTGATTGATATATACTTTATTGCAAGGATGTACAAAGGCGAACTTAATGCTATATAGCATTTTCTACCAGCTAACCTTTGGTGGTTAAGAGCAGGTTGATCATCACGGCCGCTAATGCTATAGCATCGAGAATGGTAAGAAACTCCTCCATTCGAATCCTCTCAGACAGCATGGCCGTCTTACTAGCCCTAAAAAACAACACCATCAACTCGGGACTAATCTACGAGTGTCACAAACTACTAATGGAGGTGTGTCAACACAACCGCGTAACCCTTCAATGGATAAAAGGACATAGCGGGTCTAGAGGTAACGATGCAGCGGATGAGTTGGCTCGTATGGACCCGATCTTATCATCCCTCTTTCCTTCAGGATGGTACGTACACTACTTAGAGAATCAACTAGGAACGAACATGCCATTCTTTGGACGAACCATAAAGAGTGTAGACAGGCGAAGCTGGCCTTGCCGTCCCCCAGTGCCAGGCTCACTAAGACCTTGATTCGGCTAAGTAAACCACGCTTGCGATTGGTGACTGCAGCATTAACTGGTCAAGGTTCTTTTAACAAACATCTACATCTTGATATAATAAATAGATTATTATTATTATTATATCTCTTAGGTGTTACTGACAGCCCCCTTTGCAGAGCCTGCTTGGAGGCAGAAGAAACGGCTGCTCACGTCCTCATGGAGTGCATGGAAGTGGCGGACTACAGGGCTAAATACCTCGGTCAAGCGAGGGACCTTCCAGGGATAACCGGTAACGTAAAGGGCCTGCTGGGTTTCCTGGAAGAGTTGGGTTGGCTCGAATGACACTGCATTCCCACCCACATGCAAAATAGGCGCATTAGACGTCAAGTTGCGGAAACCAGCCCGTTTTGACAATTGACAATTGAGTCTTAAGTGTTGGCTCAATTTGACAGAGTTTTAAGAGATATTTTAAGTATAGGCCCTCTATTACAGGGTGTCACACATAACTTTTTGGGAATTAAAACAATGGTAATTAAGGTGGACAGCCTCCCATTGATGGACAGATGACTTGGTGAAGGTTGCTGGGCGCCGCCGGTGGATGCAAGTAGCGCTGCTGGACCGTTCTCATTGCAAACCTATGTTCAGCAGTGGATGTCTTCCGGCTGAGATAATGATGCTTTAAAACATAGAACCTTGCAATATTGTGCCAACAGAAGACTCTTATTTTTTTTATCGTAAGGGAGTATTATATATAACACCTTATATAGTGCAGGTAAGTCAGAAACTGATAAGGCAAATTATTTTTCTACTTCGTGTTGGTCGAAGACCGACCTATCAAACAAAACCCGAGTTGTTACCGCTAAAGGCTCATTCTTGACCTATAGGTACTATGCTATTATCTATTCTATGCCTATTTAGACCAACTTAATTGTATTTTATTTATTAGGTTACCAACAGAGTATACATTAAATACCACATAAACTATAACACAATTGAAAAGCTAAATGCTACTCCAGTTACAGGTAACGACGACATGTACGATGTAAGCAAACAGAAGAAAAACATATATATATATATACTCATGTACAGCACTAAAATCTATATTGTAATTGCTTAATAATAATTAGAAAAATGTAAATTTCAATAATATAAGATAAAAAGAGTGGAAACATAAGGGAGGAGTTGTGAAGAAGCTTTGACTTGTCTTTGTTTGCATATTTAAGGCACTCTAAGAATCTACCGACTAGAACACACACCAAAACCTCGTCTTGCAACATTGTAGATATTGCATTGTAGAGTAAAGATTCGGAGGTACAATAGAGTGTAGAGCTACTCGCCTGAAGGGCGCTGCACTAAATAAAGACGAACAAAAATAACTCAATTTGAAATCTATTTATTAATATCTTTTAGTACCTATTTCATTTTGAAGACAAAAACACGTCCTCTCTGAAGCCCGCTGGCATCCAGAGTCCAAGACAAAAACAAATCTGTTCGAAATTCAAAATATTTGCATCGTTCAGAATGCACGATGACAACTGACCACCAGCCAGTAAGCACCAAGGAGGCCGCTCCTTACAGTACTTACCTAAACAAAGGTATTCGATCTTTGCGTTTCGTCGTGCACCTAGTGGGATTGCCAGTCTGTCGTCTCGGTATTTCAGATAAGAATTGGCACAATTTTTATGCCGAAAACCAAACGTGGCTGTTTAACATAGGCCTATGAATGACATATTTAAAGAAATAATGTTATTATAACAAAAGTGTAAACATAAAAGGGAAATACCTAAAGTCGCCCCCATCACTCCCAACATACTGTGTGATTTTGTTGCATGTGCGCAACTTTCCTTATATTTCGGGTAACGATGTGCGCTAATCCCTATAATACGCCCTAAAATTAATAATACACAACAAAATATTAGGTATTTCAAGGATTAAATCATAAACTGTTTATGTTTATCCTTATTAAAATTTGTTGCAAGCCTCAACAGGAAAACAAGGAAGGTAAATGAAATACTGCTAACCGACGATGATTCAGTCGAGCGGAACCACAAACAAATAGTGGAATTATGACAAATCGAGCTGCGAACTCATAGGCAGATGTCGCGCGCGCCTTTGCTGCATTATACATACAGAAAGAAGAAGAAAGTAAAAGGAATATAAACCAGTGTGTGCAGTTAAAGAATACAACAGTGCGTGATGTGTGGAGCTAGGGCGGCTTTCGCCCACCTCAACTCGCTTTTTGCGGTATGAACCTCCCTTTACTTTGTATTTTGATGGTGAACTAGCTGCCCGCCGCGATCACGCTCCCGTCACAAAAATACAAATACAAATTGTTTAAAAAGTTTTTGAACTAGATTTTACCGTGAAAAGTATCCTATGTTAGTCCAGGTTACAAACTATCTCCACTCCAAATTTCTATAATATTATCGTGATTAGTGTGATATATGGTGTAGTGGTTCGGTGATGCAATTTTGTGTTAAATTGAGAATATTAATTAAATTATTCTTTTTTTTAACTCACTTGATGCTTGTAGATCCAATCGAAATTAATCGTTTATTAACTTTTGGGTGTTACATCTATTATTTTCGTCATTAAATTTTTTTGTTCTGTGTACAATACAGCTGCGGAGGTCAAAGTTATGGTGTACTTTTACAAGTAAAGTTATAAACCTAAAACAAAGTGTTATGTGAGTCTGGATACAAAATCAAAACATACTTACTACAGTCTACAACACAAGCACAGCTTATCTAAAAAGGAAAAGCAAGTTGATTACAAACTGGGGTTATTGTCACGATTGTTTTTAAAATGTATGTACCTACCTAGTTTGTTGAATGATAAATTATGAAAAATTCAAACTTAATGAGAAAGAAAAAAAGAAGTACGTTGATGGTAGTTAGTATATTGAGAACGAAACGGCTCATTTGAAAATGAATCATTCAGTTTGAATCTCCCAGTAATGCACTAAACTCACACGATATCCGTGACGATATGCTAACAACAAACACATAAAAACAGTGTAATTATGTGTACAAATACAAATCAATATAAGGTACTAGGTACAAGTTAAGAAAGTTTTATGTAAGTCTATATTTTGTGCATCTCTGTTTCTGTAATTATTGTAACTTTAACTATAACGCGTCATTTCCGTCACCAAAATGTATATTTGGAGGGAACCAGCAAAGGGAATCCTACTGTGCGATCTAGAAACCATTGTATTGTATAGCTACTGAACGTTTATAACAATAAATCATTTAATTTCATCATTATCAATCTTAACTCCGATTAATCATCATGAACAATACAATCGATAGTGACGCAGTCAACATGACCAGAATCGTTTAGGAGCTCATCATCATCAAACATCCATAAAATAAAATAAAATAAAATAAAAAATAAAAACATCCTATAAGAACCCTTTGGTTGCATGTTTGCAGGTAGTGGGCGGGGCAGCGCTGGTGGCGTGCGCCATAGTTATACCCAGCGATCTCGTCACTCAGGCTGAAAATGTCCCGAGCGCATCGACCATACTTTACACGCCGTACATTGCTGGTCCATTGCTGCTCATCCTCTCACACCTGGGAGTAGCAGCACTTCAAGCCGCACCACGGAACGCGCGCAACGCTCTGGTCGCGTACGCGGTGATCAGTGTGGTGACTGCGCTTGTGGTAGGGGCGGTCGCAGGGTGGTCAGTGAGCCAGATCCTCAACTGGTTGCAGGATGAAGCCACTTCTGGACAGTATCTTCTGTTGAGCAGCACCTTGCGCCACTGGATGCAGCCGTTCATGCTGCTGGCTGGTGACACCACGGCGAAGGTCCTGCCAGTAAGTGAAGACTTTTTTATTGGTTATTACATGCACGCAACACCTCTCCAGCAGTAAGAGACTACTAGGATCCTTTAAATAATCTTGATTTTGATTTTATTTTATTTTAATTGGAAAACAAACGGTTATTTACAGGTAAAATAGTAAACTATAATAAAACCACTGAACCACTTATAATATGCTGCATATAGTAAGACTAAAATTATATAGCATATCAGTGGAAGGAGGTAAAAAGTAAGAAGAGTACAAAAGTCGCACTACCAACACAATGATACAAAAACAAAATATACAACCGGCAACAATCAGGGAACCGTTTTCGATAATGTAGTCTTAAAAGTGTTTAAAAAGGTCAAGATATGGGAAATGATGAGACAAGATTCTACGAAGCTTAATTGAATACTTTTGAGTTTTACATTTTTTTTTCCCAACCTATGCCTCGCACCAGTGATCGTAAACTGATTGTCATCTCATCTATGACAAGGCCTAGTCTGTGTTCTGACTGCGCTGAAGATCTGTTCAGCGCGATACTCATCAAAGCATGTTCACAATCATCATCATTTATCTTATCTTATCTAAAAGGCGTTCACTGCTGACAAAGGCCTTCTCCAAAGATCACCATAATGACCGATCCTGATATTTAAATAATAAATGACTGACACCAGGACTTTAAGATCAGGCGTCGATGTTAAGATCACCACACGAGTAAGCTCAGGAGCGTAGACCGTTCACGTTGAAAATCTATGGGGGAGGCCTATGTTCTTCAGTGACGTCTTCCGGCTAGGATGATGACGAAGCTCTCAACTAACCAATGACGTGTTTCCAGGAGGACGGCCTAAACGCAGATGTGGTCGGAGTGCTGGTGGTGTGTTCTCTGACGCTGCTGCTGTTACTGGTGAACGCAGCGCTGGCGGTGGCGGCGCGGCCACGGCGCATGTGCGACGACGAACATGCGCTCAGGTACGACCCTCAACTCCAGCTCTCCACGCAAACACCGCACATACTGTGGTCCAGCAAATCCAGCTTCGACCTTTTCTATTAGTGCCAGACTGGACAATCTGATCTTAGATCTGTTATAGTATGTAAATATACACCAGTTTTGTCCTCTTACTAGCAGCAGCTGACTCTTCAGGAATACCCGTTTTTCAATACTATTACTTCACAAGCAGCTCTTTATTGCTAGTTACTTTGTTACTGGTACTAGCTGATTTCTTTCGGCTTTTTTTTGAGCAACAGCTGGAATTTTAACAGCTTTGACAATTCGGTCAATGTCAAGCTTTGGTCTGACTTGCTAGACCAGCAGACTTAGCAGTAAGATGAAGTTCAGCCATTTATACAGGTAAAAACTAACACATTCAAACTAAATTTGACATTCATTACCGGTACTGGCTGACTTCGCAGTTTGACGGATATTAGCCTGATCTAACTGGCATCTGTTTTTGGACTCCAGCTGAAATTTAGCTCCTCTTACAGGTAGACTAGAACATACTGACCGGCTTCACAGTATGTAGTTGAGCGTCTAACTGGCATCAGCTGAGTTCTTCTTCTTTCGAGTCGATGGCTCGTCAAAGATTTTATACTTTATTTGCCCAGTATGCCGCCACCCCGATTGCTCCATCTGAGGCCTCCATGAGCTCCTCCTGGGTGCACGAGTCAGGACAAGCAGGACACAATAAAAGGTGGGCCATTGTCTGCGGAGTCGCGCCACAGTCGCACCGAAGGTCCGCCCCGTCTAAAAAACCCCACCTGAGACGGTTTTCTTTACTCCGACCGACCTGGGTACGGAGTCTGTTCAAAGACTTCCAAAGAGTTCTTGGAAGTTCACACCCAGTGGGGAGACTTTCCGAGAGCGGGACGAATGGAGGAGACAGCGAAGTTTGCGCCCGCCAGAGGTCACATCTGGCTTGAGACGCCTCGCCATGAATCGGAGCTGTACATTTGTAAAAGTTTTTGCGGCTTTTCAGCCTTTGTGGCACAGGAGAATAATTGTGCATAGGGTGCCGTTGGTCCGATTCAAGTTTGGCTCCCTCTATGGCACACGCTACGCTCCTGCAAATATTTGGAGGCGCAATACCGGCCAGCAGATATAGCATTTGTACCGAAATCGGCTTGAGGCAGCCAGTTATAATCCGGCACGTTTCTTTCAAGGCTACATCCACCAGCTTTGCGTGTGCGGAGCGGCTCCACACTGGGCTTGCATATTCAGCCGCGGAGTAGCAAAGAGCCAGCCCAGTAGTACGTAGAACTTTAGGTGATGCTCCCCAGTTGGTAGTCGTTAATTTCCGAAGGAGGTTATTGCGTGCAGAAACTTTTTGTTTAATATTTTCGCAGTTCCTTCTGTAAGTAAGCGACCTATCTAGTGTGACACCTAGATATTTAGGGTGCTTACAGTGGTTATGTGTACACCCCGCCACTGGATGTTCAGTTCCCGACCCGCTTCTCTATTACAGAGATGAAATGCACATGACTGCGTTTTTGAGGGGTTTGGTTTAAGGGCGTTCTCGTCATAAAAAGCACTCAGTCCTTCGAGTGCTCTATTGAGATTTTCCTCTACCTCCTCAAAAGATCCTTGTGAAGTCAGTGCAAGGTCGTCAGCATACAGGAAGCGAGTCGTGTTTGGGCTTGCAGGTTGGTCGTTGGTGTATATGTTGAAAAGAATCGGCGCCAGAACACTACCTTGAGGCAGTCCGTTCTTTTGGACTCTCCAACGACTTTTTTTCAGAGCGCAGGTGTACTTGAAATCGACGGTTTTGTAGGAGCTCGCCAAGAACCTGGACAAATTTGCGGTCTCCAGTGAGTCTATCCACCTTCCGTCAGCTGAGTTAGCAGTCAGCAGTAAGATGGACTCTGATCTCATCTATTACGTCTGACTGAGCACCGACAGATCTGGCTTTGAATAAGTGCTCGGTACATCCTGAACTTTATTTTCCATGCGCTAAGGAAAGGAAGAAAAGATCACGATAAGACCGATTTAGGTTTAAATTTTGAGCGCGTCCCTTCCTTTAAAGGCATTAACATATATGAACCTGCAGTCGAAGACAACCAGCTTTCGAGCCGTACGATACTCCCAATGCCACACGATACCACCCATCCCCCGACTGATCGAGAGTGAGTCGTCTTGCAGGCCTTGCAGCAGCCTGTACTACGAGCCGTCCGCGCCTGCGTACAAGCCGCCGATGCACGATCCCGAGGCGTGGCAGTGATGTCACACACTCATGCGCAGGTTACATTCGCACTGCGGTCCCAATGATACACTACCGACCGCCTAGCAGGAAAACGTGTTCAGAACGCTCTACCAAAGAATATTTAGTCAAATTATGAGTTTTTATAGATTTAGATTTTTATTGCATAAAACTTAGATATTATTTTACTTGTAGAGTTTAGTGTAGTTTAATAAAGTCATACATGGATATAGTCACGCTCCTATCCCCAAGGGGGTGAGCTTTTATACTCTCGCTTTATTGGTTTAAGTATTTTAGATTATTACTAATTATATAAGAAAAAAAAACAATAAATAGGCTATGATGATGACGTAATAACAAACAAGAGTATGTATTTGAAAGAGTTTTTGAACAGGCTGTGAAAGTATTAAATGAAAATTAAGTTGTATAAAAAGTATTAAATACAAATGAAGAACTTATGAATTTATAAAAAGTCACCAATATTATGTCGAAAAGTTTTATTTGTTATTCTTAACAGCGAACATGAGTAATTGATTACTGATTAGCAATGTAAGTACAACTTGTAACCTTCATGCCAAATAAATTATGAACGTTCAATAACTTTGAAGTTACGTGTTCTTTAACTGCACAATTTAGTCTATGTTTTGAGGGAATATATTCAAAACAAACCACGATACTCAGCTCACGAATGTTACCGCATTTTATTCAGATATTACAACTTGTGTCTTAAATTAGCGAAAACTAATGTATGACGTAATCTAAATGATAAGCAGCGCAGTGCGCGCGAGGTTGGCTAGGAGCACCGGGAACGACCGGCGAGCCCGGTCTTGCAAAACGTCACGTCAGCAAACTGTGACGTATGTACCCCTACAAACGCAATAACTAATTTAAATTTACAGAAAAATAATGCAAAATAAATTATATTATAAAAATAAGTTAAGTACCTACTTAATAAACTTTTGTATTAAATTGATTTCTGAGTATTATTTATTCATTTAATTTATAAAAATAAATTGATCCCTATAATCTATTTTTAAATCTAAACACCTTTTATGGCAGTGAAATAAAATCAGCTATCTGTCAAAATTTAATAGTGGTGGGTTGTTGTAATATGACATAATATTATAATCTTAACAAAACGAAAAGGGAAATGTTGACTAAGCCTCGTAACCGGAACGTTTGCAGCGTACGAGATCAGCGAGCGCCGCGCCGCCTAATGATAACGCTAATGATGTGGAGCGGAAACACGGCTTCATATCACGCGCACGCGCAACTACAGATTCACACTTTACATGTACCTACCTAAAAGGCCCATGCCCGTTTATTTATATTTATACGTGGCTATAACACTCAACAGGTAATCCGTCAACTAAAACACAATCCATCAACTAAATCACAAGTGGGTAGGCTCGAGCCCCTCGGTGGGGCGTATATGAGCTGTCGATGATACGTATGGGTACAGTAAACAAACGTTTGTTGGAATGGCATAATATTTGAAAACAAATTCAAAGGTTGTGTCCAAGAAATCGATACCGATTGGTCCACTAGAGCCTGAGTATTACTTAATAAAAAATTAAAAAACGCAAACAAAGGCTTCAAAACTTTTCTTTAGGTTGTTAGCTACGAGTACACAACATCATTACAAGGAATAAGAATAATACATATCTATAGATATTGCTATTAGAATTTTTATTAGTCACCTGTCCGTGTTATCAGCAGATAAGGTTTAGGGAGCAAGCGATTATTCGGTTTGTAATCATAATAAATAGTTGAGGAGATAGCTCCAGGCGACGACGCGCGCGCACTACGACTGCGTTGTCGAGGATTTTAACTAACGATATTATTATGAATAAAAATATACTTAGTTCTTTTTTATAAACAACAGTGTTTAAGATTTACAAGTAATAGACTGTGAATTCCTTGAATCCAGAATTTGAACTAGTAAGTTTATTATATTTAGTTCTAGTGAGATATTTCTAAAGAAAATACTCGTATGTGAATTAAGTGCGTTAAAAATCGTGTCTGTTGTTTTCAAATCCGATCTATTCATAATTTCAGCCTACTCAGAATCCGTGGTAGTAACTAGTAATGCAATAAATAAATTTGAATTTGAAATTTGAATTAGTAAAGAAACTATAATTAGGTAGGGATATTCTTTCGCCTAAAAGTGTATTTGATACGACTATCTTCACTCATTATAAACAAACACGTGTGTGAGTGCGATACGAGATTGAGAACAAATTTATTTAAAGATAACAACAATAACAGAAAGTGTCTTTGTAGAAGAAACATGTTGAACGTGTTGAACTCATTGCAAAAGTGAATTGTAATTTAACAAATCCGAACAATGTGACCTTAGAAAAAAGTTTTTATGGAGACTGAATCTACTTTTAAAGTGATACAATTCCAAATAAAGGTGTAAACTTTTCTTCGTTACTGGTGTTCTTAATCCACACGTCATCATCATCATCATCAATCCACATGACAGAAGAATTCTTTTCTTAGTGTGATTTGTAATAAACAGTGTAAACTCCAAGGACATGGTCTAGAATCTAGCGTCTCCAGCCTTCAGTGAGATGCTGCACATGGAGGCCCGTGAGCCGGGTGGCTGCGCGCGCGCTTCGCCCTCGATCGTCGCGCACCTCAGCCTGCTCTTCGTGGTAAGTCATTTCAAATCAGCTATCTTTTAGCTCTTTCTTTAATCAGACACAAGATTCGCAAAGTTAATTTTATTTTAGTATTATTTATGATTGGTATTTTTAAGGAAACGTTAGAAGCACCGACCACCAGACCTCTAGAACACCATCAGACCACCAGACCAGACCAGACTTTACCTTAGTACAGAAACAGATATAACTTTACTATTTACCACTCCGTTACCTATATCAATCAATCAATCAATCAATTAGCCTATTGCAGCCCACTGGAAAAAGGAATCATTTTTACATAAAAGTAATTCCAACATTCAAAAACAAAGATAATTTTAAAATTACTGTCTGGTCATATTTTCCTCAGTACATAGCTTTACTCTACGCATGGAAACAGCACAGACCTGCGTCATTTTCATGAGGATAACATTACAACCTCGGGACATTAGATAGAGCACAAAATATGACCTAGAACCTTTCCACGGTTACCTTTTACAGCGTGATAAACGACATGTACCCACGGCATGTACCTATAGAGTCACGCATTACACTTGATGGTATAAAAGGTCCTTAAACTGAATTGAAAATGAGCTTATTAAAAAAAAGAGTACCTATTGTTTATTTATTTATTTATTCAATACAATGTAAAGCTTACAGGTAAAACCTAAATTACTATACAGGAACAAATGTGAGATCAGTAACAGCAGACGTGGTTGTATTATACGGAGATAATGATTATCTAAAACTTCAACCTGCCCTATTTAGCTGGCTTTGACTTTACCTTCTTTCGACTTGTATCTTTCCCTTCCAGCAGCTAAGATATTTTATATATATTAACTTGTTCAGTTGTACGGCGGCGCGTTGCTGGCGACCGCAGCCCGCTTCAAGTGGGACCCGAGCACGTATATCCCGGTGCGCCTGCTGCTCCCGGCCGAGTACCCCGTGCTGTGCACGCTGCTGACGCTCGCGGGCTTCGCACTTGTCGCGCTCGCGCACCTCGCCGTCGCCACACTCGCTCGCCCCCCACATGAAAGGAGGATGTTTTACCTCATTGTGAGTATAATTGAGCGCTTACAGGCCTCGCGCTCGACGCGCTCGCGCGCACCCCCGCGCTTTATCTCATTATGAGTATGAGTGAGTCAAATCAAATCAAAAACTACTATTTATTTCCATAGGATGTTATTACATCACTTAGATCCGTCATTACATTTTTTTTGAGCGCTGTTATCGCTTGTAAGATTCACGCTCTTTTTTATATGAGTCTTTCTCTGCATCATTTTAATCTGGTAACTGTTTATAATTAAGAGGATCGATTCGGAGATCAAATAAATAAAAACAAAACTTCTGAATGTCAGATTAATCCATTTTTTAAATAATACTGTTAGGTTTTACTGTAAAAAACCACGGGAAAACTAGCTCGAAATATTAGGTTGATGTAGTACGAGTATGTAGAGCAAGGAGATGAAGTGTTGCTGAACCGTCGTCCGCGCGCAGAACGAGCCTTAAGGAATAATATCTTCGTTTCGGCTCTGCTACGATTTCTAAACTACTTCCTGTTCCTGTTTGACGCCCACATGAGAGACTCTTTTCAGTTTCCTTTCTGATTTCTACAAATGGCTATCTATATGATATGTATGAACGTGAACCTAATCAATTTATCAGAAATCATTATGACTTACTCGTAACAAGCCGCTTGTACGAGCCAGCGCACACATGTACATATAGTTCATACTTATAAATTTAATTTAGCGTGTCTTGCTATGTTTTATGTTGCAATTTATTATTCGTCTATCGGTGGGAACAATAAATCAGTGTACATTCAGCACTCGACGGTTTCGGTCATTTAGCTCTCTTCGGAGAAGCCACCCCTTGGCTAGCTAGCATCCCTTAGCAGTTTTACCCTAGCTTACTTACTGGTTGGGTTTAACCCCAACACCGTTGATACGGTACCCACAACAAATAAAATAGGCTCCACCAGACTTCCATGTTGAAGATATCTGTATTTAAACTGTATTTAAACTTTCATAAAAAAAGATTATTAACATTGATGTGATTCATCATGATTATAAAATATAATGCTATGTTTTAAGCGAATTAAATAAAACAAAAACATGAATAGTGGTGAAAGTTTTAATGGAAATAAATAAAACTGTATGTTATCGACTAAAAATATAGACTGATTCCAAATGAATGCATCCAAACTTGAAAGAGTTTTTAAATATTAGTTTTTTTTTATTATACTTATACATCTAAATGTAAAGACGAGGACTTTGTAAATCAGACGCGCTTATATTAAATACATAGCAATTAGAGCGTCGGTGGTGTAGCGGCTCGGGCCGCTGCCTCCCGGCCGGCAGACGCGGGTTCCTGACCACTTTACAATGTATTTTCGAATTTCAAATTCATGAACGTTTATTCGATGCTCTTACGGGGAAGGAAAACATCGTGAGAAAACCTGTGGAGGTTTCCTCAGGAGTGTGCACTCTTGCAAAGAAATTCAAAGACAGTGTATGAAGTCGACCACCCGCACTGGATCAGCGTGGTCGACTATAGCCTGATCGCCCTACTCCAGTGTAGGCTCAAGCTCCTCGGTGGGGACGTATTATGAGCTGTTGGTGATCATTACATCACTTGAAAAAAAAAAAGGACAATACAATTAACAATTTAAATCCACATTTCCAGTTCGCTGTGTGCACAGGCGTGGCAGTGATCGCCGAGGTGGCATTCAGCGCGTGGGCGGCGACGTGCATCAACGCGTGGCTGGAGACAGACGTGGCCCACCAGCTCCAGGAGACGATCGAGGTCCGCGAGCATGTGTTGTCGCTGCTGGCCGCGCTGCAGAAGTGGCACCCTCTACCCAACCAGATTAGAGAACTGCTACGGGTAATTTATTGCCGCAACGAGTTGTTTTGTTTCCTCGCGTTTTTACTTCTGAAACCGTTAGAAATAGCTGAATGTGAGCAGCGCAGGGCCTCTGTCCAGCAGCAGGGCTAAAATGATGATGAAAACGATGAAATCACAGAAGAGAAAACCAGATACTGGGGCCCCTAAACAGATACTGATAAGCGTTGTAACATTCTTATTCTTTCATTCAATGTTCAGATAATTTTGAAATTTCACAAAAAATACATAATCAAGTTTGCATTACCCACTTAAACGTCCTTGGCAACTTTTGTTGCCAAAGCTTTGCAGCGAGAGGCCCCCTCTAAAATGTGGATTATTTTAAATTTAATGAAAGAAAAGTTATATTTTCTTGTATATGGTATTGAGCTAATGAATTATGTATGCTGTATGTTTCCTACTATTGCCTGCACAAAATCTGTCTTGTAGTAATAGAAAATAAATAAATTAATAAATAAATTAATAATAAAGTTCAATTGCATCCGAGCTTGGTGTCGTCGCACGTCTGTGTGAGGAATTGTAAATTGAAGTGTAAGTACAATATTATTACAATAAATATAGCTTATCGTATATCATTTTAATCCTTAAAATCATTACCCTTAGATTATAGAATAATATTATTGTTCTAATAAAAGTTTCGACGACAAATCGACATGAAAAAGTAATGTTCGTGAAACAGCCATTTTCCGACTTGTTTATTGTGTTCCAATTTTATTTCCAATAAAAATATACGTTTCAGTATGGAGAATAGGTCATTAATTGCAATAAAATAACCAAACACCAATCGGATTGGTAGTATTTAGTGAGTATTTCACGATTTACTCTTGCATTCCGCAGCTATTTTGTATTAGCAACCAAACGTTTTCGATTTGTGTCGAAATAATGGTTTGCACAGTTGGGGTTAATGACATGGTACTCATCTTTTCCTTTTGTGTACTAATGGGCGTACACTATACAGCTCTTTTGGGAACCGTAGTCGTCCACATCGCCGGACACACGATAATGTCGTGCAAGTGTGAAAACGGCCAATATTGAAATGGTACGGATATATCGAAAATCTCCTCATTATCTTGCACTAGTAGTTTTCTTATTGAAATTAAATATTCAATCAAAACTAACGAAAAATGATTGAATATAATTTATTAACAAACAAAAATACTTTTTTTAGTCGTCGCTTGAATTGTGTATGAATATACTGAATTTGCCTATTATAATACGAGTAATTACAGTTGTGTGCCTATCAAAAAAAATAGAAGAAAGCATTTTGATGTCTCAAAATTACCAGAGTATGCTCTGCAGCAGAGCCACAATCAATGTCTATTTAATCATTACCTATAGCACGCACAGCAATTTTGGTTTATGTACGTACGTGTGGCGTACATCATTATTAAAATAAATGATCACATTCAATTATAGTGACAAATGCTTTATATGAAATTTATAATATTAAAAAAATATAAAAGCCACAATCTTATATTGGTATTTTTCAACACGAACGCAATAAACACAATACGTACATCAGTTTCCATCCAAAAACAGGGGCATTTATCTTTTCTGAATAAATGTTTTAGTGGCTCTGCCAGAGAGTATGCTCTGCAGCAGAGCCACAACCAATGTCTATTTAATCATTACCTATAGCACGAACAGCTATAATATGTTTACGTACACTATGTACATGTGATGTACATAATTTTAATATATAATTGTTTATATTCGATAATGGTGGCTCTGCTGCAGAGCATCAATACCTGGTGCTCGAGCTGCCCACCCCGTAAAGGATATATACATGATTATATGTAATGCTGAATGTCAATAACTATTGCACTAACTCTGCTCACCCCGTAAGTCATATGAGTCACGCTCATCAGTCTATTTCCATTCATAGAATCAATCAAATTTTTTTTTATTCGAGAATCGTTCGTTAGAACGGAATCTTATACTGGGCGGCCATCTTGCCGGAATTTCTCTACCGGAGTCGGCCGATCTACAACGCCAAAATTGCCGAGATTGGTTGATTTGTTTTGGTGTAATGCTCTGCACTTGGATTTTGAAATAAAAAGATATTGATATGAAAAAAAAGCTTATTTAATGTAGTTTAAACGTAGTGTAGGTAAAATTCACATAAATTGCAGTAAACTATTCAAAACTTAATAGAAAGGTTAGGAAGATCTAAATTTGACCCATATTGCCAAGTTCTATATTTTTTTTGAAACCTTGAAAAGGCAAATCAACAAAATTATTTATATAAACTAACCCTGCTAAATAGCTAAATCAGGCTAACCCTACGTATTTTTTTTATGTGTAGATACAGTATTTTTGTAGTTAAAATGCTTTTTGTAGAAAAGTAGCACGCGGGACGCTGAGCGCGCGGACGTTCGAGTCGGAAGAATAAGAAGAATAAGAATATTCTTTGGTATTTTCAAGGCAAAAGTGAATAGGCAACTTAAATAAACACGTTCTTACTAAGATTACGTTGCATTTTCTTTCAACCCAATTAAATAAACTCACTTCTAATAAAAATCCTTCCAACGCATAATGTGATTAGTACCTGGGCAACCGAGCTTTGCTTGTGGAACATCCGGTTAATGTGATTAGTATCTGGGCGACCGAGCTTTGCTTGTGGAACATCCGGTTAATGTGATTAGTACCCGGGCGACCGAACTCAGCTTGTGGAACATCCGGTTAATGTGATTAGTACCTGAGCAAAGTCAAAGTCAAAGTAATTTTTTTTTTGTAATTCAAAGCTATCGTGGATGGCACGTTCACTACCAGTGTACGCCCTCCGTGGAGAAGAACGGCCAGAAGAAACTCCACAGGAATTGTATCTTTTGTACTTTTCTTTTAAATATATAAAGAATCATACATGAGTCATAAAATTACAATGTAAGTAATCATTTATCGTATAATAGGCCTTAGAACATAAAATAGTTTTAATTTTAGTTTTAAATTGGCTATCGGACAGATTTACAATATCATCTGGTATTTTATTATAGAAGCGAATACAGTTCCCCATGAATGAATTGTTTACCTTACAAAGTCTAAACTTTGGGTGCGCTATTTTATTTTTATTTCTAGTATTTATATTATGTAAGTATATCAGAATTCTTAGGAAATAGCATTATGTTCTTTCGGACATACAAGATGTTTTCAAATATGTACTGTGAGGATACCGTGAGGATATCAATCTCTTTAAACAATTCCCTTACCGACCGAGTTTTGCTTGTGGAACATCCGGTTAATGTGATAAGTACCTGGGCGACCGAGCTTTGCTCGTGGAACATCCGGTTAATGTGATTAGTACCTGGGCGACCAAGCTTTGCTTGTGGAACATTCGGTTTTTGAACTCATACATAACCCTTATTTTTTTTTATAGTAAGTAAAAAAAATAATTTCGCCACTATGTGAGTTGAAGTGCCATCTGTTGGAGAACTTTCGGTCTAAGAAAAAATATGAAGTCAATTTATCTGTTATATGTTTTTTTATTTAAAGAACTAAATTAAAAAGTAAAAAGTTAATGAAAAAGTTAAAGTTAAGTTAAGTTAGTTAGTTATAAATTAATAAACATAATAAAAAAAAATCTTAACGGTTCGAGCTCAAGAGTCACGCGGTTTCTCGACTGGGCTCATGTTATGTTATCAAAGATGGCGAAATTGCCTGTGTATCCTAATGATATTGCGTAGCAATATTTTAATGCCTGAAAATTCAACAGCCTCCGTGGCCGAGTGGTCGAGATTTCACCACTCATTACGGAGGATCCGGGTTCGATTCCCGGTGGGGACACTGTCAAGCAAAAATCTCTTTGTTATACTTTCCCCAGTTTGGTTAGGACCTTAGGACTTTGCAGGCTGAATCACCTAATTATCCGAAAAGAAAGATGATTCCGTGCTTCGGAAAGCAAGTTAGGCCGCTGATACCGGCTACTCGAGCCATCTCATCCATCAATCTAGTCGTTACACGAGCCATGTCATTGGCCTTTGGTTGCTCTATAATACTGACATTAGGTTCGGTTGTCGACTTACAACCCACACAAATGCCTGAAAACACGGGGAAAACCCGTTTCACTAAGAATGAAACCTAGCTAGATCGATTGAGACCCCCTATGTATTAAATGCTATCGAAATCGTTGCAGCCGTTTCCGAGATTCTTATTGACCGAGCAAGCGAATCGAGCGAAGCGTCTCTGTTACAGCTTGGCCAAATTTGCTTTGTCTGTCCATCTGTTTGTTTGTTTCACTCTACAGGTCGCGTTTCTCAACCGATTCTCGTGAAATTTTGTGTGCAGGTTCGATAAATTAATCAATTTGTTTTGTCGAGTCAGTTTTTGGAAATTTAAAAAAAATACGGAGTTATGGGGGTTGCCAGCTTTCAAGGTCTACCGCTGAGGCTGTTTTCCTCTACAGGTCACATTTCTCAACCAATAAAATAAAATACGATAAAATAAAATAAAAAGATATAAAAATAAGTTTAAAAATTAAAAAATTAAAAAAGAAATTAAAAAAGTCAAGGGGGCGGGGTTGTTTGTGGAGAATTTTTTTAAATAAATATGAAAAGATAATCAGACTCGTGAGGTCTACAGCTCACAGAGCTACTAGTTACTATATACATACCTTACCTATATATAATCTCGGACTTTCTCGTTTAGAGTATTAATAATTTTTTTAATAATTGATTTTAAAGGCCTCGTAAACTCGTATATTACAGGAAGCGGAAGCAGACATACCATGGAACGGGTACGTGGGTTGCGCTGCGGCCGCCATGTTGCTCGTCGCGCAGCTCGCGGCGCTCGTGCTCGCGCTCGTCGCTCGCCACGCTGTGCCTGCTCGCGAGCAAGCACAAGCGCCCACGTATAAGAGAACGCACAGGTAAAAACTTGTTTAAGGTACTGTTTTATTGTATTGATTTTTGAAAATCAATCATCTGAAGTACCTAGTTTTTTATTGCAAAAATTTTCATAAATGTGAAAAGAAAAGATTGAATTGTCATATAAGTTGTTTTTTGACGATGATGTTTGTTTTTGTAACGAGTCGTGTAAAAGAATGATAGGCGATAAGAATTGAAAAGTGTACAATTACAATTGTATTCACTGTGACTGTTGTTATGTTTCAGTCGCAGTGCAAGCAGAGCTGAGCGGACGCTCTTAGAACCAGGATTTAGGTGATACGAATATGAACCTGAATTAGGTCTGCGGGAATTCAGCTTCGTTACTATACCAGCTTGAGTTGGAGCATAACAAGCAAAGGGACAATCGCTTGTGTTCAAAACAAAGATCCACTATTTCCTTTAGTTATAAAAGTTATTGCTGTTCGAGCTTAACCCGCTTGTCATTATAGCTGCTAAGCTCCTATGGAGCTGATTTTGTCACTCAATTAAGTTATTAGAGATTAAATTAGCGTTCTTCACTGTGATAGGTTGATTAATTAGGTATAAGGTTTTTGGCGTATTTTTTAGAGTTTTTGCGTTCTACAGTTTATTCTGACAGGCACAGTATAAAAATAAAATTATAGTAATTTTTAGGAAAAATCAAGTTATGTAGATGTTGAAATGGTTTTAATTAGTTGTGTGTTTTTTTTAGATAATAAAAAAATTGATTTTATAAAATATATTAAATAGACTATACCTTATTTTTTTTTAAATTAAGTATATGGAAAGGTTGTTGTTAAATAAAACAAACGAATGAATAGTTCAACATTTATTTATCTTATACATTCGAATAAGAGAGTTGTCTCCGGGCACGCCACCGTCCGCGCCGCCGCCGCCGCGGCCCGCGACGCCACGCGCCTACTGGCGTGCAAAAATATATAACCGTGAGAGCCGACAATGCCGCGCCACGGCACGCCACGCTACACAGCGACATGATGCGCCACGCCATGCGGTGTCATGACTCAAGCATGACGTGACATGCCACGCCGCGGAAACATAATGCGCCACGTGGCATCACTCAGCACTGCGCAGCGTCACATAGCGCAGCATAGTATGACGGAGTGCTATGTAGCGCTTGGTAGTATTACGTGGTGTAACGTTGCATCATGTAGCGTTGTGTGTAGCATAATTTAGCGCTGACGCAGGTTCGCTTTGTGTTACAAAATAACACCAATATTAGGGGAGTGATTGCTTTAATTCTAATACTTTTAATTAGACTATTGTCTCCTCATTTTTTTTCGCCTTCTTTGTGACTTCGTACCTTTAAGCATATTGTAACAAATCGCTACACAGCAGCGCACCTCGCTTTGCTACGCCACGCCGCGCATAGCTACGCCACGCCACGCCACGCTACCGCACGGCGCGCCGACCGTTAAAGCTTACTTAATACAACAATGTAGTATTTTGTTTACTTGTATACATATAGCTATCGTAATAATTAGAATATCTGCTACATTATCAACAAAATATAGGGGCGGGGGCAACCGCGGCCGCCCCGCCGCCAGTCAGTATATAGAACTCTACCATCACACCATGATATGACATCGCTTCCTTAATTGTACATACAGCGCACATTCTCACTGACTCACAGCGACAGATGCCTTTGTCCAGTAACGTAGAACACCCCAACGTTCACCGAGCAGTCCACAGACGACAGGGCGTAAACCAGATCCTTATCGATTCGGTCGTGTGTTACTCCAACGATTGGAATTTGGAATAGCAGTTTTTAGAATTACTTTCAATCCTGTGGACTTTCTCAAAACTGGACCTTAATAAACTAGGCGTTAGTTATGTAGTAATATTATATAGCCATAGTTAAGAGTACAGAGCCTAAATAGAAATCGGACAGCACCCGAACTATACATACAATGAAACATGAGCTATACACAGTACAGTAACAACGGCGAAGTGCTCTGAACTCAGATCTAAGGTATAGTCTAGAGGTAGTGCCCACGAACATCAAAGTGAAGCTGGCTTTTGCGAGCTTTGTGTAAGAACCCGTTTTAAAAATATATAGCACTTGCACACTTGTATGTGACATTATTATCTTTTTATAAGTGTAGATTTGATAATAATTAAGTCAGCTTTACTTTGTATATTGTGTGCAAGACATGATCTAGACTATTCCTTTCTCTGAACTCTGAAGCGCAAACACTCCGGCTCTAACATAGAAACGTAACATGAACACAACTTAATGATCGACTCTACACAACTCGTTGACGTTCGGAACACGATATATTGAATATTCAAAAACACTTTCACGTGATTAATAAGGTACTAATTTCACCTTATTGAAACGTTGGCTGCGCTGTTTGATACAGTCCTTTAATCTGTGGTAAGATTACTCAATATTACCAATTATTGAGTTTTAATGCAGTAGCCTCATTTTTAATTACGGACGTGTCTCTCTAGCATTGATAACATTTATTTGTCTTTTCTCTACGATAAGTCTTGGCTTGACAGTACCGTCGCAATAAATATCAAATTTTATTGAAAATCGAAGTATCGTGAAAATGTTTTAGAATGCTTTAGTATTAGTATCCTGAAGTTGGAATTTGTCTTCACGAGACGAGACGAGCGGCTAGCGGGTCGCTTACTCTACTCGTGATATTTACTCGTGCCTACAGTGCATCTTCTTATATTTTGATATAGAATTCATTACAGAAGAGGTTCGTAATGCATGTCTTGTGAATAACCTTATAGGTATGCTTTGACTCTTGTACTGAGAGTTACTTCAAGGGTCTGGTGTTTTTGCACTAGAGGGTCTTCATAGCGGCTTCTTTAGCAGAATCAGAGATCTAAAGGAGGACAAATGCTCCATGAATGCCACAAGTCTGATGTGAAGCCTCTTCTTACCTGCCGGATACACCTACAGGTGCCAATACTATATCATACAGTTGTTTTAAATTTCTTGTGACCTTTGTGCTTAAAATACTGAGTCATGGTAATTATCCGTCCTAACAACAAAAATAGTAAATACAATTAACAAGTAGAACTATCCGTCTATCGTGCTTCCCTTAAACAACCACAAAAACATGAAAGTGAAGTAGTAACTACTTCACGCTGAACAACTTTCTAGCCATGTCAATTATTTTACGAGTAATATCTTTAAAACGCAGATGTTTCTACAAGTTGCGTTACGTTGCGTAATACTCGACTGTACTAAAAACCATATTTATGTTTGTTTTATAGTTATCTCAAAATACCTCGGGCCTTTGAACGATATGAGTGGGATCGAAGTTGACACCATCGACTTTGGCTACGGCTACGTGTGACTCACACATAATGGGACATGCAAGTTGACACGTCGCGTCAACTTCGGATCGTCCACGAGTCATACTATCGTTCCCCGATCTAAAGAAGTTACCAAAAGATTTTTTAATGCCAAAAGGAGACTTGTAACGTTTAACGTTACGGCTCTCGACTCCGACCTGTAAAACTTTCTGTTTATTTTCTTTATTTAATTTAAAAAAATCATTTCAGTTAGAGACTGGTGCAGTAACATTATTAGTACAAATATGTAATTGGGTAGTTGACTGCGTTCAAATCAATGATTTTAAAAACGACCAAAGCACGGTGTGACGTCATACCTTGCTATTTACCATTCAAGTGATTTGATATAAACAGAAGCTGATTTGACTAACCAGTCGACTACCCTATTATTTTTGTAGCTGTCTTAAAACACCATATCCTATATTTATATTTATTAACGAACATTAGAGAGCGAGAATTAAATGATTGCAAACGCGAGAGGCAGTCAGCTGCATCTCGAATACTTGTAATGACCTGTCCTTTTGTGATGGCCAATAAGGTAGCGTATCTCCATTCATGGAAATGTCGTTTGCTAAAAAGAGAAAACAAGTCTGACCTTTAGAATTTGCTGTCTGGTTTCTAGTTTTATTTTAAGCTGTGTAGACGTTTTAGCAACATCATACGACAATTTTAATGAAACAGACAATCAAAACCAAATCTTCGCTCTAAAATATTCGTTAGAAAACAGATAGTATAAGGTGCAGGAGTAGTGTAGTTGTGTTCGTTTATCTGTAGTACGACTGCGCGGGCTGCGCGGGCGCAGGCTGGTCGGCGAGGAACGGGTTGACGGGGTAGACGGGACGCGGTGCGGGCGCCTGTCCCGGCACGCCCAGGCTCTCCGCGCCGGCGTAGCTCTGCATGTAAAACAAATAAAACAGAGCTTTTTCTAGTGTATGGATAGCTGGTCAGATTAGTCTGTTCAAAGGGAGAAATTACTGTCATATCGTGTTATACTCCGTCGTGGTGCCACGAAACTAAACAGGCGTAATATTAGAGGCTTTGAAGATTCAATGACACCAGGGATTAGTGAGGTCGTTCATCAACCTCACAGCTCAAATGATAAAAAGCAAATCAGTCATTAGGAAAGAACATTTGTAGTTACGTGTGCAAATGGTGTAATCTTATTAGTAAGTTTATTTGAATGCCTTGCACAAGTACAGTGGTGAGATATCTTAACCTGTTCGGCAAGTAATAAATAGCTGTCATCCACCAACTAAAATTGGCAAGTAGCTGTCAAAATAGAGCGGGCTGCGGGCTCCATTATATATTTTGTTTATTCCTTCTTGCTATTTAACTAGGTTACTAACAGAAATGTGAATCAGTTATTAAAGATAATATAATTTACCCTTTGTACATAGTTAAATACCTGAGTGGCGCCATACTGATCATGATGCGCCAGATCAGCGAGCCTGGTGGACGACAACGCGCGTGGTAGCGGGTTAGACGGCACCCCGTGCGGAGCCAGCACGCCCGCTTCCGCAACCGCACGCGCTTCTTCATCCGCATCCGCGCCGCCGATGTCTTCCAGCTCGCCGCCGTCGCGGAAGTTGACGAAGGCGAAAGCTGCGAGCGCCACCCCGCACAGGAGCCCGTAGCCAGCGAAGGTCCGCGTGGTGCCCCAGCGAGCTACCGCGATGCCGCCCAGCACCGCGCCGCAGCCGCGACCCAGTCCGTGATGCAGACCTGATAGATAAACACATTTTAAGTTTTTTCAGCGGGTCTGATCGGTAAAATGTGTGAAAATCGTGAGTAGAGCCTTGAATTTGAACCTATAATACCTGTAAAAATGATTGCACTACATATATTTATCTTACTGTTGTGTCATGTAAATAAAATTTATCTTTAATACACTGCATACATATTGATGCAAATATTTATTTCTTTCCATCTCTATCATCATCTCCATCATCATCTATTTGGCTGAGATGACGATATGTTACTACATATTAAACGACTAAAGTAGAGAACCGAGTACCGAGTACAGAGTACAGAGAGAGTAAACTTATGTAATTGCTTAAATCTGGGGGCACGGCAGTGCCCCCGCCAAGTCGAGCAAAAAAGCGGCACGGCCGTACCATACTTTTCTCGAAGCAGTTCAGGCCATTTTCGACCCCCCTATAACTTCGTTGTGGATAAAACTAGAAGCCTGAGTTTTCAGTAACCAAGCAGGCATTGTATAAATACGGTATATTTCAAATTTCAATCAATTTGAACCAGTAGTTTATGAATTATAACTAGTCAAAGTTTCTTAATTTTGTCACTCACTGACTGACTGACTGACTGACCGATCATCAAAACTCTAAGGCACTTCTAGCAGACATAGAAGCTTCAAATTTAGAATGGAATTAGTGTTTAGTGTATAAATCAAGGGAAAACTAAAATATTTTGCAATTTCGGCCTACTTTTTTAGATACATCATCTGCTAGATAACTTTGTAATCCCATATAAATCTGGGGGCAAATATAGAATTACAAAGTTACGTTTGCAGTTATCGAATCAGTGTACCTGTATTAATGGAATAATAGGTGTAGATAAGTACCTAAATATAAATATGTTCAAAGGTAACATGTAAAATGGTCAACGAATTGAAAAAGCAACCAGTAATGGGACATGTCTTATGAAGTTGTACCGAAATTCCGCAAAGTAGGTATCAAGTAGACTAAAGACTAAATGCCTGAAACTGCCATGAAAGAAAGAACTATTATAATCTAACCACGGCCGGCGGAGGTGGTTTATCCACGCTGCGGCTTCCACGCCTCCCGTCCGTCACAGAGAAGAGGCCACTTTCTTCCAGGCAACCTTTGGGTTTTACTGCTATATCACAGGTATACCTACACACGAACCACTAAATTGCATCAGTCAGTGTAAGTATAAAAAATTAAATAATCTATACAAGAATACATATTATAAGCGGGACGTGATATATGAGCTGTTAATGATGATGAAACATAATAAAACTGAAGAGGCCAATTCTGTTCATAAAAAAAACTGGGCAAGCACGTCTTAGCACGTGTCAGGCCTCGCAAAGTGTAGAGTTCCGTAGTTATCCAATACTATACTTACATACTGTAAGGCAGTTTTCACACGACATCGCGAAGGGTAAACGGGGCATTTTACATACATAGGTACCTAGGTACTAACGAATAATTGAATAGCGTGAGCGCGGAAAAATAAGATATATGATACCTACTTATAACATCAGAAAAATAACATAAGCTGGGAGTACCTCCAAAGGGTAGGTGTATGTAGGGTAGGTGTAGGGTAGGTGTAGATTAGGTGTAGGGTAGGTGTAGGCTAGGTGTAGGGTAGGTGCAGGGTAGGTGCAGGGTAGGTGAAGGATAGGTGTAGGGTAGGTGCAGGGTAGGTGAAGGGTAGGTGTAAGGTAGGTGTGCATTTTTACATTGTGTTTTCATGCGATCTACAAAAATAAATGAGATGCCATCAAAAACATAACTTGTAAAAAAACCAAGTCTCGCACGCAGCTTAGTCTACCGTAAAAAGTTGTGAGATCCATGTAATACCAAGTCGGTTAATTTATTCAGTCCCTACTTAAGAGTCCTTCTGTCTTAAGTTATTACGTATAGCTCACCTAACAACATCTTATAGTGACCAGATCAATATTGAAAATCTCTTATGTTTTAAATAAATACATAGATTGACTTGGCAATCGCACTAAACAATCAAATTTAATATAATAATGTATTACTTGTGAGATACATTGTGTTTTTATGCGATTGCCAGGTCAATCTATGTATTTATTTATTTATTTATTCATTTATTTGCAATCATGTATATAAATTGTAGGTATTAAATATAATAGTAAGTGGCATACATGAACCCTGTAAGGTTGTTGCAAAATTATTTAAGTAATTTGATTTAAAACAGAACCAAAACAATGCAATCCAAAATTAACAAAAATTAAATTGTAAAATATAAAATTCTTTAAGTTATTAGATTAAAATAAATATTCTCATAGCAGTCAATTTCAAAAAAATAACATTGTAAAATACTAAATTGTAAAGTGTATAAATTCATTCGATAAAATAATTAAAATTAAATAGTATTGCAAATGATTTTACACTTAAAATATCTATTATTCTATATCATAATTTGCTGTGTGCATTAGAATTTCATTTTATTTATCAATTAGTTTGTCATGAATATACTCGTCAACTGAGTAATAACATTTTTGTAATAGGAATGTTTTAAGCTCGCTGTTAAAACATAAGAGATTTTCAATATTGATCTGGTCACTATAAGATGTTGTAAGGTGAGCTATACGTAATAGCTTAAGACAGAAGGACTCTTAAGTAGGGAAGAGGGACGACCAAGAGATATTAGAGAGAAACACACACATGTGGTTGGTATGTAGTATATTAAACGACTAAAGTAGAGAACCGAGTACAGAGTACAAAGAGCTATATAAACTTATGTAATTGCTTAAATACTAACTTATTGCTAACGCAAGCAATGCGCGTCATGACGTAGTCAGGGTGTCGCGAGCACCACTACATTATACTTATATTGACCTTTCACTTGAACTCCTAAGACCCAAATCTCAAAGCCGATGAAAGAACGCATCGCCCTGGAAATTTAGTATTTCCGCACCTTGATATAATACCCACCATTCTGGTTACATGAAAACATTGCACGTACCTTGAAGAACGCCCTGTGCAGAAGACCGGAGTCCCGACGGCGAGTGGTGCGCGATGTAGGAGCAGCAGGCGGCCCACACGGCGGCGTGGGTGACGCCCTGGACGAACTCGAACGGGAGCACCCACCACGGGTTGGACAGCCACGAGATGTACAGGAACCGCAGCACGTTGCCCGCCAGGCCTAGGCAGAGGACCTGCACAGGCACGTGGGTTAAGACCAGCTGAACATTTATAGGTCCTATATAAAACCTGTTTTAACATTAAGTAGAGCGTCTGGCCAGGCTTCGAATAGATGGGTAAACTAAGACCACTACTGAGAGTCCATTTTTGATTTGTAAATATGTGTCTCCATGTAGCAGAGAGTTTAGAATTGTAGCAGCCAAGCACGTACATGATTACATAGACAGATAGACTAGCACAATATGTAAATTTGGATTTGGTTGAGCGTATAATTGTTATATTCGGCAATAGTGACAAACTAGCCTATCTCCAAAAAGCTAAATCAAATCTGTTTCCAGATTGCAATTTTGGTATTTCTCACCTTAACGTGACCCATCTGAGTGATTAGCTTGAAGCTGAAGAAGTAGGCAAAGATCTCCGAGATATGGTTGATGACGGAAGCGACACCGAACAGTGTTGGGGACCCACCGATGTCCTGTACACAAGAAATAATTCTATGAGCGATGTGAAATTCTGATGACAGTCAAATTCAATGAATCGTACCAACCTGAAGATGCCAAAAGAGGAAAGTGAAAATGAGTCCGATACCGAAGCCCATGAACCAAGCGACGAGCAAGAAAGAGGCCGCCTTGACGTTTTTGAACTGTCGCAGTACGGTGACCCATTCGGGCATCTCGCGCGTGGTCTGCGCGAACACCTTGGCGGGGTGGAGAGCGGGCTGCGGGCGGGGCGCGGGGGCGGAGGTGTCCAGCCCTGGTAGTTGCAGCTGTTCTGCTAGCTGCTGCTGCATTTTCTCCTCGTGCGTCGGCTCTGATGGCGCAACCGGTGCGGGTGCTTCCATCGGAGCGAACTCGTATTTGAATCTTATCTGTGGACAATTTTATTGTTAAATATATTGTCAGTAAACAGAAGAACATAGCATAGAAGGCATTAGAATAGAGGGTTTTCTTATAATTTTACAGGTGAGTTGAGTCTACTGCGCCACTATCACAACTTTTTCAATTATTGTGGTTTTCTCCTAAAGCAGTCATCAGGCTAAGATAGAAGCTGCACACTTCTGTTTGCGAATAACATTTTAGTCAGAAAACGACAGATTTGGTTTTAAGCATCATTGGTGTATCATGTAGGTTGAAAGGTTAATAACCTCCCTTACAACCCCTGGTATCAGTTCAGAGTTATTAAGCCACTAAAGGCTTCTGATATGCTCACTGTAATTGTCATAGATAACAACCAAGCCCAGCGGCTTAACATGCCTACCTAAATACGCATTTCATCAGACTTACCTGCGTGGCGGTAATAAGCGCAGCGCTCATAAGCACGGAGAAGGTGGCGAAACAGATGGTGTAGTTCTTCTCATAGCGCTGCGGGCCACCGCAAGGGTGCGAGCTGAACGCCGTGCTATGGTCCAGCGCGATGCCCACGAAGAACATGGCCAGCCCCCAGCCCAGCGAACCAAACATGCGCTGGTGGCCATATCTGCAACCAAGTTTAACCAAATAAAGGCAAAGTACAAAATCGGTTAACTATTTACTTCTTAGAAAAATGATTTCAATGGTAGAACTAACTAGAAGATGCCTATTCAATCTTGCCTTGAATACATCAGGGTTAAATTCAAAGGTAGAACTAACTAGAAGATGCCTATTCAATCTTGTCTTGAAAACATCAGAGTTAAGCTCTTCTCCACAGATTCCGCCATTGTGTTAGTGAACTCACCCAAACAAATGTAATGACGGATCTAAGTGATGTAATAACATCCTATGGAAATAAATGATTTTGACTTTGACTTTAAATTATTTCGGAAATAAAGACGCAAAAAAAAAAATCTTTATTGTACTGTACTCAAGTTAATTTGAAATAAATTATCATTATCATTATCAGAGTGAACATTTTGCACAAGAGAATGCCGTGAAGCTTACCTGTCAGCATCTTCCCCTAGCAGTGTGATGACAGCCGAATCAGCGAGCGTAATGGCCGGAGCGCTGAAGAACTCCCCGATGACAACCAGTAGCAGAAGCAGGAAGAACGTTTTCTGAATGTCGGGTTTGCGGTACACAATGGAAGAGTGGAGGGGCGTCACCCAGTTGGCGTTGGCTTCAGGGTCATAGTTGATGGCGTCGGAGACGGGGAGTGGGGAGCCGTCGCTTCGCGCGCCGGCTGGGCCGCGGAACGACCGAGTCCCTGGCATCGGTTCGTCTTCATAGTTAGGTGTTGCCAATCGGTAGAAGGATGCGTTGACTGGCTGCACGCAAGCCACTGCGCCTGGTTGCACCCAGCTCAGGGGGAGAGTGAATACCACCCACGCGCCGAGAGACGCCAGAAGAAGTGTGCGCCCTGCAAACGGTTAGTTTGGTGTAGCAATTGTAAGTAGAAGAGAAAGACTTAGGAGGCTAGAGAAGAAACAACTTATACAAAATTAACCACAGTGTAACACCCCCCCTCTACCTAGCCTGCTCTAATCTAACTCTAACTCTCTATACTTTCTACATACTTTATAACTAACACCCCTCTGTCCCTCTTAAAACGCTAATTAACTTAAATATGGCCAAGTGAATCATCTAGTGGTAAAAACTCTACATTGTGAACCGCTCATTAGTAACCCTGATAGTTTTAGTGAGAACTATAGATAGACCCTACGAATTACCTACCGAACATAAACAAGTATTTAACCTAGCATGCTTCCTGGAAGAGTTTTAATGTTAATAGTGCAGTAAGTTTCTTTTTTTATCATGATATTACATTATTGTTATTTGTACAAGAACCTTTTATCATAAAGAAATTATTTATTTAGCTAGAAAATGTAGGAATGGTTTAGCAAATTAATCATAATAAATAAATATAGTTAGGGTATAAGAATATGAACATTTAAAATAATCTTGTAAAATCTTGTAAATGTGGTATTCTATTTATGTAAATAAATAGAATTAGAATCATAATGGACATTAATAGTTTTTTAGTAGAAGATCCCCGACCCACTCAGGACATCGTCATTCCAGACTTTCTTCCAGAAAACCCTTTAGGAACAAGGACTCAAGAGGGTTGGCTCCTCGGATTGATGATCCTGGATGGGGTATAACCAACCAAAATTACTCTGTTCCAGATCTTCTTCCAGAAAATCCTTTAGGAACAATCCATTATTATTAGGATAGCAAAACAATTAAGATTTATTTATATCTTCTTACTTGCATTAAAGATTTTATGCTTGAAATCAATTAAGTGAGACTTTAAATATGTAAATTTATAGTTAAGTCTGCATCATTCCAGATTTTCTTCCAGAAAATCCTTTAGGAACAATCCATGATTATCTTATACTAACATTAAGGTTTTATGTTTGAAAACAAATGTGACTGTATTAATTTTATATAGTTTAGTCAACGTCATTCCAGATTTCCTTCCTGGAAACCTTTTGGGAACAATTCATTAATATTAGAACAACAAAGTAAATAAGATTTATTATTTTATATTATAATTAGCATCTAGGTTTTATGCTTGAAAATAGACAACTGTGACTTGACATATTGGCTTTATTCATTTTAGTTATCACAAAGTAAACAAGATTTATTTCTTTATGTTCTTATTGATAAAAATAGATAAACAAATATTGAATAATGACTCTAATGACTTTACAATTAATTCCTTTATAAAATAGGTTATTCAAATTATCAACTTTAGATTACAACAAAAGATAAATGATCCTAGGAATGATTTTTATCTTTCCAGTCTAATAACTCAGATTGTAGTTATAGAAGAGAATCTTATATGGTTTCTAGATGTCTTAGCATTTAGTACAGTTTGCCTTTCATATAGTGCAAATACAAAGTAAGCTGTTGATGAATCAATCTGAAATATGGTGGGACGTCCAATCCGTCTGGTATGGAAGTAAACCACCGGAGTGCTATTGCTTTTCCTACAGATCCAAATATCAACAAACTATGGTTTGGTTGTAAGTAAATATTGAAATTGAATAATTTTATTACCGTAGGAAATAATAATGCAATTTGAGCTAATTGATTGTACTTGACAATAATCATTCCTTTGTATCAAAATTAACAAATTCTTCTTATTGTGTGGACCATATACGGCTGGCTGGTACTTTCAAGATATTTATTTATTTGGTTATTTTATTAGAATGAAGTTTGAATCTTAGAGAGAATCAACTGTTATTATAATCTTATCTTTGAAAGGTTTACCTAGTCAGTTTTATGGAATTTGAACTAAGTAAATTATTTATTATTTAGCAGTAGTGATTATGGAAGATTCAATATACTTTAACCAAGTGAATTATTGATTGCAATTTAATACATTTTCCATTGATGATTATTTTTAGGTTATACTGAGTAAAGTATTTCTTTCTAATTAATATTAAAATGGAAAGTTTTAGTATGTAACTTAGATGGTTTATTTATTGTCATTTTATACCTTTCAGTAAGTAGGTATCTAATGATGATTACTTAGGCTTTAAATTTTATAAAGGTAAAGAGTTTCTTACTATTTGTTATTTAACAATGAAAAGTAGGTTTTAATATGTTTAACTGGGTGATCAATTGATTGCAATTTATATCTTTTAGCAGTGAAGTTTATTTAGGTTATATACTGAGTTTTATAGAGGTAAGCTGTTTCTTACTGGTAGGTATTTGATATTATTTAGCAACGAAGTAGGTAACTAATAGTTTCTAAAGCAGTTTTGGTAAGCTCTCTTTCACTGAATAGAGTATATATTTTGACTTGATATAAGTGATCCCAAATAAGTTCTATGACATCCGTTTCCCTATTGAATTTACCTTCCTAGTTAAGTGTTTTACATATAGGTAGGCAAAACTAGAGATATTACCTAAATATCTCACATTACATTGAAAGTCTAGCTGATTTTTGAAGCAAATGTGTAAGTATTCTATCATCCGTTAGGTATCGAACTATCCTACCTATTCTCCGTAAGTTTCAACAGCTAGAGGAAGACCTCACATTTATAATTTAATCGTGTGATGTGTGGTGGTACCTTCCAACGCCACAGGAGAAGAAGGTCTAATCGAAACGAACTAACCAGACGGGTTGTGGCGAGACCCAGTGAGTGCCTACGTTCTAAGCCACGTGTGATTGTACTCTCCTTCTACGCGCTAATACGCAAAGATCGAGAAAGAGGGTACCCGTTCCCTGCACATGTATTGGGACAGAAGAAATGATCCTGTGCAACAGAGCAAGTTTGTGTGTTCCTCTTCAACGAAACCTTGCCCTCGTTACACAAAAGCAAATCATCTGGGAACTGAAGTCGCTGATAGTAAAAGCGACCACCGGTCCGTTCCAAGATACCGGCTTCTACAACGTGACGAAACTACGTTCTTTTTCTAACTGTTCCGGAGAACGTTTAGAACAGAACCAGACCATTTGCCAAAAACAGCCACCAAGTTCGGAAACCTTGGATTTAAATCAGATACAGATTTATGCCAAGCCGTAAAGAAAACCCCTTTGAAAATATTTTAATTTTAACGAGCACCTACTAAAAAAAAAACAAGAAACAATTTAAACTGAAACTTTTATAACTTTACAACTTCCCAAACTTATTTGAAATTTCCCACAAATTTTACGTATCAAAACTTTAAGCTTTACAAAACCCCTTTGCCCACAAACTCTACAAAACAATCTTTAAACTTTACAAGAACATTTAAATAACAAAACTTTAAAGGAATTTAAATTAAAATTTACCCCAAGGATTAAGAAATACTAAAAGAAAGTAAACTTTCTAATAATATCTAATAATCCCACACAAAAAACCCCACAGAAAACTCTAAGAAAATATTTTACCGCGACGGACAAGGCAACTGCACTGAGTGATAATCGAAAGAATAATGAATAAATGACCTTCGCGCCTTTGGTATTTATAGCCTCCTGGGTGAGTCTCGAACTCATGCTCGGGCGTGCCTGAACGTGAGTATCGGCGTCAAGGTCACCGTATTTTTAGGGTTCAATTTCCAAATTGTTAGCTTTTCCATACAATTTAATACAAAAATATAAATTTATTTAATTTATTCCTTATTTTTTTAGTGTTCCGTATTCGATGTTTTATTATTTTAATGCTTTATTTATTATTTTTATTATGTTTTTAGATTCTTTAGTGTTGTAAATTCATGTTTACTTTAAGTGAACTTATTTTGTAAAGGAGTAAGCAGAGCCTTGTATTTTTAACTTGTTTTAATATTAAATAAATGAATGTCGTATTAATTGAAGTATTGAGTAATGATCGTTAGTGATTATTTAGCGTTTGTATTAGAGAAAGAGATGTAATCGATTAGTAGTTATAATGATTTGGAATTTATTTGTGAAATTGTTAACGGACCCAGGTTGGTTCCGTTACAACAGTAAGTACAATTTAAGACAGCGTGAAGATAATAGGCTCATTATTTTTTTTACATTCGTTAAGCGTTATTGAGGGTCATGTAAAATTACTTCCCTGAATGATATTCGCGTGTCATGGTGGAGTCATACACGAGTTTGGAAACCGCTGGAAAAGGATCCATTCCAATATTTTAACCTAACCAAACCTAGGCTGGTTCAAAATAAACACGAAACATAACCAGCATATTAGTATCTGTGGAACAGTACCTTTCTGCCAGCGATCAGCTAATCCCCCCCAAAAAGGTGCAGACAGGAATTCCACAAAAGGCCTGGTACCAATAAGTAGACCACATTGCCCCGCGTTCATGCCCATCTGCTTGAAATAGACGCCCATGAGTGGGAAGAGTGAGCCGAAGGCCGAGTAGAAAAAGAAGTAGAAGGTCTTGACGGTGAGCAGCTCTGGGTCAACGGCCCCGGCGCCGCACACCAGCTCCAGCACATCGCTGCGCCCGCGCACCTTGTGCGTCGCCTCCTTCGGCTCCGGGTACCTGCACACACACACACACACACATACAATCGGTGAATAAATTATTAATAGCATTACACAGGTTATGTTACAATGTAGTGCTTATGGCTCTGTGGAAATTTTGGTGGCATTCTTGCGCTTGTGAAACTTACCAACTGCCAGACGGACTCAAACTGAAACTTATTTATAATGTAATATGTATCACTTGTTATGTTCTTCATTAATGTGATTGTTGTTGAGGAGATAAATCCTTTATTATTATTTATATTCCTTATTGCGCTCTAGAATAACAACAAAGTGGAAACAGGAAGAGGTGCACACTGTACAGTGCTTAGTCTTTTGCATTGTTGTATGATTTTCAACTATTTAAGGCCTTTGTTTGTATTTGTTTTGTTTGGTTTCGTGTTAACATTTTGTTTTAATGAGAATAGGTTGTTTGAGTGACAAGATTTTCTCAATTTTGAATTATGAAAATAACACTTTTTGTACCGATAACACCGCAAAAATTATCATTACCAACATTTCTTCAATTTTCATGGAACAAATTATCATTTTCTGCAATGTAGTTTCCCCTGCATCCAAACTCCTATATCGCTGCTTCTAATAGAATATACCTATAGATACAAGCCTGTCCGTTTAGACCCAACGTGACTTATATTTTTTGTCTTATAAATATTCGAACTGGCTTGCAATCAATTTCCTAGTATTAGATTGCTAAAATGTGCAATCTCTTTGTAGGTATTATTCTTGTATTTGTATAGAGGCGTTACCATAGAAACATAAAGGCCGACAGACGATTACAGATCTTTTTTTGCGTCCTACACACGTTACCTACGCAACCGCGATATTGCTACGAATTCGCTACGGCTATATCCTGCCGCCTATGCCATAGGCTGTAGCGTCGTAGCAGACACCTGTACTACTTGTTCTAATGTTTATGACTCCCTAGTATTTTCTGGTTCTCCAAGTACTGCCTTTTGTACATAATAAAAACTGATATTCTTAGTTTGATCTTAAAGATCCTGAATGTATTTCCTATCTGCCCACAAGCAGCCAAAAACAAAAATAATAGTATTTGTATTAGAAGCTATTGTTATTACTTATTCTGTGCAAATATTATCATAGTTGATCACAAAAATCTGCTACGACCTACGTCGTAGCAAATGTGGCTACGATCGTAGCAATAAACAAGAGAGTAGTTTTCTTTATACAGTAGTATAGAAGTAGTGGTATTATGAAAATAATTTAAACTCTGTTTAGAGCATTCAAAATACCATCTCATCATCTCTCCATAGCCTCGCGTTAATCCAATTTAGGTCAAGTGTAGAGTATAGAGCGGCGGCGCTGGCGGCTCGAGGCAAAGGCTTCCTTGGATCACTTCATTACTTCTCCTTTGGAGTATCGCTTCCACAAGATGGCTCTCAAATACCTAATCTTCCTCGACGAAACAGGTCAATCTTTAACGTACTCACTGTATCGGCCTTCAATCCACGTCGCCGGGAAATCGAGCTCCCGTCCCAATATGTACACTCAGTAATTATTTTCGGTCGGAATTCGTAACGTGATTTCAACGTGATTAAGTTTTCTGTTTGAGCAACCTTGAGAGGGCTTATATAACAGCTATAACGCTGTTATTGGTGTTGGGAGTTTTAATATAGTTACCTGTGAGTTAAGACACTTGTGATTTAATTCTCGATTTCGAAGCTATTAAGTCCGTATTGTTTATTATTCTGTTCATTCGAATAGATTAGAATCAGGTACAACGTATCTGGGTTACGAAATAAAGATTTGTATTGCCTGTCATACCTGTTGGCTAAGGGCGTGCTTTAGATACGTTTTTATAAGAACAAACTATAGTAAATGTTTTGTGAGGTAAAAAAATTATCCTTGAAAATATGTGGTTGAAAATTTAGATGATTTATCCTTTTCAATTATCTAACCTTTTCAGTATCTATCCTAGCGGGCGTATATCTGAGCGGGCGTAACACTAAATAGGGTGTGGAAAAATACAGACCTGCGCTGCGAGGTGTGTTTCTACCAATATTGTTACGTACGGAAACCGACCGTGATGATGAACGATTTTGTCATTAATTGTTGGAAGTACGAGTATGTGTGACATACAGTATGTGTGACATACAGGAAACATACAAGAATAACATTTTCTTTGATGCATTTACGTCAGTATTTGATTGTTATTACCGCGTTAGTAGTTTTTATCAATTTAGGCCAAACAAAAAAAAACTGAAGCCAGCATGTAGTATTTCGATCATTTTACACTGACTTTTTTAACAACTATACTAATACGTTACGTTGATACGATTTTTGTCACGTAATGATTTGAAGCTCTCAGACAGTGGAGGGTTCACGTTTTGAGAACTCTGATCACGTTCTCTTTACTTCACAGCAGAGGCCACCTGCTACTGGATGACTTAAGCTCCGTAATCTAACTTCGGTTTCATCTTCACGACTTCACGATTAGCCACCGTGATGGCCTCCATGATGTAGCTTGGTACTTCCGATAACAGGCTAGATAGCTGTTTACGTTATTGACGGAAAACGTTTTACCACAAGCATTGCCGTAAAATCTATTCCTAATTAAGATTTTTCCACCCTCCGACAAGAGCCCGGAAGGCCGGGTTCTTATGTCACTTATGTCGTATTCTGGAAATTACATCAGTTGATCGATTTTGAACTATTTCTATCACTTTTAAAACATGTAAGAGATATTATTAAAAGGCTTATCACAATCGTTATCTCCATTTAGGATTCGATCTATCGATGTTGTTGCGGAGTGGTCACAGGCTACCGCGGTAGGCTCGTTAATAATTTTTGAAGCTACGACTTTTTTTGGAATATCCTGGTATTTGGAAGTGGTTTATTCTCCATGGTTGGTAATTCACCTGGTGGTGTCGACCTCCCCATACTCGTCAGGGTTGACGAGAGGCCGCGCGGGCAGGGCTGCGGGCGCGCCGCCGTGCGGTGCCGCCTGCATTCTGCTGGCTACTGCCGCGCCGCTCCAGGGCTGCCAGCTACAGGCAACGCAAACTGACTAATATACCGTTAGCTGCAGAGAAATCGGACCCCCTAGCATACTTCTTGCTTTACCGATTTCTCGGCAGCTGACTGTACTGCTGTTCTGTTAATAAACCGACGTGGTTTAGCGGTAGAGGGTTTTGTACTCGTTCTGTTCTGAGTTTTATTTGGATCCTAGTGGGGATACTGTAAAAATAAAATCAATAAAATCAAATAAAAGCAAAGCCATGGCTTGGAATTACCTTTTGGATGAACTTTGAACCAGCCACTATCAGTAAAAAAAATATTTAAAAATAGGCATACATTATTATTTTACATAAATATGACGTAGACAATTGTCAGAAATGTATTTCTGTATTTTTGTATTGTATTTCTGCTGTAGCGGGGGACGATGGTCTTTAGATTGTTCTCGACAGTACAATACAGTATGTATACGTATAATATATAAACGTTATGTTGGATAAGCTATCCTATGGTCTTGGTTTCAGGCTAATTGTGATTTGCAGTGACTCTACTATAATGTTCTAACGTCGTATGATTAGTATAATTCTAGAACAACTTTAGAAGCGTAATCTTTGCTCCAAGTGTAATCCATAGCCATTTCTCTCCCAAAACCTGCCAGTTGATATAAATTCAAGTAATCTGGCACCCCACACCCCCGCGCCCTCACCACGCCCCGCACCGCGCGTCAATAGCGCCCGCGGACCACGCATGCGCGCCCAGCTCCGTACATACCGCCCTAACAGGTCGGGCGGGGACGTCGGATAAGCGTTGCTATTATAATCTGTTGGACAATCCTTACTATCTTTCTTCTTCTTATCGTATAATCTATAAGCTATCAGTATGTATATATTTTTTTAAGCGTATGGGTCGTAAAGTCGACGACTTACCTCACAAACTACTGTAAAATTTGAAGAACTGCCAAACGCCTATTTCCCGTAGATAATAGCCGAAGGCTTAATATGCCTACTGGAACACGAAATTAATCGTGTTCAATTGAGGACATGATGGTAGAAGGAATTTTTGTTCGTTATCTCTATAGTTTACGCTGCCGTAGCGGCTTGCTACGACGACGTAGCGCGTAGAAAACGACTTTCCAGTTCAGCCACCCTACGACAACGATTGATGTCGCCGCTACGACGGAAATAATAGAAATGGAGACTTGAAATTTTAATAATAATATACAATGGTTTACTACGGTGGCGGCGTAGCGCGTAGAGAAAATCGTACGATTATACGATATCGTACTTGTAGCCACCCTATGATATGACTACGATTTCGTAGCTGCTACGACGGAAATAATAGAAATTGAGATTTGAAATGTTCGTTCCCGCCTTCTTCTTCATGCATGCTCTTTCCTTGGTTCCCTCAAGCGCTACACAGCATCTACCTCTATCCTAATAAGTTTTCAATAGGCGCTGGGTTCGATTCCAGCATTCCGAGCATATTTAATTTGTTTAGAAACATGATTTTTGTTTTGTGTCATAAATACGTAGGTAAGTACATAAAATAGTACCGGTTTCAGCTATTTTCGGGGGAGGCCTTTGTCCAGCAAAAGCCGTCTCTCAAGCTGAATTGAAATTTAATGATGCTAGCCAGATGCTAGTCATCCTTTCGAAACAGAACTCATAACACATGTAAAGAAAAGATAGAATGTTTGACATTTTGACTATAATTTTACAACAACTTATCTAATTATTTTATATTTCCATTATAGGTGTGTTACGTACGAGCCAGCAGGTCGCGTGGGGCGGTGTGTAACGTCACGCATGCGCACGGACGCGGCGCCAGCTCGCCGTGCGCGGTGCGGCTTGAGCCCCCTTACGATGACTCACTACTGGCTGGTTAGTGACCATTGAACATCAAGACCCTTATACATCAAGACTCTAATAGAGCGCGTCGGTAGTCTAGTGGTTCGGACCACTGTCTTCCGTCCGGTAGACGCAGGTTTGATCCCCACCACGTACCAATGTGTTTTCGAATTTTGAATTCATTATATACGTTTTTTGACGCTCTTACGGTGAATGAAAACATCATGATGAAATCTACACACTCCTGCGAAAAATTCAAAGGTTGTATGTGAAGTCGACCAATCCGCACTGGGCCAGCGTGGTCGACTAAGGACTAACTGCCCTCATTCAAGGTAGGCTTGAGCCTCTCGGCGGGGACGTATATGAGCTGTTGATGATGATGATGATGATGCCTTGCTGTAGTACAGTGGCAAGTTAACTTAATCCGTCAACTAAACTGGATCAGTAGTGTTAACCGAACTTTTGAATCTTCTGAAACCTTTTTATGCAAGCTGACAAAACAAACTGATAAAACAAAAGTAGTATAGTTTCATGGGCTGAGCTAACATCCGAGAAAGAAAGAAAGATAAATAAGAACAAAAACAAAAACGTTGTATATTTCTAAGATTTGATTGAACTAGCACTAATGTGCCATCGTGTGTTGGCGTGGGTGTGCGCCTCGTCATCGTATCACGCACGAACGCTACCCTCTAATGTGCCATCGTGCGTTGGCGTGGGTGTGCGCCTCGTCATCGTATCACGCACGAACGCAACCCTCTAATGTGCCATCGTGTGTTGGCGTGGGTTGGCGTAGAAGTTGAGTTGTTCATGAACTGTAATAATATTGATATTTTATGTATTACAGAGCACTTTTTAAAAAGTTATCAGTTCATGTTCAGCTTTAATAACCACCACGTAGCTAGTTCGTTCAACAGAAAAAAAGCAGAACGCGGTGGCTCCTTAATACTTGTTAATAATAGTTTTAAATATAAGGAACGAGTTGACATAGTGAGCCTGTCAGTTGAGCGTACTATTGAAATAGCCTGTATTGAACTTGAACAACTTATTGTAATGAGCGTATACAGACCACCAGATTCATCTTTTGATTTATTCGAAAAGATAATGGATGAAGCGTTGACTAAAATCAGCGATAAAAACAAAATTTTTATAATTTGTGGTGATTTTAATGTTAATCTGTTAGAGGATAATAATACTTGTACTAGATTTAAATCTTTATTTTTATGTCACAACATGAACTATCTTTTTTTGGAGCCTACTAGAATTACTGCAACATCTGCTACTTGCATTGATAATATATTTTCTAACATTACGCCTACTTACAAATCGGTCATCAATAAATTAACCTCTGATCACTCTGGTCAGATAGGTATATTCAATATTAAAATAAAAAAGGACCAAAAAGAGGATATTACATGTGTCCCCATTAGTGACACTCGGCTAGAACACTATAGGAATAATATTTTAGATAAATTATCGGAAATACCATACAGTGACGATCCAAATTTATTGTATAACTCAGTATTTAACTTTGTCAAAAATGAATATGATACGGTATTTAAATCAAAAACTATAAAAGTTAATAACAAAGCTTTGTTTAGTGATTGGGCGACAGCGGGAATTCATAGGAGCAGACGAAAATTATATGAACTCTATGAAGAGAAATCATATAACAAAAGTACGGCCTTTCTAGATTATGTTCGTAGTTATTCAAAAATGTTTAAACGTGTTTGTGCCGTAGCTAAATCCAATTTCATTAAAAACAAAATTGAATCTAGTAGCAATGTAATACATGGAAAATTATAAATAGCGAGACTGGAAAGGCCAAAGCTACGCATAATAACTTCAAGCTTAAAATAGATAATCAATTGTTAAGTACAGACCTAGAAGTAGCAAAAGCTTTTGAAAATTTCTTTACGGACATTCCAGTTTCAACAACCAAGTCTTTAAATTCATCTCCCGCTGCTGCTGAATCTATACTTAAGCAGAACTTTGAGGAATGTAAAACAGATTTTAAATTTAGGCACGTAAATAATGAGGACATTGTAAAAGCGTTTAAATCCCTGGAAATGAAAAAGACGGCTGACGTCCATGGTCTATCTGTAAAAATTATAAGTTCCATTATAGATTGTATCGCACCTCACCTTTGTTGCATATTTAATCAATGTATAGATAATGGTGTGTTTCCTGACTTGATGAAACTAAGTAAAGTGATACCTTTATTCAAAGCCGGTAGTACATCAGACCCCACAAATTTTAGACCTATATCGATACTACCAACTCTTAGCAAAATATTTGAAAAACTCATACTTAATCAATTGCAGAGTCATTTTTATGTCAATAATTTAATTCATGTTGCTCAGTTTGGTTTCACAAGGGGTCGTTCAACAGCCGACGCTGGTGTTGAGCTAATTGACAATGTTTTTGGTGCCTGGGAAGACGCAATGGATGCAATAGGTGTATTCTGCGATCTATCCAAGGCTTTTGATTGCGTCCATCATGACATTCTTGTCAGGAAGCTACGCCATTATGGTGTAAAAGATCAGGCTCTTGGCCTTCTGGAGTCATATCTAACAGATAGGGTTAACAAAAGAAATTACACATTGAAAGGTTTTGTTCTATTCTTGTGTATAATTTCTTCTTTTCCTTTCCGTAATATCTTTACGTTACAACCTAAATCATCTAAAACTAAATATGGACCATTATATATTTCATCCATCTTATTACCTACCTCATTACGTACTAGTAAGTAATCATCTCTATGGTAAGTTACTGAATTTACCTTATTGTCATATTTATTTTTACGATTTTGTTTACTAATCTGCAAGTTATTCTGAGCATCTTTCTGTGCTAACTGAAGTCTGTATTTTAATTCTAACGGATAGCTGTCGTAATTATACAAAGGATCTACGAAATCAGCTTTAAAATTTTGTGGTAACATGCAAGACTTACCGAACACTAGCTCGTGTGGCGTGTACTTGGTCTCACTGTGGACGGTGTTGTTGTAAGTGAAACACCAATAGGGAAGCCAACTACTCCAATTGCCTGTTTTATTTTCACAACTTATTCTTAAGTACGCACCCATTGTTTTGTGACTATTTTCCAAAGCTCCGATCGACTCATGATGGTATGCTGTTGAAGTTAAATGATTTATTTTTAAAAGTTCACAAACCTGTTTCATTGTAGAGGAAATAAATTCTGTACCTCGATCCGTAGCTATCTCGCGAGGGATCCCATATCGCAAAATAAAGTTATCTACGAACGAACGAGCTACACTTACCGCGTCCTTCGTGTGTAGTGGGTACGCCTCTACATACTTAGATAGTTCACACTGTAGCGTGAGTATGTAGCAGTAATTTTGTGCGTCCTGGGGTAATGGACCGACTATGTCTAAATAAACCTTTTCAAATGCGTAATTGGCAGTAGTTGTTATCTCCATGGGCTGTTTTGTATGTACTGAATATTTTTGTTTTTGACATAACTCACACTTAGAAACAAAATCTTTAATATCTTTGTCCATACTAGGCCAAAAGTAAAATCTTTTTATATTATTTGACATTCGCCTGATGCCCGCGTGGCCACTTGTGGGCAGGAGGTGAAAGTCATTGATTATCACGCGCCTATCATCCCTATCATTTATTTTTTGAACACCTCTGAGAACACATACTCTCGGTCCGGACCATTTCTCATATTTATTTATCTCTCTTATTAATTCAGCTACTAAATATTTATTTCCTTCATTTTTAATTATGCATATCTCACTTATTTTCAGCTTCTGACATATAATAGATAAATCCCTCACCAACACGTCTCGCGTAGTTGATGCTCGAGATAAGCTATCTAAATAAATTGCTGATTTACTTTCCACATAAACAAAATTATTATAACGCACTGTCACATTTCCTTCTCGTTCAAATTTTCTAATCACATTGCTATCTACCAAAATTAACTCCACCATGTCATAGGGTCTTTTAATAATATCCACAATTCTCGGTTGATCAGGCCTCGAATTTCGTTGAATATCATTACAAGACGTATGAGCAGGTGTGTTACTGCCCTTACTCTCTTGCATACGTCGCGCTTGCGCCCTTGTCATAACGTTCATTACGTGCTCATTCAACCGCTTCAGATCGTCTGACGTCACCTTGATACGAGATAATGCATCAGCCGCGGAATTGGCGCTGCCTTTCAAATATTCTATATCGAAACTATATTCTTCAAGTTGTAAACGAAATTTTAATAATCTGCTTGTTGGATCCCGCATTCCAAATAAATATATCAAAGGTTTGTGATCCGTCTGTATTCTAAACTTTCTGCCGTATAAATAAGGTCGAAAGTACTTCACGCTCCAAACTATTGCCAAAAGTTCTTTTTCAATAGTTGGGTAATTAATTTCGGCTTTATTTAAACTGCGACTTGCATACGCTATCGGCCGCCCGTTACTATTGCATAGCACCGAACCTATTGCAATACCTGACGCATCGGTCTGTAAAAGGAATTCATTCTCTTCTGAGAAATTAGGATAATCAAGAACTGGTGGTGTCATTAAAACTGTTTTTAAAAATTGAAAAGAATTTTCGCAGTCCTCCGTCCATACAAATGGTGCATTTTTACAACATAATCTATTTAAGGGATAAGCTAATTCTGCAAAATTGTTGATAAACTTGCGGTAATAACTAGCAAATGCTACAAACCTTTTTACATCATCCGAATTTTGGGGTTTGGGGTAATTTTGAAGCACCTTTGTTTTTTCTGGATCCGGCAAAATTCCTTTTTCCGACACTATATGGCCAAGATATAAAATTTCTTTTTGTAAGAACTGGCATTTTGCAGGGTTTAATTTTAAATTTACTTGTCGTAATCTTATAAATATGTCTAACAAATTTTGATTGTGCGATGCCAAATTTCTGCCAAAACACACAAGGTCGTCCTGATATACTAAACACTGCTCATAATTTAAACCGGACATAGCAACTGTTATCATTCTGGAGAAAGCGTTAGGGCTGGTTTTCAACCCCATCGGCAATCTCGTCATTTGGTATTGGTTTTTGCTTGTTGAAAAAGCTGTATATGGCCTACTATCTCTATGTAAATTTATTTGGTAAAAACCCTGGTATAAAAATATACGGCTCCTGCAAGTGAATCTAAGATTTCCGATATGTTGGGCAAAGGAAATTTGTCGTCCTGAATCTGGTCATTTAACTTTCTGTAATCAATCACGATACGCCATTTTTTGACACCAGTATTGTCTATCCTTTTTCGGTACTAGCAATAACGGACTTGACCATGCACTTCTAGCCTCTTCTATTATTCCATCATCTTTCATACTTTGTATCTGCCGATCTATTTCCGATTTTTGTGTATGAGGAAGTCTATACGGTTTGATATAAACGGGTTTACTATGGGATTTTAGCTCAATACTCTGCTCATAAAGTGATGTTGTACCCAACTTGTCACCTGATAAGTGAAAAACATCCGGAAATTTTGCGCAAATTTGTTCAATCGATGTTCGCTCATCTTCTGACAGTCCATCCAACTTTAAACTTTTAAATAATTCTTTCACTCTCTCCGCGTTCATATTTGGTCTATCAAACTGACATACTTCATATTCATCCAAATTAGTAATATTTACGGTGAAAAAATTTAACGACACATCTGACTCCCGCGTATTTAAAATCTTGATAGGTATTCTACCGTTTTTCGGTGTTGCTATCGAACTAGCTACGTATATTCCTTCACATAATTCCTGCGAGCCAATAACACAATCTTGTGTGACGTTTGTATTTATGTAGTGTATGGATTCACTACGGGAAGGGACGGTCAAATATGAACTATCCTGTTTAAAATATTCAAAGTTTATTGTCAAGAAATTGTTACTATTACTAAGCAAACGCAAAGTTTTTAATTCATAATCCAATTTAGCTTTATGTTTTATGAGAAAATCTTCGCCCAATATGCCATCTGTCTTACACGGTAATTTATCAAAAACATAAAATTTGTGCATAAACTCTTCTCCTTTGTAATTTAGTTTTAAATATACAAAGCCCTCACAATAAACCTTTCCTCCGACTCCATTTATACAAAGCTTCTGTTTATGGATTGGAATGTGTAAACTTTCCAATCTATCACGCTTGACAACTGAAATAGAAGCGCCGGTGTCAATTAACCAATCATAGCAATCTTGTTCTAAATTAAGTGATACTTTGTTTAAACAACTGCATACTAATACGTACTCAGTCTCGAAAAAACTTATGCATATGCATTAGGTCTTGATTGCATTGTTCCGCTCCATATTGGGCTGATTCTGGCTCAAATGTCGTGCCGCTTGTCGGGTTGTCACGTTCCAATTCCATAGTATGCACGTGTCTGTTTCGGGGGAATCTAGAACGACTATTGTACGCATACCTGCCACCAGACGAATTTCCACGGAAAACTTGCCTACCACTGGGTTGGCGAGTGGGTTGCTGTGGACGATTGAACGTTGGTACTTGCTGCCGGTGGTTCGTTCGAGCTCGGGAATAATTTTGATTTCCTCGAAAACCTCTATAAAATCCTCTGCGGCCTCTAAACCTGTTAGGTGAAAAATAATTCTGGTGCAATATACCCATAACATCTGCAAAACTTGATGCTGATGTTGACGCTTGCTCCTCCTCTTGAGCTACCTGGATGGCGTCCTTCAGGGATTGAAAGTCGCGTGCCGCTATAATAGTTCCGAGCCTACGATTTCTCAGTCCGTCGGCGAATCGCTTTATTGCGATTTTTTCATTTAAAGGGCGCAAAATGTTGTACGCCTCTGATTTGCCTTCAGCCTGCGAAATCGTAAGATCGATAAATAACTCTGACAATTCCTTACCAAAATGTTCGACTGACCGTTCATTCTGTCGTATGTTGTGCATCCTGGTGTGTATAGCTGTTGCTGCTTTATGGGGCAAAAGCTGCTTTCGCATATCCTGTAGTAAAGCAGTCACGTTATCATAAGTTGTACTCAACTTCAGTTTTGCTGACTGGGACAATCGAGTTTTTAATACAAAAGTAATTAAATTTGTGCGCGCTTCCGTCTTTAAAGTTGAACTATAATAATCAATCGCGTCAATTAATTCTTTTGTATTAGCCTCTGTATCAGTCATAGTTGGCAACATGCTCAGAGCAACTTTTAGTTCAAAATCTGCCATTTTTGGTTGCAGAGTCTGCGTTTCCCGTGAATAGTCCTTTAAACAAAATTCTTTTATAGAGTCATATACATTTACAATTTTTTCGCACAACTTATTTGCCTCTGACACAGACTCACTATCTAGCAAACGCTCTTTTATTTGTTTTGAAATTATATCTGTCACATCATTAAACTTTAATATTAAATCTTCTGCTTCTAATAACTTTTCATTTAATCTTTCCTTAGTTCTACTTGGGTAATTTAACTTAACTAAATACTCCTTTATACTTTTTAGTCGATTATAAATTGGAAGTAATTCTAATGCCATTACATTAGGTATATATAATAAATGTACTCATTTTATTACTAATTAAAAATAGCAGGCTACTATTATTAAACAAGTAAAAATAATAAATTTGTCCATCGTAATTTAACACCTCCGAACTCATTACTGAATGACCTACGACGATGACGCAATGTCACATATGAATAAGTAAATAAAATGCACAAGGAACACTTACGTTCTTTTTTTGCACTATTAAATTCACTTTTATGACGTCGATTCACTTAACTGATACACCCAAAGGAAGACGGACTCCAATGTCACCCGGCTGCTGCTGCCCGTATACCACCCGTGGCTCCCTACGGAAAGAGCCTCGCATCCGATACAAAGCTATCTGGTTCAACATCCAGCCTTCATGGCATCTTCTATACATTTTGTAGGCACCGTACAAACCAACTACGACCAAAAGAGTGCAGACTATGTTCAGCATAATTTTCATTTTTGTAAATGTGCTCGTGTGACTCCGACAAAGTACTCGCGTTGGCTCCAACTGCATTTTGCAGGACGAAAACGTCTTCCTTTCACACTTGTTTGACACATGCTGGTTGATGGTGTAGAAAAGTGGTAAATAAAAAAAAAAAAAAGTTACATTTTTCCACTAAAGACCAAAAAAGTTTTCACACAGCAGTATTGGTAACATTTCACGTAATCACCACGTCACAGTCTAAACATTGTAGAACATTACTGCGCGCGCTCCGCGCGTAAGCCGATAGGCTCCCCAAATATGGCAGCGGTCGCCATATGAAGGATTGGCCCTATGAGGAGTGTAAAAGAAACAACCGGCTCCGAGGAGAGAACTAATACAACTGATTTATTGATATAATTACCAGCGTATACAGACTTATACAAGATAGATAGATATAGATCTCTATAAAACTTATACTACTTACACTACAAGATGGTCGATGTTAATGGGAAAAGATCACCCGGATCTTCAATAAGTATGGGCGTCCCGCAGGGTTCAATTCTTGGACCTTTCTTGTTTTTAGTATATATTAATGATTTACCTTATCTTGTTAAAGCAAAACATGGGTTAGTATTGTTTGCCCATGATACTTCTTTGATATTTAAAGTTAAAAGACAACAATCAAACTATGACGACGTAAACAATGCTATCTCTAGTATAGTGAATTGGTTTTCTGTTAATAATCTATTACTTAATGAAAAGAAAACTAAATGTATTAAATTCGTATTACCCAATGTGAAACCGGTAACTACAGATATATTTATAAAAGGACAGAAATTGGACCTTGTAGATTCGACTGTCTTTTTGGGCATTACTTTAGATGCCAAACTACAATGGGATTCTCATATAAATAAATTGTCGAACCGACTGAGTTCAGCAGCGTTCGCAGTTAAAAAAATTAGAGCCCTTACCGACGTAGACACCGCTAGACTAGTCTACTTCAGTTACTTTCATAGTCTAATGACCTATGGTATTTTATTGTGGGGTCACGCTGCGAATGCTAATAGTATATTTATTTTGCAGAAACGGGCTGTTCGTGCAATTTATAGATTAGGGCCTAGAGTGTCACTGAGGGAAAAATTTAAAGAAATCAATATTCTGACATTTGTGTCTCAATATATCTATGACAATCTTGTGTATATAAAACGAAATATAAGTAATTTTCAGAAGCACAGTGATATACACAATTTTAATACTAGAAATAAAGACAAGTTGGTTGCTTATGTCAGCCGACTACATAAAATTAGTAATTCTTTTAAAGGCAATTGCATACGCTATTACAATAAGGTCCCTACTGATATTAAAAACTTGCCTTTAGACAAGTTTAAAATAATTATAAAACAGAAATTGTATAAAAAAGGTTACTATAGGATATCTGATTACTTAGAAGATAGGTGTCCATGGGAATAGATTGTTTGAGTAGCAGGCTTTTTCGATATGTAATAAGCATTAATTTTGTAATTGACAATATTTTATTTAAAAAAGGAAACGCAAAAGATGCGACGACTGTGGAGTTTCTTCGGTGAGCTCTTCTCCACAGATTCCGCCATTGTGTTAGTGAACTCACCCAAAAAAATGTAATGACGGATCTAAGTGATGTAATAACATCCTATGGAAATAAATTATTTTGACTTTGACTTTGTGCGCCTCGTCATCGTAGCACGCACGAACGCAACCCTCTAATGTGCCATCGTGTGTTGGCGTGGGTGTGCGCCTCGTCATCGTAGCACGCACGAACGCAACCCTCTAATGTGCCATCGTGTGTTGGCGTGGGTGTGCGCCTCGTCATCGTATCACGCACGAACGCTACCCTCTAATGTGCCATCGTGCGTTGGCGTGGGTGTGCGCCTCGTCATCGTATCACGCACGAACGCAACCCTCTAATGTGCCATCGTGTGTTGGCGTGGGTGTGCGCCTCGTCATCGTAGCACGCACGGTCGCAACCCTCTAATGTGCCAACGTGTGTTGGCGTGGGTGTGCGCGTGTGCGCCTCGTCATCGTAGCACGCACGAACGCAACCCTCTTATGTGCCACCGTGTGTTGGCGTGGGTGTGCGCGTGTGCGCCTCGTCATCGTAGCACGCACGAACGCAACCCTCTAATGTGCCATCGTGTGTTGGCGTGGGTGTGCGCCTCGTCATCGTAGCACGCACGGTCGCAACCCTCTAATGTGCCAACGTGTGTTGGCGTGGGTGTGCGCGTGTGCGCCTCGTCATCGTAGCACGCACGAACGCAACCCTCTTATGTGCCACCGTGTGTTGGCGTGGGTGTGCGCGTGTGCGCCTCGTCATCGTAGCACGCACGAACGCAACCCTCTAATGTGCCACCGTGTGTTGGCGTGGGTGTGCGCGTGTGCGCCTCGTCATCGTAGCACGCACGAACGCAACCCTCTAATGTGCCACCGTGTGTTGGCGTGGGTGTGCGCGTGTGCGCCTCGTCATCGTAGCACGCACGAACGCAACCCTCTAATGTGCCACCGTGTGTTGGCGTGGGTGTGCGCGTGTGCGCCTCGTCATCGTAGCACGCACGAACGCAACCCTCTAATGTGCCACCGTGTGTTGGCGCGGGTGTGCGCGTGTGCGCCTCGTCATCGTAGCACGCACGAACGCAACCCTCTAATGTGCCACCGTGTGTTGGCGTGGGTGTGCGCGTGTGCGCCTCGTCATCGTAGCACGCACGAACGCAACCCTCTAATGTGCCACCGTGTGTTGGCGTGGGTGTGCGCGTGTGCGCCTCGTCATCGTGACGTTCACCGCTCGAACGCAACCCTCTAATGTGCCACCGTGTGTTGGCGTGGGTGTGCGCGTGTGCGCCTCGTCATCGTGACGTTCACCGCTCAATCTCACTCCGCTATACTTCTTTAGATTTTATGTTTCTTTGACCGGGACGATTCTGACAGACATGACTCTTAAAATTAACACAATATAGTTTTTATATTTTTATTAGAATAAATTGACCAAATGAATTAAACGGTTAAGGCATTTGTCATAATCAGCTTAAAAAATAATAAATAAATAATGAAATTACAACATTTATGAAATGACATAAAAACAGAAGAATATTAAGATTTTTTTTCCTGTGTTTATTAAATAAAATAAAATTGTTCCAGAAATTCCCACTGATATATCCCCAGATATACAGGTTGTGTAATGAGTTATTTGAAATGTCTACATTTATTCGGTGTCTGCCAGAATTGCGCCTGTTTAGCTCGTGTTTTAGCTATATATCGCCTCAAGCATTTTAATACGTAATTTAATGGGTAATTCTCTACTCTAATATTTAATGCACTAATTAGATTGACCATTTTATGTGGTTGATAAAAAAGGATCTTTTATGTTCAAGTAGTTCAACTAGTTAAAACTAGAAAATAAATAAATTATTAAAATTATTATGATCGGTTGGTTTGAAGAAATTTAAACAAATTGGTAGATTAAAATTGTTTCTAAGCTGACCACGTGGGTCTCTCGTAAACTGTATTGATTGTCTGACTAGATAAATCCATTCATCGAGTAGGTAGTAGCACAGTAGAGCAAGTCACATAATCACAGTCACATTTTTTTAAAGTTTCCATATTCGTTATATGTGTTTTTTTCCCTAACTGAGCTAATTGCTACCGAAGTGGTAATACAGCAGGCACGGACTCGAGTAATAAGTGTGGCAGTGCAAATTGAAAATATCTTATCTTATCTTTTCTTATTTTAGTCCATTAAGCTGTAAACTTAAGCTGTAAACTTCAGTTATCAGTTGCTCTACACACATGTTTACTTGTGGTAGTAGTAGAAGAGTTCAAAGAATTTGTAAAGAGTGTGCTATATAGGTATATTTAATAAAGTTATAATGCATTTAAATAATCATCTATTTTTAAACCTAGAAAATATTAATAATTGAAAATAGAATTACAATACATTCCTTATCTAATAAAATAATTTAATATTAACTAAGTATTGACTAGAACCATACATTTAAATCTACTTTAAACTAATAAAATTAAGTAATTATTACATTATTAACGCGTCCCGGATATAATTATCTACACTTATACCTATAGATCTATACCTATAGATAGCGTTCACGAAAAATGGCTGAGTGTCACATGTCGCCATTTTGCTTGGCTACCATCCGCATACAGGCTGTAAAAGATCACCAGCCCCTTTCGACTGAGACTCATCATACACTGGCTGGCTGCACTTCTGTACTTGAATCTTCTCTCTCTGCTGTACTGACAAGTAACTAGGAGACAATTTACACATGTAATTCCTTTCGAATGATGGCATTTTTCAGTATTTTTGAACTATTTGAATACTATTTTATTATTGAACGATACGTGATTATTGAACAGAGTTTCCATTTTTACGTGAGTGTTTCCGTTTTAAATAAATAATAATATTCGTATACTGTGTTGCCAATACCTAAATCTCCTAATTTATTTCGTTCCACGCATAAAATAAAAAAATATGACATTCCCTGTGGTTTCCACTCGTTGTAGAATTTGCGGATGGATATTCAAAAAGATTTTTTTTAAGAAAGCGCATACGTTTTTTTTTATGATTTCAAATGTGAATTGAAGTATGAGTGAACCAAAATGCATTTCCAGAAACTTGGTTTATAGTTAATCTAGTGCCATAATATATAAAAAAACATGATTTATCGTCCGTGACCGTGCCTCGCCGACGTGCCCGAGTCGAACGAGTGCAGATGTCTTGCGAGCCGCAAACTCGCGTTGTGCATGGACGAGCGTCGGCGCCGGCGCGGGCCCGACAGCGCAGACTCCGCCCCCCCGCGTGCCCCCGCCTCCACCTCCGCCTCTTCCTCATGCCCCTCACCGTCCACCTCTGTCTCCACCTCGTCTTGTTCTGATAGTATTGACGGCGTCTTCGGTGGGATTAGAGGACCCTACGGACGGAAACATTTGGTTTTGAAAAAACAGTATTTTGTTTTAAGTTCGCCGGCCGACAGTGGATCAACAGTCAAGTGGTTGTCGTCAGCTGATATTATGCTGTTACACACACCTCCTATATGGAAAGGAGTGGCATGGCAGCAAAAGATGTAAGAAGCTTCACACTACGCTGTAAGCATTGTTAATCAGCCTTAAAATTATCAGCTAGTTCTAATTATTATGTACAATCAAGGAAAGTTTTGTGCTTATAAAAAAAACTATATAGTACATCTCAGTCGAACCAAAAATCCGATGATAAACAACTGGGAACAAAAGAAAAGTTCCCTTATGCAGGTTACTTAATTTTCCTTCACTCACATTAACCGGCTTGGCGGAGAGATCGAACCGGAAGACGAATCTCAGCTCCTCTGCGATGTTGTGCGCGAAGGTTCGCTCCGGGTCGCGCGGATGCTTGTACGCGTGCACGGCGAGGTCCCCGCACGAGAGCAGCAGGCCGATCGCGCAGCCCGTCACCAGCACCACGAACAGCCCGTAGAAACTGTTCATCTTCAGCCCGTGGCTCTCATGGTCTTCTTTCGGCTGGTAAACACATACGATATTTTAGTAGGCTTTATTTTGACAAACCAAATCGTTATTTGTACCAGAGTGGTAATATAGCGGGCGCGGACTTGCGGGGAGCAGAATGCTCACATTCCTAAAAATCAATGACAACTTGCCTGGGGCGGCCTCAGACGGGCATCAGTAAGATTATGACATGCATGGTATTGACAAGACTTATTTTAGTTGACTGCAACGGTTCATTTCGCCTAAGTTGGAAGAATATTTATTCGAAGTAAGATTTAACGAAATCATTTTTCGATGTCAAAGCAAGTTGATTTGTATGAATTTTTTTTTGAGAATTTGTGGAAATTCGGTAACAATAGTTGTTCAGTTTAGCATTATTTTACTAACACTAACTTACCTTGCAGGCGCCGCCGTGTCATTGCGTTCCTCCCACCAGGTGTGCTTCATCTCCCGCAGCCGGCCCTCCTCCTGCAACAGTCACTCACCTTGCAGGCGCCGCCGCCGTTGCGTTCTTCCCACCAGGTGTGCTTCATCTCCCGCAGCCGGCCCTTCTCCTGTAGACGCAGCAGCGCCAGGTTCAGCTCCTGCCGGTATGGGGACACTGCCCCAAACAAACATACGCGTTATATAAGGTACATATACTCGTACTTAGATAGATCCAATAATACTTAGTCGTAGATCCACGTTTTCATACAAAATCAAACTCAAAACGCAGCTCCGGAGCGAGCAATTCAGAAGTTATATATTATACGAAAGAATGTGAAGCAGTATTGATGATATGGATAAGCGAATAGCAGCATATCAAACCCATGATACACACAGTGAAACGAATAGCAGCATATCAAACCCACGATACACACAGTGAAACGAATAGCAGTATGTCAAACCCATGATACACACAGTGAAACGAATAGCAGCATATCAAACCCATGATACACACAGTGAAACGAATAGCAGCATATCAAACCCATGATACACACAGTGAAACGAATAGCAGCATATCAAACCCATGATACACACAGTGAAACGAATAGCAGCATATCAAACCCATGATACACACAGTGAAACGAATAGCAGCATATCAAACCCATGTTACACATAGTGAAACGAATAGCAGCATATCAAACCCATGATACACACAGTGAAACGAATAGCAGCATATCAAACCCATGTTACACACAGTGAAACGAATAGCAGCATATCAAACCCATGTTACACATAGTGAAATGAATAGCAGCATATCAAACCCATGATACACACAGTGAAACGAATAGCAGCATATCAAACCCATGTTACACATAGTGAAACGAATAGCAGCATATCAAACCCATGATACACACAGTGAAACGAATAGCAGCATATCAAACCCATGTTACACATAGTGAAACGAATAGCAGCATATCAAACCCATGATACACACAGTGAAACGAATAGCAGCATATCAAACCCATGATACACACAGTGAAACGAATAGCAGCATATCAAACCCATGTTACACATAGTGAAACGTGCTTTTTCATTTTGTCTTTAAACGTAACGGAGATAGCTTACAAATAAAAAAACAACAAAATCGTCATTTTGCGTAAGGCGAATACGGCAACTAAATCAGCAAGGAAATTGCCCAAAACAGATATTAGAACCTCTAGTGCAATCACTGGATGTTCTAATACTTGTTCGGATTTTAATTATGTTTGTCTGTATTTCAGGCTATGTGCTGGTATTGCATAAACGTCTCAAGGGGATCCTAATAAGGTACCGAGTATGACGCATGGTACTCACTCTTTCGCATCGCTATGCCGTAGCCCTTGCTGTCGAGAAGGTCTCCAACCTGATAAAGATCAAGGCAAAATTAAGCAATATAACTGTGCTTGCTGAATTCCTTGGTGTAATGATTAGCACATTGTCGACACTTGATGGTTAGCACATTGTCGGCACTTGATGGAACTTGGTTGTTGGTACACATATTTAATAACCGGTCGGGTAAGTATAATATAGGTGGAACTAGTAACAGTGACTTTTATTATATATGTCATTGCCTTTGTTCAGTTTTATTTATGGTTATACTCATAAATTAGACAATATAGATTCACCTTCCTCAATTTTATCGCTTGTACAATATTCGATTTATTTTTTAAATAAATGGCTTCACGCTTTGGATGGGTGTATTTTGCCAATATACGAGTACATTTAAAAGCGTTTACACAATTTGACATCTGGACTGACGACAGCAGCGTGTTAAATTCGTTCCAAGTGTTGTTTCAACATAGAGTCATTCTATTTTCTGTCTACAACCTATCTCTTATATTTCCAGAAGCACTTCATTTTTTAAGTTATTACTATTGTATGGTACAGCTTGCCATAAAACCGAAAAAAGTTATGCTCTGTAGTATGTAAACAGCTGACGACGTGATGAACATACCATGTAAAGATCGCAGTTCCTCTGGACCTCGTACTCAATGGAGGTGGACTCCATGAGGAACGCGTACGTATCCGATACGCTGCACACAAACAATAACATTAATTAAACAACACAACACAACAACACTGTTAACATTATTTAACATTAATATATTTTTTTGTTTTATTTCTTTATTTTTTATGAAGGATTATGTTAGTTGGGTTTCTAGGAATTCAAGTACGAGAAATCTGATAGGCCAAAAACAAAAATGGCCCCGATTTGGGAAGTCATGCTCTAACTCTAATTTGAGAATTCAGCTATTCTTTTATTTTTTATACCAATATCTCCACAATCGACTATATTAACACTACTTAAAAAAAAAAAAAAGGTCAAGTGCGTGTCGGACCACGCATAAAGTAGGGTTCCGTAGTCATTTTTGACACCGCGCTGTTTCGCATTTCTTGCATCATCATTATCTCCATCTCGGCTACTTAATCTAGGGGATTTGACGAGAATACTGGTATTCACACAGAGCGACTGCCATCTGAACTCCGCAACCCAGAGCGGAAACCAGGACCAAACCTAGATTAGGTTTACGTGCCTTTCAAAGCACAAAGGAAAACGGTCGTGTTTTTTTGGAAAAAAAGTATGCCATCAAAAACATAACTTGTAAAAAAACCAAGTCTCGCACGCAACTTAGTCTACCGTAAAAAGTTGTGAGATCCATGTAATACCAAGTCGGTTAATTTATTCAGTCCCTACTTAAGAGTCCTTCTGTCTTAAGTTATTACGTAATTAGCTCACCTAACAACATCTTATAGTGACCAGATCAATATTAAAAATCTCTTATGTTTTAAATAAATACATAGATTGACCTGGCAATCGCATGAAAACACAATGTATCTCACAAGTAATACATTATTATATTAAATTTGATTGTTTAGTGCGATTGCCAAGTCAATCTATGTATTTATCGCATGAAAACATAATGTATCTCACAATTAATACATTATTATATTAAATTTGATTGTTTAGTGCGATTGCCAAGTCAATCTATGTATTTATTTAATAATAATAATAGTAATAATAATAATAAAGTATTTATTTCCTCAACAACAATCACATTAATGAAGAACATAACAAGTGATACATATTACATTATATTGTTGAGGCTGGTCCCTAAACTAGGAGATCCTGTACTATAGGAAACCAGGCCTCCACCTCAGAACTGAACACAGGGTAAAAATATATAACTTGTTCGAGCAAGTAGATCATAACAATATGTTGGGAGAAAACAAACAAAAGAGGAAAAATAAAATAACAAAAAACTAAACAATTATAACAACACCAATAATAAAAGCATGTGTAGGTTTGTGTATGTGAGAGTGCATGCAAGTGTGTGTGTGTGTGTGTGTGTGTGTGTGCGTGTGTGTGTGTGTGTGTGCGTGCCTAGAAAGTTAGTTTAGGTAGCGTGCCTGAATTATTATTTCGAGCAAACAGCTTTAATTTGGTACGAAAAAGAGGAACATAGCGAAGTGAAAATCCGTATTTATACCACATACCGATACTGTAAGTTACGAGCAAATAGCTAGGAGATCTTCAACTTCGTCATAAGTTTTGTGTTGTAACCAATTTGAAACGGTGTTTTTACAAATATATTTAGTAGCTTGATAGATTTTATTGATTGAATTACATTTTTTGTATAGAAAAGACCCTAGAAAGACAAAAAAGTGGTGTGCAAATGTAGTACGGCATTTTTTATCTACACAGATAAAATCCTGGCACCTATTTTTATTAACTAGGGCTGGGTCGTAGATAAGAGAAGAATGTTTCCTTAAGACGACACATAAGACAAATAATTTGCGAATTGACAAGACTTGCCAGTCTTTATAAAGTTCCGTTGTAGGATAAAGAAAAGATTTGAATGACGCAACTTTCAATACTGCCCTCTGCGCAACTTCGAGTTTTTTTAGTGTTGTCTTTGCTACACCTCCCCATGAAGTTATGCAGTAGATGAGCAAAGATTGGCACATAGCGAAATAGACCATTTTAACAATGTCAAAATCTGCAATTTGGCGAAGTGATCGAAATATGTAAATTAGCTTCCTTATACGGGATGACAATAAATTGATATGCGCTTTGAAATTCAGCTGATAATCGATAATGACACCCAAATATTTTATGTTATCAACGTAATCAATACCTGGGCACGAACATGCGGAAGAGGTTGACAGACCAGAAAAACATTTGTGAGCTATTAGACCGGTAGTAATAGTATTTAGAGTGGATTGACGAATCCCGAATATGATTTAAAACATAAGAGATTTTTAATATTGATCTGGTCACTATAAGATGTTGTTAGGTGAGCTAATTACGTAATAACTTAAGACAGAAGGACTCTTAAGTAGGGACTGAATAAATTAACCGACTTGGTATTACATGGATCTCACAACTTTTTACGGTAGACTAAGTTGCGTGCGAGACTTGGTTTTTTTACAAGTTATGTTTTTGATGGCATCTCATTTATTTTTGTAGATCGCATGAAAACACAATGTAAAAATGCACACCTACGCTCCACCGACCCTACACCTACCCTGCACTTCTTATTCAATTATATTCCATTATACAGGTACACTGATTCATTTACTGCAAATGTAACTTTGTAATCCTATATAATGCCCCAAGATTTATATGGGATTACAAAGTTATCTAGCAAATGATGTATCTAGAAAACTGGGCCGAAATTGCAAAATGTTTTAGTTTTTCCTTGGTTTATACACTAAACACTAATTCCATTCTAAATTTGAAGCTTCTATGTCTGCTAGAAGTGCCTTAGAGTTTTGATGATCGGTCAGTCAGTCAGTGAGTGACAAAATTAAGAAACTTTGACTAGTTATAATTCATAAACTACTAGTTCAAATTGATTGAAGTTTGAAATATACCGTATTTATACAATGCCTGCTTGGTTACTGAAAACTCAGGCTTCTAGTTTTATCCACAACGAAGTTATAGGGGGGTCGCAAATGGCCTGAACTGCTTCGAGAAAAGTATGGTACGGCCGTGCCGCTTTTTTGCTCGACTTGGCGGGGGCACGGCAGTATATATTTTTATTTTATTTATAATTTCAAAAGTAATCATCACAAGATACCCGAAACAATTTTAATTAAGAGTTTCCGTGCCAGTTTATTTACGTGAGTGATTTGAAGTTTATTGGTCCAAGACTTTAGAAATCCGTGGGACACCGTGTTAACGACTTTGGCGTGCTATATCTCACATATGGTAAAGCTGATAAAAAATGTTGTACGGAAACCCAACTTCATTTTTAAAGACGATTTCAACGATACCCCACACAAGGGGGTGTGCTCAAAAATAATAATTTACCCCCACTTTACATGTATGGGGACTGGGGAGGTACCCTTAAAAAGGGGTAATTTTTTTCTTTTTTAATTGAGATCTATATCCAAAGTATCGTCGAACCAAGTTACATGTAAATCGGTTCATAAACGTAGATATTGTGCTGTGACAGACTGGGACGGACAGACAGACGGACTGAACGATCTTATAAGGGTTCCTTGTCGGACTACGGAACCCTGACAAAATGAAATGCGGTTAAAATAACAATAGTCCGCGCGAACTTCACTCGAATCTCGTTTTTGTATGGCCACAGATAAAAAAGCAGTGTAATCCTTAATGTAAAATTTAGTAAAAATTTAGTTAACTACTTGACAACTTACTACGTGTAAACCGGCCATAAAAGATTCGAATGAAATTTTAATTTAATTTTATAATAACACATGGGTTAGTTTGTCACAACACACAGTGGTGACAACACCAGCACAATCACTTTATATAACCACGGGAAGCAAAAAACATTAAAAAATTAAACATTAAAATATACCCATCACTACAATTTCGCCAGTATACGAGTTTTAAAAACAGATTTAGATAACGCGTAGGTACTCGTAAATGTCAATATCACTAAAAAAGACTCCCACAAACCCATCGAACAGGGGGGCGATCGCATTAATTCCTTATCATATGATATAGATTATTGTGTTCCTAATATGTAGCGACGACGAAACACGGAAAAGATAATGTAAAGACGAGCAGAACAGAGAAAATGATTACACCTGTTTCCAGAATCAGGCTCCCGGTCGAATGATGGTTTGTCAAACGTGAAATAGACGTATAATTAATTCCTAACTATTACATACAAAACATAACAGACGGATTTGCACCATATAGCCTAACTAGATAGATAGATAGATATAACGTTTAGAGCCATTTGTCATGTACAAAATTAGAAAAACACTATACTTATACTAATCGCATTGTCTCTAGAGGTCCTCGTCCATGCAAACAAATGTTAAATTACTCAATACTGTTGAAAACTTACTTTCCAATGCCATCCTTGTTTTCTTTGGGCATGGGCCAACTCTGCATTTTACTAAACATTTCCTGGTACTCCGGCGACTGAGAATGCTATGTAAACAAAAATAAACTCTAAATTGGCCATGCTCCGGCTTTTTTTATGATTTATTTTGAAAAGTTAGGCCATTTTGCGTCTATTTTAAATGTTCAGGAAACTCTGAAGTTACCAGTTGAAAGACAGCTGCAACCGATAACTGCCGACTACCTGCACGTGCAGTTTGCATGTATTTGTATGAAATGATAAACGAGCGCCGCTCGGCAGTGCAGTCTTCAGTCGGCAGTCGGCGGCGACTATAGACCAGTAGTGGTGCAGCGACGGCATGTCAGATTGATAGAGAAGAGACAGCAAGGAAACGTCGAAATATAATATGACGTTTGTGTAAAACAAAGCTGTGACGCCGCGGTGTGCAGTCGCTACGTGCCATTATCCTGGGAACGGACGCTGCAACTGCATCTGCAGCGACTGCCGGCAGTTGGCAGTTGCAGTTGTCCTCCAACTTGTACGGTCGCGGTCAGAAAATGTTTACCAGTTTTCAAATTAGATTCTATATCACACTGTTTTCACTAGTCTAAAATGCCATATCAAGTTACTTATTACCTTTTAAAAGTTATTATTCAATATGACGCACCGATTATAATAAAGAGATTTATTGATCACTTTTTGATGACGAAACTCATTTCTTAACTTTTGAAATGACATTTATAAAAAAATATGATTGTTTGAATGTCGTTTGGACAAGAGTGAAATTTTAAGTAAGATGCCTATTTTTATAACGAAATAAAATGGCATGTTTAACCCAGGAACAAAAAGCTGAAATAATATTTCTCTTCGAAGATGGACAATAGGGCTACTGCGATTAATTATGTGTCGCTTTTGAACGAAGTGATGCTGCCTACAGTGCGCGTAGTGTATCCTGCAACAGAATTCCTACACATTGCCTGCGTTGAAGATAATGCACGGATACACACGGCCCGTGCTACTGCGGCGTGGTTCAACCTGCACCGTGACATTCGACTCATTCAATGGCCCGCTCGGTCTGCTTATTTAAACCCAATTGAAAATTTATGGGGGTTAATGGTTCAACGCTGGGACTGTCAACATGAAATAAACCCTCATGGAAAGGAAAGAAACAATCATGCTCTTAGATCAGACTGTGCTCGCGGGTATGGGATGATATCAGACTAGAGGGAATGATCTATGCGCACGCCTTGTCGCATCAATGCGAGATAGTGGAGATAGACTACGTGCCGTCATAGCTGCTGGGGCAGGTTATACTAGATATTAAATAAAGATTTTTTGAGTTTCTATTTTATTATTTCTTCATATTCTTAGTTAAAAACGCGAAGGCGAAGGATAGTTTGACGCCTATAGATAGGCGGAAAAGATGTTGTGTGAAAAGGGTTACCACCCGCTTGGCCGGGTGGTATAGCCAGGGGACCGAGGAGTTGTTACCCCGTCCAACTGGTGTTGTCCATTTTTTACCCCTGTTAAGTCTTACTACCATGTCCTTACTTCATTAGCGCGTTTCAGGCCGCGCATCGTGATTGGTCAGTTGCCTTCCTTAATGTTCCACTGCGAGCATCTATATTGGTGGCACAGATGTCGCTTCGAAACTTTTTTTTTTTTAACAATTGCTCTATATATCAAACCTTGATAGTAGTCAGCCCACCTCCTAGAGCGACCGATTCTCATATTATTAGAAAAATAATAATCTATGGTCAATCAAATTGATATGAAATAGACATTTCGACCTTGTGACTCAAATGTGTGCAGGCAATTGTGATACTTAAGGTGGTAAACATTTTCTGTCCGCGACCGTACCTTGGTATTACCGAAAGACATGACTAAAGTTAAATATCCACTTACATTAAAGAAAGCATAAGTGGATCCGGTCTTCTTAGCTCCGTAGGTGATACCGTAGGGGTTGTTGGCGAGCTCGTGCACGTCGTGGATGAGCTCGTTGGATGACTGCTTGGCCAGCAGCGTGGCCAGGTTGGCCGTGTACGAGCTGGTGATGACCAGCGCGAACAGCCACCACACGCTCGCCACCGCGCGAGTGCTGTAACCGCTGCGCAGGCCAAACAAGATCCGAATAGGACAGAATAGATTAGGTATGTTAAATATTAGCACCAGCTCATCACCCACACACACACACTTCTCCACCCTCTCGCGCCATGAGTGGCAAGCGCCCCACTTCACCCCACTTCACCCCACAAAGATACGTTTCGTTCCCTTATAATAAAATAAGCAGAATTTGTACTTGTTTTGGTTCTTTTAGTAAAAATTGTTTTACTTTTAGTATCAAAATGATAATAATATTTTAAATTGTTAATCAAATAACTGTTTTGTAAACTTGGATGACTTCCTATAATACAAGCCTAGCCTAGTATAGGAGTTAAGCGCAATATTATTAAAAGACTTGTAAACTGGAAATAAATATATTATTATTATTACTTATTATTTTATATTTTTGAATCATTGAAAACAATCTAAAACGAAATTCTTCCAGCGAAGTTTGAGCCTACATCTTCAGCCTTTACGCAGCTAATGTACTAACCATTACACTACGGAGGACATACAGGAAGCCGCCCAATTTCGCTATTGCTTGCTTTCTATGATTCGTCATCAGGGGCGACCACTTGACACTTTACCGAGTGCATTCTTGCGACACCTATAATCCTTTCGAACTATATCCCACTTAACCTGGCTTATCGCACTAAAGTCGAACGATGTCGCTTGACTGTTTTTTTTTAATTTGTGGTCATATTTCACTTGATGTTTTGGTATTTGAATAAAAACATCAAGAATAGGTTATTGTTTATTGTGCTCGAGGTCTACAGAGACACAAAGAAGGGGTGTACTGATTGGTTTCTTAGTTCTTAGTTAGAAATTTCTTCTAGGCAACCTTTTACCCCTTCAGTCGAATAGAATTTACTAGAACTCACACTGGAGCGACCTCCGACCCCTGCAGCAGAATGGCGCCCAAGTTGAACCAGAGCGCGTTGCCGAGCGTGAACTGATTCTCCAGGGCGTCTGGCTCCTCGATGCAGGGGTACGGGTTCTGCCACTCCTCGGGGCACAGTCTGCCTACCAAGTACAGCATTAGAGACGAACCCAAGTACGCCAGGCCGAGGTAGGCCCATACCTGTAAAATACCGAGAGTTTATTTATTTATTTATTTATTTAACAATTTATTGTACACAATAATAACAAAAAAAAAATATGTTTGGCACTTGATTGGAGATCTGGTTAAGCCAATCCCGTTGAAAATAAGTGTAATGCATACTTCATCTGGAAAATTATGGAACCGATTTTAAAGCAATTTAAGGAATAAAACTGGAACTAAACTACTATTTTTATTGGCAAATATCTGATGGATTTTATTACGTGTTGTCATCCAATAGCGCCCATTTTTTACATTCTTTTGTAGCGTTATTTAGTTCCAGTTTTATTCCCTACTGGTATTTTATATTTTAAAAAAAACTTGGTGGTTTCCTACTTGTGTTTGAAGATCAAAGTATTTTTAAGGTATGTCACAGTTGACTTACATCAGGAGAGAAAGGCAGCAGAAAAGCGAACATGTCAGGGTCGGGCGTCTTCGGGCGGTGAAACAGGATGGCGATGCCAAGGTTCATGAACGGCGTCGTGAAGTCCACCACCTCTTCGCGTTCTGCCGTGATCGTCAGGTCCGTGATGGCCAGCGTCAGGTTCTAAAACAAAGAGTTTATTATTTAACAATCTTAAAGACCTGCTTAGATCTTTATAAAACACTAGCTGTTGCCCGCGACTCCGTCCGCATGGAAATAGGTACCCTGAAAATAGGTACACGTACCCTGCACGTACCCTGCACGTACCCGACACGTACCCCACACGTATCCCCACACGTACCCTACACGTACCCTACACGTACCCTACACGCACCATACACGTACCTTACACTTACCCTACACGTACTCTACACGCACCATACACGTACCTTACACTTACCCTACACGTACCCTACACGTACTCTACACGCACCATACACGTACCTTACACTTACCTTACACGTCACGTACCTTACACTTACCTTACACGTACCCTACACGTACTCTACACGCACCATACACGTACCTTACACTTACCTAACACGTAACCTACACGTACGTACATGAAGGATTTTAAAATCGTTATTGTTTTCGTAATCAGCGACCCGATAAACCATACAAACGATACTCATGTTGATTTTCAGACTTTGTCACCCCATTTCCCCCTTTTAAGGGTTGAATTCTGAAAAAAACTGAAACTCGTATTTACTCATTTATTGATAGGAGTACTCCTGTAAAGTTTTGAATAAAATAGTGTAACTAATCTTGTTTCCCCATACAAACTTTGCACCCCCATTTCACCCCTGAGGTGAATTTTGAAAAATCCTTTCTTAGTGCAACCCTTAGGCGGTTTGGGCTGTGCGTTGATACGTCAGTCACTCAGTCAGTCAGTCAGTGTCTTCTATTATATATTTAGATCGTTTCGTTACTGATAACATTTTTATTTTTAACAATTTATTTGATGGAACGTTTCACATTTCACTGTATTAATTTTCTTACCTAAAAAAGAATAACATAAGAATGCACAACACCACACTAGATTGTGATCGTTAAAAAACACAGCTTATTAACGAGAAATGTTTCCGTCCTGCCAAGAGGCGTGCAGGCTGAGCGTGCAGGCTACGGGTGGCACTCACGTCTTCATCGTCCATGACGGCGCTCAGCATGCCCTGCCACTGCTTGGTGGTTTCGTTGAATTTGCCGTAATCCTTGTCCTCTTGCTCCTTGAAGGTATAATTAAAGTGGAGATCCGATGCCAACTCCTCGATGAGCTCGATGCAGAAACCTGAAGCAAAAGAATGACATATTTTTTAAATAGATTTTATTACATTAAATTTAAGAATCCTGCTCAAACGTGGCAGACTATTGAAATATTTTAGTTTCCAAATTCATGAAGCTCTTTGAATTTTTGCTGAATATCTTTGATTTTAGGACATTTTCAAGAAGGCATGTTTAACTTACCTTCGTATTGCGCGTTTCCTGTTTGCTTCTCCGTCGACACTTTCTTCATGACGTATGGAGGAATCTGATAGAAGACAATAGAATATTAAAGCGATGTTTAAGAAATAACGTTCAGTAAAACCACTGTTAGGATAATTAAGTATAGAATCATAGGTCGCCTTTCGTAAAGTCAATTGTCTTGATAAATAAAGTTATGATTTGGTTTAATTTGTAAACTCTAACGACGAAGAAGAAGAAGAGTTACGTTTCTTGCTTCATAATCAACAAAACCAGTTGACGATCGTCCTGACGCACGACATTTATGAATCAAGATGCCCACAAACTCACGACTGAGATGACGACGGTGAAGGTGCGGTTGGTCATGGTGTGCGAGGGGAGCGGCTTGCCGGGGCGGTCGTGCCGACTCCAGATGAGCCCGTCCAGCTCCGACCATGAACCCGTCACTTTCAGATCCCCGCCGCGCTGCAACTCCACCACCTACGCAACATCAACTTTGTTCCAAGATGAATTGGTAACACAAGATGTCGTTTAATCGTCCAACTATGTGTTACCAACCAACCAGAAAGAGATAACATAGAGAACCTAATGTCACCTACATGGGGTTTAGGGCTCGGTATAGGAAGTTACCAAAAGCGAGAGAGAGAAATAGCACTAAAGGAGGTATGGTCATTCAAGATATTATCTACTTCAAATATCTTGTTATGAGAATCATTTCCATGAGAATCATTTCAACTCTACTAACTGCGTTTATAATATATAATTATGTCACGTCAATGTAGGTTATTGTGTTACATCATGCAAATTCCCTCTCATACCTGCAGAACGTTGTGTGTCCGCCATCCGTCCGCTTCCCACGTCAGCACGCCGGTAGCACCAATCATTGGAGGGTCCATCTGCAAAACAAAACCTTTACATAGATATATGTACTTACACGGAAAGAAACTAAAAACAAAAAAATGTATTTTTTCAGTAATCACTTGTTTAGAAGTACCTATGGCTTTGTAAGTACCTATGGCTTTGTAAGATACTTCGACTCCAAAACTATTTAGCAATCTGCCGAGTGAATAAGGCAGAATCTATTTATGTTAATGCGAAATAATTGGGACGCAAGTCATTACTTCAGTAATAAAGAATAGTATATAAGTCAAGTCAGATAATAGTATAGCGGTTAATAAGACTGGCACAAGGTAGTTCACTGGTAGAGCTGGGGGTGCTCGACAGGTCAGACCTGGCACAAAATACCAAGAATGGCGTACTTCGGGTCGCTAAACCAGCGAAGTAAGTACAGTAGATCACGATTACAACTAGAAAGAAAGAAGAAAGAAAGAAAGAAATACATTAACCGAGCGTATATAATTAAGCAGGGTGTCAGCATGGAAGGCGCCTAAGCCATCGTCGCAGTTGGCTGCAGGCATGCCGTGCGGCAACGCCAGGTACCGCAGCGCGCGCGCAGTCACCATCGCGGCGTCGTGCGCCAGCAGCAATGCACTCGGGATCGTCGCCGGGGAGTAGTCGGCCTCCGCCGCTAGCTGCCTCCTAGCCTCTGCCTCGTAGCTCTCGTCACCTTCATCCGTCTCTAATGAGGATAGGAACTTCTCGCGCAACTGCTCGGTCGCCTTCAAAGTCAACTCCAGTTTTGGATTGAAGAACATTAGACCTGGAGGTGGAAATATTGTGCTGTGGTTTACTTATTGTCTGTGGATATGTACCATAAAAACATTTAGTTGATAATTTGTATTTTTTAAATTAAAATTTATGTTAATGTAAATATAGAAGTGATGGATGACAGATCGTTGAGGGAGACTATGCAGTATAAACTCAACTCAATAATTGTCTCTTTAAGTGTCAGTCTAATTTACCGGTGATATTAGCGCCACCATGGCTGAAGTCTGCAAGGTCCTGCGTGTGAAGGTCGAAGCTGAGCACGATGTAGGAGTGCTTGGAGGCCAGCAAACCGACCCTTTGAGCCGCGTCCAGCACCTGAACCGCCACCTCCTCGTCGCTCCACACCAGGAAGTTCACGTAGTCGGCCTGCTTCAGCATCAGCATCAGGTCCCTAGAAAACGAGAAGCTCGCTTGTTAATCAGAAATTAGTTTTTTTTTTAATTTGAATTGATATTCTACAAAATATTTTAGAATATCTAGCAGTGAATACCTAAGAAGAGGTAGTTTTCAGGAAAACTGAAGACAAAAAAGTCAGACAACAAGCCAGCGCTAGTCAAAGGAGGCTCATCAGACAACAACAAAAGTAAAATGGGCTTAGAAAAGAAATATGAGGGCTCCTGACTGATTTAATTTTGATTTTGGCGCTCGTATGCTCAAATGAAAATGAAAATGAAAAAAAAAAAGAAAAAATGATTATTTTACTCTTACATTGGTAATTTAAACTATTTAAACTTAAATTCAAATGAGACATGTGAAGTTTTGTTTCATCTAATTTACTTGAAATATTGTGTAATTGCAATACTTTTCACGTTACACACTTTTTGTACTAAAATCAATATAGTGAACCTGAGCAGCGCGTCTTCTTCAGGCAGCTGTCGCACGAAGAGTTCCATGTCGTCGGTGTCCGGCGCCAGCAGCGATGCCGGCCGAGAGCTGCCCGCATGCAGCAGCGCCGCCTTCAACCAACCCTGAGAATAAAAAAATTGTCGTCTTGTCATAACAATAAAACGGGTGAAATGAGTGGGTTGGCGGTCGGCACCATTCTTCAAAATTTTGCAAAACCCTTTGAGACACTTTCTTGTGCTTTTTCTGCCACAACCTGCTTATATTAACAAATAATCTTTTTGCGATTGAGTTAAATTGTAATTGCATTTTTAAGGCGTATTGAAAAGCTGCCATTGGCCTCGATTAGGGATGTCACGCTCTAATCCTTAATTTAAGTTAGTCCGTCCTTTTAACCTTTTAAATATTGAAAAGGGACAGGAGATGGCCATCCTAATATTAGAGCTGTCATACATCGATTTTGAACCTTATGGCCGTGTTGATTGCACAATTTTAGAGAGCACTTAAAACATGCGACTTAAAAATATCTTTAACTGACAGCTATGCCCTTATTTTAGGTTATCATTCGTTCAAATTAATATCATTCGTTCATCACCTCTCTTTCATTGGTGTCATTGGTTTTTAGAATTAGAATTAGATTCATCCCGAATCGACGCCATTGTAACTACTATCTTTTAGACCTCAAGCTGGATGGTAGCGATAACACGCCGATTGGAACATTCATAGATTTGTATTAGATATTTTGTTCTTGGCGGTGAAAGGCTTACTGTCAACACTTGCTTATCGGTCCATTTGCCGCTGTCATCTAATTTGAGATCTTAAACAGGTTTCCTTCTGAAGGCCGTCACAGACATCGAAGATACTACCTCATAATAATATGTCGTAAGGAGCTGGTGACGTCACTTCGCCCGCAAAATGCTTACAAGCAGCCGCAGCGGTGTATGACTAGAGAGAGGCTGACCATTTTGCTTGGCCCCTATCTGTGTTTCCTTTATAGTAGTTACTGTGACGATGGCGGAGCCAACTCTACGAGGAATGATACCACGGAATATGGTAATCTTTGAATATTTATTGGGACTTTTCACAAGTACAATTCTAGCTAGTATTCCAAATTCGGTTACAAATATTATGTTTCATAAAGGCGCATCAAAACTATGACCAGTGACGCCGTACAGGAAAGCAGCGGGTGGGCCGCGGAGATCGCACGCCACACACGCCACATTACCTACGGAGACCGCACGCCACATCACCTACGGAAGATAGGCTTCGTCTGTGATTCCTTTGATACAAGTTTCAGCTTTATCATTACCTTCTCCCTGGCGAGGTCTCTGGCGGCGGCCAGCGCCAGGTCTGCGTTGGGACGCATGGCGAGCGCCTCCCACTGCGGCGTCATGCTGGCCTCCTCGCCCACCAGCAGCAAAGGCACTCCCGCCCGCGCCGCCGCCGCCACGCCTCCACCCCCGCTGACGCCCGTCACTATCTGCAAGCAAATGTACAGGCTGATTATGATAACTATCCAAGTAGTTCGGGCACTGCTGGAACCGTGTTGCATTGTAAAGTTTTTTTCCCACGGGATAATTAAGAGGCTTATTAGTGACTACTGCGTAGTGAAGTTAGCACGTTCAAGGACAAACTAAATTTTAAACTTTTAAATTTTAAGCTTTGACATGGAAAAGTTATTTTGTTTTTTCATACTTCGAATAAAGTTATTTTTTAATCTTATCAATATAGTGCATCCTGCACATTAAGATTAAGAAAGTAGCAATTATAATAATATAATTTTAACTGATTACAGTTGCAGATTACGCTGCAGAAGAAGATCGTTAATCTTACCGCGTGCGTTCCTTCTTGGCTGGCAGCTTCGCACACCTTCAACGGCACCTGCAGCAGATGGAACGCGTCGTCGGGCTCCAGTGCCGTCTTCTCTGCCGTCACCGCAAACTCCTCCTCCCCCTTCTCTGTCCCCTCCTCCTCCTTCCGCGCCTCCTCCGCCAGCCCCGCCATCACCGCCGCTTCCAACTGCAGCGCCACGCCAGGATTCTGCTCCACTACATCTGTAAACATAATACAGCTGAGAAGCTGAAAGATCATTATGTTGTGTTTGTGTGGATGCACTAATCCAATGAACAGGTGGTTCAGTGGCACTGGCAGTCTAGTGGCGACAGGTAAAATTACTCTAGCTCTTTAACCCAGCAGCGTATTAGAGGACAGTTCATTACATGGCCCATGTCACACTGTGGCATTAGGTATTTATTCAAGTATTAACAATTCCTTACAAAACGATATCCATCCATCCATCCGGAAATTGCAGCTCATATATAAATTACGTCCCTACCAAACTACCAAACAAAACAATTTCAATCAACAGCCGTATTTACAAACCAATTAGCACCGCTGCTATGAGAAAAAAAGTGGAAGTTTTTAGACTTTTGGAAATTTGAAAACAATTTTCAATTTTAAAAACAACCGTTCAATTTGCTTCTTGACACACAAGACTATCAATTACATCAACATCATAAAGATAGATAAACTCGCGATAAGATATTAAGTGCGCAATTAAGCTTTAAGACTACCCACTAATTTTGAGTTCCAGGCCGGCAGCACTCGTTAGTAACAACACGATCCCTAGCGCGCGCATGTTGTCGCGCACACAGCCGCGTGCGCGTCGAGACTGACTGTCATGCGTGTACCAGGGCTGCCAGATACAACCGTTTAAATAGTCTGAAACTATCGACTAAATAATTTTAAGTCACGTATTGCATGTAGAGACAATAATTAAAGATCAAACAATCAATCAGCTTATTGCAGTCCACTACTACACGTAGGCCTCCCCAAGGGTACGCCAAAGCGCACGATCACCCGCTTTCCTCATCCAGCCACCACCAGCGACCTTCCTCAGGACATCAGTCCACCTGGCAGGGGGGCGTCCTACACTACGTTTCCCAAAACGTGGTGTCCATTCGAGAACCCGTCTGCTCCAACGCCCGTCGGTTCTGCGACAGACGTGGCCAGCCAATTAAAGATACGCTAAGTTAAATGACTGACAATGGAAACAGAAATAGTTTTTTGTAAGCTTTCTGATACTTTTTGTTGTCTTTTTTATAGTACACATAATTATTATCTTAAATATAATAATAATAGCAAAAACTTAAAATCTGGAGTAAAATTCACCTACATGCGAAAAAGTATCAAGACTTTCAGTGACGTATCGTATCCCGCCTCGGAGTCCTTTTTCCTCCGAGTATCCCGCCCTTCAAAACATTCTGAATCAAGTCGTTACATCGTATTCCGACAAATTCATGAAAAACGCAGTTGGTCAAAATGTCCGTTATATAATGTATCATCTATGGTCTAAATAGCAAACCATCAAAATCTCAAATAGGTATTAAAATATTTAAAATGTATACATTGGCCCCGATTCGGAAAGTCATGCTCTAATTTAATTTTAAAATCCAGCCATCCTATTCCTTTTTAATGACTAATGAAAGAGAGGTGATGAATTTAAATGAACGAATGATATTATTTTGAATGAATGATAACCTAAAATAATGGCACAGCACAGCTGTCAGATTAAGAGTCGGATGTTTACGTGCTCTCAATCGTGCAATTGACGCGTCCAAAAGGGGTATATTCCGAATCAGATTTCACTGCTTAAATCGCTGACAGCGATTACTCGCGTACCGATTCAGAAATCGCGATAATACGGCTCATGAGCGAAATCAAAACGGAGCGGCGTTTGAGCGCGCTGAAACTGCTTATAACTCAGTCTTGCCAGATGTTGATTATCGTACCAAAATTGGCAAAATTCTAAATTATTATACGTGTTAAAAAAGTATCGTACAGCTGAAAACAGCACTTTTCGCATGGCTGGTACCCAATATAAGAAAAGGTATACGAATTTTTTAAAATGGAGGTGTACCTGTATATAGGCACATGAAATGAAAAAAATACATAAAAGAATGTTTGATATTTATATTTGTTTTTTATCAGACTGCCTATGATATTATCTTATGTATGTATGTACCCGAGTCAAAACTATCGTAATTTAAACTTAACCTACTCGATACTTTTATTATCGAACATCTGGCAACCCTAACCTACAAAACTGATTGATTTAGGATATTTCAGTAATTTATCGCCATTTCATAATTGAATAACGTGTTTTTAATTTTGTTCAACCAAATAAATATAAGACACGTTAATTTTACATTATTAACATTTAACTTTTTAAATAAATAAACAATATTTCAAAGTCGAATTTGACATTACGCTTTGGAGAATTTCGCTCTGGAGCATGGGCGCCGTTAGCGGAAGATGTTGGCGGTCATGACGCAATCCGTGACGTCACAATGGCTGCTATAATCCCACTGACAGTGATTCAGTACGCGGTTTTGAGCACTCAAAGTGATTTCAGCGCAAATCGGTACGCGGCCAAGGTTGAAATTCGATGTTTGTCAGCTCTAATATTAGGATGAACATCTCCTGTCCCTTTTTAATCTTCAAAAGGTGAAAAGGACTTACACACTTAAATTAAGGATTAGAGCGTGAGTGTGTGAATCGCTACCATTATCATTACTAATATTATAAACGCGAAAGTTTGTAAGTATGGATGTATGGATAGATGTTTGTTACTCTTTCACGCAAAAACTACTCAACGGATTGGGACGAAATTTGGAATGGAGATAGTTTGTACCCTGGATTAAAACATAGAATAATTTTTACGGGAAAAAGTCTTATTCCCACGGGAAAATCTTACACAACGCGGGCGGACCGCTAGCCATACGTAACTTTGAAATTAAAATAATTTTTGACCGAGCGTCATTTCGGCCATCTGGGAAGACGGTTTTTCGGTCAATTGGCTTAAACGCGATGGAATCGGTTGACCTGGCAGCCCTCGCGAAGCGCGCGTGCACGTGGCGCTGTGACTGGCTGCGCGCGCCGGTGGTGGTGACCCGCATTCGGGTTTATTTTGGGCGCCGCCGCGCCGCCGCCGCCGTCACGTCACGGGACGCGACGCGACTCCAGCCGTCAATATTTACCTACTTATCCACGAATAAATATACTTACTACGAGTCATCTGAACTTTCCCTGTTTTTATGAATACTACACAAGTATGCCTGGGATATTTTTAAACTTGCCTTTGTGATTTTATGACTACACTAAAGTACAACAAATTATGGCGAGTTGTACATCCACGGCGCCCAGACACCTTCACCAAGTCATCTGTCCACCTTGTGGGAATACTATAAATAAGCAAATAGCTATAACAGGCTTTGTCTCATATCCTGTAGCATCAGATCTTTACGGTCCGTACTGGCAGTAGCAGCGGAGCACAGGGGGGGTACAGAAGGTCAGCGGCGGGGGGAGGGGGGCGCGGCGCGGAGGGGCGCGTGCACGTGCGGCAGTAGCACTATCAGCACCTGTGATACAAACAACACCAACAAATTTAGTCGTGATGAGGTGCCGCCTATGTCGGTGTCAAGGCGATTTTTTTACAGCAATAAATAATAATAATAATAATAATAAAAATATTTATTTCCACCCATACAGAGAGTACAGTTTATATTACAATAAAATTGACAAGTAGGTAAATAGACATTTAGATACAATTTAGAATAAAGTAAAGGTGGCCAGATTAGTAGCTGAAATGTAACCCTGTCTCTTAAATTGCCAATGCCTGCTTATAAATCGCCGGTATAAGAACCTCATTCAGTTGATGCCCGTGTGGTGCACGGTGATATGTGGGACCTCATCGCGCACGTATCTAAAGTAACGCATTCATGTCTTGTCTTTTATACCCAATTATACATCTATTTGGTCTCTTGCTTCCGAAATTCAGAAGTGCAAACAAGACTATTAGTAATTCACGATGACTAAACACCTTGTGTGAATGATAGTGCTACATAAGGAAGGGCAAACCTCGTCGGTTTCTCCGGAGGCCTTGCGTCGCCACACGTGCGCGCAGGCACCGGCCGCCGCGCACACCTCTCGCTCAGATTCGCTCTCACGATCTTCCGTCTCCGTCTGACTGCTTGCTGACACCAGCTCTGAAGATGTTAAAATTATGTGTAACAAGACCTATAATTTGTCAAGTGGCTAAGGCGCTCGCTGGAGAAGTTTTAGACAACAAATAAATCGATGCTTTGGGGACATTTATTGGAACTTTACATCGTCGTCGTCTGTATGACGCAGGGAATGTCATGTCATGGTGTGACAGCAGTTTTGACAATGATCACACAATATGTGATTGATCACGCATCGCAAGCAGCCGCCAGTTTCATCTATTTTATATTTACACCCGAGATTTTCTATTGCCACGTCACGCCATGTCACTCTACGCTGGACCCATTTCTTTTGTGACTAATTGTGACAGCCTTAAAGGCATTAAGCATCACCTTATTATTGCTGACGTGCCCGGTGACGCTATTGCCCCTGCTATAACTAATTGTGACAGCCTTAAAGGCATTAAGCATCACATTATTGCTGGCGTGCCCGGTGACGCTATTGCCCCTGCTATAACTAATTGTGACAGCCTTAAAGGCATTAAGCATCACCTTATTATTGCTGGCGTGCCCGGTGACGCTATTGCCCCTGCTATAACTAATTGTGACAGCCTTAAAGGCATTAAGCATCACCTTATTATTTCTGGCGTGCCTGGTGACGCTACTGCCCCTGCTATAACTAATTGTGACAGCCTTAAAGGCATTAAGCATCACCTTATTATTGCTGGCGTGCCCGGTGACGCTACTGCCCCTGCTATAACTAATTGTGACAGCCTTAAAGGCATTAAGCATCACCTTATTATTGCTGGCGTGCCCGGTGACGCTATTGCCAATCTAGATCTTGCAAAGAATACTGTACAATACCAGCATGCGTGTGATGCGTGGGCGTGGCTTGCAGCTTGTCTGCGCGTGCGTCGCCGGCGCTGTACTTGCCCATGTGGCAGCGGATCGACGTCGCCGTGAGGAAGTGCTCGCGCGTGTTGCGCTGCGGTCTGAACAGGCACACCTGCCAAACATATAAAAGCACTGAATTTACAGATAAAGACAAGATAAGATAAAAAAATGTCTTTATGTCATGTTTGGATGTTTTGATGTTCGGATGTTTTGGATGTTTGGATGTTTTGATGTTTTGGATGTTTTGATGTTCGGATGTTTTGGATGTTTTGATGTTCGGATGTTTTGGATGTTTTGATGTTTTGGATATTTTGGATGTCTGGATGTTTTGGATTTTTGGATGTTTTGATGTTTTGAATGTTTGGGATGTTTGGATATTCGGATGTTTTGGATGTCTTGCTGTTTTGGTTGTTTTGGATGTTTTGGATGTTTTGGATGTTTTGATGTTTTGGATGTTTTGATGTTCGGATGTTTTGGATGTTTTGATGTTCGGATGTTTTGGATGTTTTGATGTTTTGGATGTTTTGGATGTCTGGATGTTTTGGATTTTTGGATGTTTTGATGTTTTGGATGTTTGGGATGTTTGGATATTCGGATGTTTTGGATGTCTTGCTGTTTTGGTTGTTTTGGATGTTTTGATGTTTTGATGTTTTGGATGTTTGGATGTTTTGATTGTTTGGATGATTTGGATGTTTGGATGTTTCCAAAACATCAAAACATCCAAACCATCAAAACATCCAACCAAACATCCAAAACATCCAAACATCAAAAACATCCGAACATCCAAACATCCAAAACATCCGAACATCCAAACATCCAAAACATCCAAATATCCAAAAAATCAAAACATCCAAAACTCATTTCATCCAAAAATTCTATTGAAATTTTGATTTCATAAACGAAATAAAATTTAGTTAATTGGAAATTAATCCTAATAATAATAATAATAATAATAAAATTTATTGTTTAAAAATTACAGTTAATACAATCTTAAGATATAGTAATAAATGTAGGTAAATATTGTATTACTCTAAAAACCCTGCTCCTTAAACTAAGATTATCTCTTGTATTTTAAGGAGCAGTGCTCGACCGTGGAATTTAAATTTTACCTTACATTCCATTACACTGCTAATAATGATCGATAGAATTTATAAACATGTTGTGAGTGTGTGAGTGTGTATAAGTGAGCATTTATAGTGTGTATGTGATGAATGTCAGGTGGTGTACGTACTTGTGAGTAGAAGTGTGAGTATTATGTGGCATTAGTTGGAGAATTTTAGTAGGTCCTCAGTTTTAACATAATCTAATGAGTTGAGCCATTTTGTTACTCTTTCTGAAACTTCATGTTTATTTGAATTAGAAATATTTGTAGCTTTATTTACTCTATTGTATAATCGATTACTGTATAAATGATTAATGTATAATAGATCCTGACTAAAAACTAAAACTAATCAATTCCAGAATCAATCCACACGTGATTAAAACTAATTCAATCGTCAATCGTTAGTTCAATCTAAAATTCGTTAGTTTTAGTTTTTAGTCGTCAATCAAACTAAATTTTGCCCAACACTGGCAGTAGCCTTGAGGTTGTTTAGTTGGAGTATGAGTACTGACCCAAAGCCTCGGTCCGAGCGAGAGCGTGACGCACGCGCCGGCGGACAGCGACACGCACGCACACAGCGCCTGCGCGCGCGCATCTGTGGCCACGTACACCGGGAAGAACGCTGCCCACGTCACGCACGTCGTGTACGCCGCCGCGCCTGCAAACCACAACCGTCATCGTCATCATCATTATAGGCCCACAAGCTACTCGGCTACTATCTACGAAAGCAGTCGTTACAAGAGCCAAGTCAGTGGCCTTCGGTGACCCTGGTGATTTATTTATTTATTATTAGTGACACTTCACAGCACATAAACACATCTTAAATAAGTGACATTAAAATTATACATAGCCAATAACGAAGATCACATATTACATTTTATCAAGGGTAGGGAGAAAGTTTTTTTTTTATTCGATACAAAGAAAGAAAAGAAAGAAAAAGAGGGACCTTTATAAAAGTGAATCTATATAAAATTCATAGTAATATATACATAGTAATATGTTTCGGGGTGTGGGGGGTATAAAGATGTATGTGCTGTGTATGTGGAGGGTGTAGATTGTGTAGTGAGTGTAAGGATGGAAGAGAGGGAGGCCAGCCCTACGCAGATGAATGCTTGGGGTCCTAGTGGACTTCCGATCCCAAGCTAGTGCCTCTCTCCCCTCCATCATGTGGGGGTGTCTGTGTGTGTGTATGGAACAAGGGAGAGAAACTGTTGAGTGGTTGGCCCTACGACTAAGTCTTGGGATTGGGTTATTTTGTATACAATACAACATTATTATATTGTCCACCAACCAGTCAACAGTCTCTCTATGTATGTGTGACAGTGTATGTTTGTATGTATGTATGTATGTATATGTGGGGGTATGTAGGGTAGGTGTAGGGTAGGACGCCAAAATTTTTTTGCTGCTTTTTTTTAAATACTTTTTATTTCTAAATTATTATAATGTATTTAAAAATTCTACTCGATTTAAAATTTAATTAAGAATATATTCTGTTAGCATATATTTTTTTACATTTATAGAATCAATAGAAGTGCTGGTATTTGATCGTCAAAGTAGAGACTATGGGCGCTATTTCCACATAGCCCCGCCTTAATTAGAGTGGGATGACAAGAACGTGTACTAGAAGTTAATGGGCCCCGGAGACGGTCAAACGGTTTGATTCAAACACGTAAAGTTTGGTTTGACTCAAACCATTTTGATCGTTTACAAAGGTGGTTTTTACGGTTTGTCAAACATTTACGTGTTTGAAGCATGTTTGATGCAATTTCATAAAATGAAATGAAATGAAATGAAAATTTTATTTGCAATAAATGTGGTGAGATAGAGTTCGTAAATTACTGTTCTTTAGTATCACACATTTAACCAAACATTGGTATGCAAAATTTTTATAAAATATGATTTAAATTATTATAATAATAAATTCAAAATAAATTAACAAATATATCACATGCAATAATACCTACTTAAAGTGCAAACTACATCATAAGGATTTTACAGAATAAATGCATTTGTCACATAAATACTTGTACAAGGCGCTTTTAAATTTTTTAACAGGTAATTCCTTAATTTCATCTGGTATTTTATTGTAGACTCTTACAGACAAATTGTAGACATTATTGGAGAAACAAGCTGTAGTGCCAGAAAGTGCTACCAACCGATTAGGGTACCTGGCCAAAAACCTGCACGCTTCATGCCTCCTCGTAAACAGTTCTGGATTATTTTTTACAAATATGCACAATTCGAAAATGTACATAGCGGGTAGTGTTAGTAGACATAACTTTTTAAAAAGAGGTTTACAGGAGTCCAGGGGCCCGGCTCTACACATAGCTCTCAGACATCTTTTTTGAATCAAAAAAGCATTGTTTAAATCCACTGAGTTACCCCACAAAATCAAACCATATCTCAACGCAGAACATACGTACCCGTGGTATGCCATTAGGGCCGCCTTTTGGTGACATAATAATATGTTGGTGAGACGGTATAAGGCATATGTAAATCTGTTTATTTTAGCACACACTTCGTTGACGTGGCATTTCCAGGTTAAGTTTGCATCGATTGTTATGCCCAAAAACTTTGCTGTCGAGACCTCTTTTATAGGTTCATCGCCATGCTCTGCCGCTAAATCCAAAGGTTTTCCATTTTTGTTAAAGAATTGTATATATTTTGTTTTTGATATATTTATACATAAATTATTATATTTCAACCATTTTACTACATTATTAATTGTATTATTTATTTCAGTATTATAATCAACATTTTTAGATTTATTAATAATAATCGATATATCGTCTGCGAATAACGTACAAGGATATTGAACAACTGATGGGAGGTCATTTATGTACAAAATAAACAACAGAGGGCCGAGAATACTGCCTTATTTGGCATATTTGGCATCATCGTATTGGGAGCAATTCTGTAATGATGACGTCTTTTGTAATTATTAGTTTTTAATAAATAAATAAATTTTGTTGTGTTAGCGTACAGAATCAGACTGCGCAGAGCCGTTTGACAAACCGTTCAAACTGACCTCAAACGGTTTGATCAAACACGTAAGGTTTGAGTCAAACCGTTTGACCGTCTCCGGGGCCCTTACATGCCAATAGACTACATAAATACATTTATATTATATGCCTACCCAAATATAATAATAATATACCTACTCAATATGTATAAATACTACAATATACTTACATAAACATAAATAACTTATGATAACTGAGAGATGAAGTGCTCTTTTACTCTTATTTTAAAAGAGAGGATAGTTGGGCTGCTTTGTATAACCTTAGGCAGTTTGTTCCACAGCTTTGCTGCTCGCACCGAAAAGGAATTGAGAAAGAATTTAAGAAGATAATTTCAATTTTTTAATATAAGAAGATATCAAAAACAATAACACTGAATTTAAGGCATAACTGAATCAACCATCAACCGTACCTATAAACCGCGTCTCATTGAAGTTATGTGGCAGCCGCCTAGTCCTTACGGCGAGCACGACACACGCGGCGAGCAGCACGAGCGCGGGCACGAGCGGCGCGAGCTGGGCGGGTGCGTGCTCGCCGCCGCAAGCCAGCACGGAGCGCGCGCGGGACGGGTGCGACACGCGCGGCGCGGGGCTCCAAGCCAGTGCACTCCACGCGGCCGCCGCCAGCCCAGGCGCGCTCAGGCATAACCATGTCCACACCTGGCACAGACAAGCATGGTTGAGATATCAACGTATAAACTCTTATACAACAGCTTCCGCAGTCGTGTCTACTAATGTAGTATGGCATCCTTTTTACCCACGACGGACGGAACGGAACGGAGGCGGTATATGCGTTTGGGGTAAGAGGTTGTTTGTTTGTTTGTTTGTTTGTTTGTTTGTTTGTTTGTTTGTTTGTTTGTTTGTTACCTTCTATCTCGAAAACCACTGGACCGATTTAGTTCCGGTTTTTTGCATTGAAAAGGTATCACTTCAACTTAGGATCTTAGATATGTTTTATGTAGGTAGACCATCAGGGAGCGCTGCAGCAGCCAGATAAGTTGGCAACACAGGAGTTATCAAAAACTACCGAATCGATTTCGATGCAGTTTTTTGTATTCAAAAGGCTTCATATTGGAGCTGGTTGTTAGACATGCTTTGGGGCGGTAGACCACCAGGGAGCCCTGCAGCAGCCACATAAGTTGGTACTACAGGAGTTCTCAAAAAGTACTGAATCGATTTCGATGCAGTTTTTTGCATTCAAAAGGCTTTATCTTGGAGCAGGTTCTTAGATACATTTTATGGAGGTAGACCACCAGGGCGCCCTGCAGCAGCCAGATAAGTAAGTACTACAGGAGTTCTCAAAAAGTACTGAATCGATTTCGATGCGGTTTTTTGCATTCAAAAGGCTTCATTTTGGAGCAGGTTCTTACATACGTTTTATGGAGGTAGACCACCAGGGAGCCCTGCAGCAGCCAGATAAGTTGGTACTACATCAGGAGTTCTCAAAGAGTACTGAATCGATTTCGATGCGGTTTTTTGCATTCAAAAGGCTTCATCTTGGAGCGGGTTCTTAGATACGTTTTATGGAGGTAGACCACGAGCGCTGCAGCAGCCAGATAAGTTGCCACTACAGGAGTTCTCAAAAAGTACTGAATCGATTTCGATGCGGTTTTTTGCATTCAAAAGGCTTCATTTTGGAGCTGGTTGTTGGATATGTTTTGAGGCGGTAGACCACCTTATTTATATTACTCAAAAACTAAATATAATGTAGATTCTGAATAAGTAAACTCACGGTATTTATATAAAATTTATTAATGTCAGAGCAGGGAATGGCAGACCTCGACGTGTTTTATTGGATTTGTATCATATTATTAGATAGATGAGTATGTAATAGTACCTAAATTAATAAATATTATTGCTGTGTCTATCTCTACGAGAAAGCAAAAGGTAAGTAGGTACGTAAACGTAAGGACTAAGAAAGGTCATAATTAGTTGTTTGTGTGGCGGATTTCGTGAGAAATCACTCTTTTTATAGATTTCTTTATTTTATATTTCTTATCTTATTTGACTCTGGTCGGGGGATTTCCAAAAATGTTATTTAATTCTTTTTATTCTAATATATTTTAAGATACGGCGTGGGTTTTTTAAAATTTTCAATTTTGTTACAAAAAACATATGGATAGGATAGAGAAAGCACAAAGGAAATTTGTTAAAAATTTGGATTATAGGTCGGGTCATACTCACATAGATTAAAATTACACCGCTATCTGTTTGCCGTGATCATGCTGCTCTTATTTACTTGTACAAACTGTTGAATAATCACGTAGATGCCCCCGAATTACTGCACATTTCTATCCGTGTACCCCGCACACTGGAACGAACATGCCGCAGTAAACCGTTGTTTGCTATTGCTAGTAGCAGCACTTGCTATACGGCTAATAGCTTTATAAGACGAAGTTGTAAACTTTACAATGAGACTTATTCCGAAACAGATATACTTAACGGCACCCTGTCTAGTTTTATAAAAGCCACATGCGACATGTTCCTCAACTGTACAACTGTCACGACTAAGAGAGGTTCCTCAACTGTATAACTGTCACGACTAAGAGAGGTTCCTCAACTGTATAACTGTCACGACTAAGAGAGGTTCCTCAACTGTATAACTGTCACGACTAAGAGAGGACAATACGGATGCTATCATTAAAAATATGTTGTTGTTAGCGTTGGTAATGCGAGCGTTGATAGCAGTTTTTGCTTACTATAACTAGGTTAATATCTATAATGAACTATAAGGTCTTTTATCTGCCAATGTTTAGTATATAAGATTTTTTGTAAGCGACTGTTTGTTCCTGAATAAACAAAAATATATATAAAAAAAATTATCAACGGTAAGAAAGAACGGGTCGTTTCCCGCAACTCGACGTCTTTTGGATACCTTCAACCTAAAATTGGATACTCCCGGTTTCACACGCCGCAATCAAGGAACCTGCTTGTTTCTTAGCTGTCCCACTGTCTGTCATCTAGTTTGAATTATTAATAAATGACAGGCTATTTGACGATACTGACCTGAGCTTTCGCGGACAGAAGCCTCGGCCTGGCGAGTCCGCGCTCGGCTGCGCGCACAAGCCTGGCGATGCGCACGGTGCGCGCGACGACGCACGCGTACACGCCGCCGAGTGCGGGCGCCGCGAGCCGCACAAGCGCGCACGTCAGCGCCGTCGGTCGCAACGCGCTCGCTAGTGCGGATATGTGGCACACTGCCGCGCAACACAGCAGTAACGCGCATCTGCCAAGACGTATAGGCACAGATAAAGGTTGGATCCAACCCTTGGACGAATAAACCACTGGACGCGATAAGCAAGAAAAATGGTGGTTTATTCGTCCAATCCAAGGGTTGGATAAATAAAGCTAGTATGTCTCTCATCAGCACTACTCAAATGCAACGTATTAATTAATTTATTTTATTTATTTATTTTATTAAATTTTATTTTATTCGGAATACCAACAGCATTTTATACATGAAACTTAAAAACAAAAATATATAACAACGTAGCCAACTACAGGTATTCACGAAGGTATTCACAGATAAGAACAGGTGAAATAAAAACTATTGGGCAGTTGGTGTTGGTGGTGTAGATTCATTGAAACGAGCAAGCAACTAATTGAAACGAGAGGAAACAATATATATATGTATGTTTGTGTTTATGCTCGCTAATTAGAAGGTCCGTAAAAGACTTTCAGATACAAGCGTTCTAAATGAGGATGCTCTCTAGCTAAATTATTAAATGAGATAATTACTCTTGGAATAAAACAATTTCGACGGTATTTAGTGTTTGTGCGGGGAGATATTAATGGTTTGTTATGCCTTAAAGTTAATCTACTCGGCACATTGATATTAATGGCGTAGAGTAATTCAGGGCAGTCTGCGTCACCGTTTACAATCCTGTGTATATGTTAAGTCCGCAACCATGGTCCGCAACTTCTCTTATTTTGACTACACTGAGTGACATAGCCTTGATCAGTACGTCTACATTTGTATTGCAAGTATCTGAGGAAGCGTTTTTGTATGGATTCAATGCGATTTATGTAATATTGTATTGAGGGTTCCATAACACTGACGCATATTCAATCAAGGATGCTGCGAACAAAAGAACAGTATAGAACTTTGATTGGTTTTATTTTATACTTTAAAATTTTGCTGTACACCTTTTAATAAAACCAAGGGACCTAAAAGCTTTCTTGACGATATAATCGACGCGTAGGTCGTAGGCAGCCTTTGTACCCTGTCCTGTATGACTCCTTTTAACCATAAAAGAAGTCATACAGTTCTCGAACCCCTTACTAAAGTAGATACCAATCTACTTTAGTAAGGGGTTCGAGGATATATATCAATGGATATATATCATGATACTCTTAAGAGGGTCATTGTTAAGTGAATATATAAAGTTGATTAGTTCGATTTTTCGAGTAAAACTCATTACAAAGCATTTAGAAATATTTAGGTTAAGTTTATTTTTAATGCAGTACTGTTCAAAATTATGCAAATCTAGCTGCAGTAAATTACAATCGGTTATATTTGTAACAGACTTAAAATTTTTCGTGTCATCAGCCCGAAATATTGTTTTTTTTTAAAACAGACGCCAATATCATTATGAAAATAACGAAAAGCAATGAACCTTGCGGTACCAGACTCAAATTTTTTTAACTGCGAACGCTGCTTGATAAACCAAACTTAAAATAAATAAATAACAGAGGAAAGCTCAATAAAAAGTAGGTAGGCATAAATAAACTAGAGAACTGTACTTCTTGCACCACATTCAGCACTTCCAAAAATACTTATAGGCCTCATTCAGCAAGTTGTGCGGGGCGTTAAAATTAATGCGGCAATCTGCCTAAAAATAAAAAAAACTCGTGAAGACTCTTTTGCAAGAACACATTAATAGATAATATCGCAATTAACGCACCACTGGCAATATATCCATAAAAGAGGCCTAAGCCACTCACAGTTCCCTAGAAGCGGACTTGACGACGGGCGTGTTGCGGTGCTTGGCGAAGGCGCCGGCGCACAGCCCCGCCCCCGCCAGCCCAGCCGCCCCTGCGCCGCCCGCCGCGCCCCGCGCCCAGCCTGCGCCCGCGCCTCCGCCGCTCCACTCCACCATCACCGCCACGCATACTGACAACACGAACAATTGTTTCTTTCTTATCATCCGGGTTGTAAGTTCAACACCAACAGCTAACTTCTCAAACTCTGGTGTAAAAGTTACGGAGCCAAGAAAGGTCTTTGACAAGAACTAAGCCAATATAGGTATAAGAAAAAAAAACAGATAATACTGTTCAAATTTATAGTCTCCAATACAGGTTCATAGCGGGTTGATCAACACCACATTAGCTCTGTGAAGGTTGGCGGACAAGTCTTACCCAGTCTTGCTGTAATCAGGCCGGCGCACAGCCGACGTCCGTGTTGGATCATAACGGGTTGATCAACACCACACTCTATGTACGGGTTACCCGAAACAATTTGACTGATAAAATGAAATACTGATTAAACTGATATAAGAAAGGTATATTTTGACCCAAAACTTATAATAATATGAATTGATGAAATATGATAATGAGCGCGCGGAGCTTGCTTGATAGCTGATTGCGAACTGATTTAAAAAGTATAAAAAATTGCCAATAATGCGTAATTGACTAAATTGTGCAATACTGACAATGTACGTGTAGGCTCGTACACTCTATCCCTGTGCAAGTTAGTCGACAAGCCTTACCAGTCTTTGTCAGGCCGGTGCCCAGGCGCGCACAGCCGACAGTCGTGTCCGTGCAAGTTCATAACTTCATAGCGGATTCATCAAAACTAGATTCTAGACCTGTACAGGTTGGTCGACACGACACACAGCCGACAGCCGTGTCCGTGCAGGTTCATAACTTCATAGCGGATTCATCAAAACTAGACTCTAGACCTGTGCAGGTTGGTCGACACACAGTCGACAGCCGTGTCCATGCAAGTTCATACACCACACTCTAGCTCTGAGCAGGTTGGTCGACAAGCCTTTTTAGTCTTGGTGTACGGTGCTCAGGCGTGAACAGTCACCCCCCGTGCATGCCTTACCGGTCTTGGTGTGATCAGGCCGGTGCCCGGGTGCGCACAGCCGGCATCCGTGTTCGCGCGGCACGGCGAGCGGCGCGCACGGCTCGCACGTCCAGCAGCAGCGCGCGCGCCCCGCCCCGCGCCGTGCCCACTGCCCCGCCGCGCATGCGCGCCCGCACGAGCCTAGCGCGCCCTCTGCTCGCCTGTATATAGAGATTTTTGTTTTAGGTAAGCAGAAAACAATGAGGGCCTACGCATAGTTCTAATCAAATTAATAGTACATTACAGCCGCGGCCGCAAAATTGGTTATTGCTGGTCTTTTATTGTGTACCAGTCCAGCAAGAGTTATAGCGGCCGAGGTTTGTATAGTGCTTTTCTTTGAAATATGCGAGCAAATTTTAAAATACTAAAAACATGTGAAGCCTTGGATTTAGATGTCTACTTGTATCGTATTAAACTTATAAGTTCTAATCTTTATCGCTTTAATAATAAGTTTTTATTGGAAAACCAACAGTTAATTTCAAATACATATTAGATACACGAATTAACCAATTACAGGTTTTTACTGATGTTACTTTAAGAGGAACATGTGTTAATATTAATAAAGTATAATCTACTCCACGACAATATATAATATACAGCTGAAGGTCCACTTAAACTTAAATTCACATATAAAACTAACGGACTAATGACGCAGTGAGTCAGCTAGATACGTTTTAAAATTAGTTGATTTTTATATTGTGCGAGTGACAAATAGAATATGTCTAGATCAGTGTACTTTTTATTATACAGGGTATCCCAAAAAGTAGTGTCAAGTGGAAGTCCTGAGATAGAACACCCCTTGGAGCATCCGAAACACCCTCATGTATGTTACGCGATTTTTTGTACTTTTCGAGTTATTTTTTTTTGTGTTTTTTTCAGATTTCTCAAAATTGAAGGATCTTTTTGTTATAACTTTTTTGTGTAATGTTTACTTTAAATATTTTTTGCATAACATGTGTACTAATCAGAAGAAATACTAAATACTTCAGTTCTGAGTACAAATAGCACAAAATATGATCACAAAGTTAAAATTCCTGTCTGAAAGAAAATTACACTTTAATTCAACTTAAAAAATGAAATACTTCAAGTAGACTGATGGCCATAAAATCTATTTCAAAACCTTCCTTTGGTATTTGGCTTTCAAAATAATAACTAATGACGCAATGTTTCAGCAAGATTAAGGCGATGGCCCAAAAAAAACCCAGGCCCGGCGCAAAAGGTTAGTATCTCAAATTTTAGAGGATATTTAAAAATAATATTTTAAACTCTCTATCTTTCTATCGGGTGGCTAACATGGTTACCTATTGTATTTCCGATTCTTTTTGTTCCGAATATTGTTTTTCCGCTAACATTTTGACATTTTTTAGTTAGAATTTTTTTTATAATCCTAAATTATGTTTGCATTTGTATTAACTTTCCACGTTTTGATTGACCTTTATACTTGTTCACCGTTGTTTTAAATTTCCGCTAAACTATTTACCGGTATACCGAAAATCCGTCATAACATTAAACATTTTATTACTTGTCCGATACTTCGATTTACCATTATATTACGAGGCGGATTTTCTTTTCTCCGTTTTATGCTTTTCGTGTAATATAATGATATAATGGTTACTGAACGCGACGGTAGCGAACGCAGCGAACCCGAAGCAGCTCTGCTACCAGCACCCTCGGTGAAGAGGATTTAATGTGAAAAGTGCGACCACGAGTAGGTAGTATTCGAACCGTAGTCACACTCGTCACTCCGCGTTTCTGCAACCGCGTTACGAGGCGCAGTATCGTCGAAAGTCAACGATATAACTTAAACTTAAGAAAAACGCAAGAACTCTTATAAATAAAATACGTGCTAATTAACTTAATAATCCGTTCCCAAGGTAATCCGATGCCCAAATAAGCCCGCAACGATCGGTACAAACTTATTTCAAAAAGCAAGGCAAAAAAAAATTATCAAGAAAAAACTTCCGGAAATTCCCGGAATACGGTAAACACGGGAAGCGGTCAAATAGATTCAACGTAATAAAAAAAACCGCCCAGACGCAAAATAAAACAACAAAATGTATTTCTGGGTACAACCCAGGAGTACAACCCAGGAGTACAACTAGTGCTTCCGAGGTTAAGCACATCAAAGTCAGAAAATTATTATCCAAAATTTTTAATATTCCTAATTGTTAGGAATCGTACAAGAATAGAGTTATAATGAGACGTCTACTCGATGTTAAAAATATTTTACGTACACCATGCATTAGGCTGTATGTATAGCTCCTTTGACTAGCCTTGTCGAGAGATATTAAAAAGTTATGATGTACTCTTCTCTTGTCTCTCGTCCATCTCTCTACAATGGCTTGATCGACCTTTTACCTATTTAATTAATTAATTCAAGTTATGTAGCTAGCTACCTAATCAATACCTAATTATAATGTCATTTTGCATCATTCTTTTGTGAATAAAAGAATTGACGGCAGTACAGTGTTTCAATCCACTCCGCCCTGCACACACAAGCTAGCAAGCAAGCATGCATATAAACTGTAAGTACAGGCCACATTAAATAAGTCCACACTGCGATGCAATCTCGCTAACAGGTCATGAACCCAGCAGAATAGAGAAATAGATCAGATCAGAAAGATCGAAAAGACAATACGAACATAACCTCAAAAAAAAAAAAAAAAAAAAAAGTCGTGTCGTGTCGTGTGGCCAAGTTGTGCATGTGCTTTGCTTTGTGCAGTCAAAATGGCGTCTGCTGGAACTAACCAAAATAACAATGGAAATCGGCTGGAGCCTCAAGCCATTTTCAATTTTGAGAAGCTAAATGGCATTGCTACTTATCATAACTGGAAATTTCAAGCTAAGATGGCATTGAAATTGGATGGCCTTTGGAATTGCGTGCTGGGAACGGACACCGACGCTACCCGTGATCAACGTGCTTTGGCACGTTTATGTCTTCTAGTACAACCTACCTGCTTCCAACACGTTCGTAACTGCGTAACTTCTAAGGAAGCTTGGGATAAGCTACAGACGGCATATCAGGACAAAGGTCTGTTTCGTCGCGTGGTTCTGCTCCGACAACTTCACAGAGCTGACTACAGTGCACATTCGTCCATGCAGGAGTACATTGATTCCATCATGACTGTAGTGGAACAACTGCAGGATATAGGCAGAGAGGTTGACGATAAGGAAGTGGTGGAAATCTTATTGAGCGGGCTGACTACTGAGTTTGATGCCCTTGTCTCTGGACTTGAAACCGCTAACATAGGACAGTCACTAACTAGTGAGGACGTGCGAGCTAGACTTCTTCAGGAGGAGTTCCGGCGTTCAAAAGTGAACAACAATGTGTCAACAGACTCAGCCCTATTTGTGCGAAAGCGTAAGGAAGGTATCTTCTGTGATTATTGCAAGCGGAGAGGACATCCAAAGTCAAAATGCTTTAAATTGAAGAGGGACAGAAGAAGTACAAATAAGGAAAGGGACTCATCAGACAACAACGTGTTTGTCGCTGCTCTTGCTACTATGCACAGCAACGATTGGATTGTGGACAGCGGCTGTTCACACCACATGTCAAGAAATCAAGATTGGTTTGAAAACTTGAAGAAACATCAAACCAAGGTAGTTGTTGCTAATAATAATACATTACAATGTGAAGGCTTAGGTACAATTAATTTATTTTGTAATGGCCATAAAATAAAATTAGAAAATGTAATGTATGTCCCTAATTTGAGTACAAACTTACTGTCTGTTAGTAAATTAACTGAGTCTGGTCTAGAATTGAGTTTCTGTAAAGAAAAATGTCTAATTATGTGTAAAAATACTGTGATAGCCAGTGCATCTTCTCGAAATGGCATTTATAGGTTGGAAACATGTGCTAACTGTGCCCTTTCACAGCATGCTACTGCTCAAGCCCTTCAACCGAAGATGGAGTATGCAGCTTATGCTGACATTCCTTTGGAGATCTGGCACAAGCGGATGGGTCACTTAAGCATGAAAGGTATGCATACCCTTTGTAATATTGCTGATGGTATTAGTTTTAATAAAAATGAAAGCCATAAGCTTCAGGATTGTATTCCATGTATTCAGGGGAAGCAAAAAGTAAAATCCTTTCCTAAGGGTGAAGCAAAGCGAGCCCAAGCTCCATTGGAACTTATTCATAGTGATGTTTGTGGGCCCATGTCCGAATGTAGCTGGGGAGGAGCTAGGTATTTAGTCACTTTTACAGACGATTTTAGTAGAAAGACTATTGGTTACTTAATGAAAAATAAAAGCGAAACAATGTCACGTTTTTGTGAATTTAAAAATTTAGTAGAAAAGCAGACAGGTTTGTATATCAAATGTTTAAGATCTGACGGTGGAGGTGAGTATTGCAGCACAGCCTTCAATAACTTTTTAAAATCCCATGGAATAGTGCATCAGCTGACTATACCACACAGCCCTCAGCAGAATGGTGTTGCTGAGCGCTTAAATCGTACACTTGTGGAGAAAGCTAGGTGTATGCTCTCTGATGCTGGACTTGGTAAGCGTTTTTGGGGTGAAGCCATCATGACGGCCATTTATCTCAAGAATAGGTCGCCTACCGCCGCTATTCAGCATGCTACGCCTGAGGAGAAATGGTCAGGAAATAAGGTTGATATTAGTCATTTGAGAGTTTTTGGATGCAAAGCATATGCTCTCATTCCTGAATGTGATCGACGCAAATTTGATGCCAAATCTAAAGAATATATTTTTGTAGGATATTGCAATGATTCCAAGGGATATAGGCTGTCTGACCCTTCTAACCCAAGTAAAATACTTAGATCTAGAAATGTACATTTTATTGAATTGACATGTAATAATAAAAATAATAATATATTAAATGAATCAATTGACAATAATAATTTTATTCAATTTTATGACTATCCAAACAAATGTAACAGTCAAAATATTTCATTGAATAATAATAATTGTAATATAATAAATGATAATAACATAGATGTTTCTGTAATTTCAGAAGGAGTTCAAGAGCCCCGTGCTGGTCCTGAGGCAGCCATTCACGAGGATGCTCCTGCATCTCCTCCAGACAGTGCATTTAAAAGTCCATTGAGTGTGACAACAGATGAATACTCTGAGGAGAGCCCCATGGATGTTCCATACGGATCATGTGACTCAGACACTGATACTGACCCCCTGCAGTCTGCTGAAGCTCCAGTGGAAGATAGTTCGGCTGCTGAATCGTCCCGCCCTGTGAGGCGAACGCGGGGTGTGGTCCCCAAAAGGTATGATGATTTTGAAGTTGATTTTTCATTATTTTCTCACAGTTATTATGTGTTTGATGAACCTGAGTCATTTGAAGATGCTATGGCTAGCCCAAACAAAGTAGAGTGGTACAAAGCTATGAAAGATGAATATGATTCTTTGTTGCATAATAATGTATGGGCGCTGGTTGATAGGCCGACAGATACAAACGTCGTAAAGTGTAAGTGGGTGTATAAGGTTAAACAGGACACCTCTGGTAATTTTGATAAATTCAAGGCACGTTTAGTTGCACGCGGGTTTACTCAGAAGCCTGGGGTCGACTATGACCAGACTTTTTCGCCTGTTGTTCGCCACTCAACCATGCGTATCCTATTTAATTTAGCAAACGAGTTAGATATGGATATTGATCACATTGATGTCACAACCGCTTTTCTCAATGGAAAATTAAAAGAAACAATTTATATGGAACAACCACCTGGTTTTGTATCAAATAATAAAAAGGTGTGTTTGTTACAGAAAAGTATATACGGCTTGAAGCAAGCAAGTCGCGTTTGGAATGAAACTGTTCATCAAGTACTAGTTTCACATGGTTATAATCAAACAAAATCAGAACCATGCGTCTACACGAAGAGAAGTAACAACAATTTAACAATACTTGCTCTATACGTGGACGATTTCTTTATTTTTAGCAATTCTGACAAGGATAAATGCAATTTAATATCAGTTTTAAGTCAGAACTTTAATATTAAAAATTTAGGACCAATTAAAAATTGTCTTGGTATGAGTGTCTTTAGAGATAGGTCCAAAGGTATTTTAATATTGAGACAGACTGAATATATAAAGAAATTGCTATCTAGATTTGGTATGTCACAAGCTAAGAGTGTATCTACACCCTTGACAGTTAATGAGAAATTTATTAATTCCAATAATGAAAATTGTAATTATGATTTCAGAGAACTTATGGGTTGTTTAATGTATTTAAACGTATGCACTAGACCAGACATATCATTTTCTTGCAGCTTGTTAAGTCAGTTTAATAATAACTATAATAATAGTCATTGGTTGGCTGCCAAAAGGATACTTCGCTATTTAATTGGTACTATGGATTATGGTTTGGTATTTACTAAATGTAATTCCTTTAATTTAGAAGCATTTGCTGATGCAGATTGGGCGAATGATCCTCTTGACAGGAAATCTTTTTCTGGTTTTGTAATAAAATTTGGCAGTAATACTATAAATTGGAAATGTAAAAAGCAGCACTGTGTGGCCATGTCAAGCACAGAGGCAGAGTATTTAGCAATTGGTGACTCATGTAAAGATATATTGTTTATAAGAAACTTTTGGTTTGAAATAACTGGTTCTAAATTAATATGTAAACTTAGAAATGATAACCAAAGTGCTCTAAAAATTCTGTCTTCTAAACAGTGCCACAAACGAACAAAACATATTGATGTTCGCTACCATTTTGTCAAGGATTTAATAAGTAATGATGTATTACATGTCACTTACCTTCAGACTGACAAAATGATAGCTGACTTATTAACTAAGGCTCTACCAAGTAATAAACATTATAAATTTTTGCATGAAATAAATGTAATGTGTTTAAAGACCTGAATGTAGAGATGTTTATATTATTGTATATAGGCATGTATTGCTTTAGGAATGTACAAGTTTGTCGAGTTAATGAGGCATGTCTTTCTCTACATGTGTTTAATGTTCAATGATGTGAAAAATGTTTTGTTTGTAGGCTGCCCATGTATGGTGTAAGGGGAAGTGTTAAAAATATTTTACGTACACCATGCATTAGGCTGTATGTATAGCTCCTTTGACTAGCCTTGTCGAGAGATATTAAAAAGTTATGATGTACTCTTCTCTTGTCTCTCGTCCATCTCTCTACAATGGCTTGATCGACCTTTTACCTATTTAATTAATTAATTCAAGTTATGTAGCTAGCTACCTAATCAATACCTAATTATAATGTCATTTTGCATCATTCTTTTGTGAATAAAAGAATTGACGGCAGTACAGTGTTTCAATCCACTCCGCCCTGCACACACAAGCTAGCAAGCAAGCATGCATATAAACTGTAAGTACAGGCCACATTAAATAAGTCCACACTGCGATGCAATCTCGCTAACACTCGAACCCCTCGGAGGGGTCGAAACAATAAGTAGAATACAAAATGGAATTTAACCTAAGTCTCCACAAAATTTTATCTCAATACCTAGTTTGAAGTAAACAATGACATCCGATCTCGACTGATCAGAAAATATCGTGGATTTAAAAGGAATCAAATTTGTTCTATAGAAATGGCTACCACGCATCACGTCGTACTGCACTCACAGCCTGGCCGCGTGGTCCCCCCCACGCAGCGTAAGCGCCTCTTGCCTCCAGCGGCCCACGCGCACGTACCGCCACGCGCCCCGCGCCCCGCACCGCTCCCACGTCATCACGTCGACTGTACTCACAGCCTGGCCGCGTGGCCCCCCCCACGCAGCGTAAGCGCCCCCTTGCCTCCAGCGGCCCACGCACACGTACCGCCACGCGCCCCGCGCCCCGCCCCGCTACCACGCATCACGTCGTACTGTACTCACAGCCTGGCCGCGTGGTCCCCCCCACGCAGCGTAAGCGCCCCTTGCCTCCAGCGGCCCACGCGCACGTACCGCCACGCGCCCCGCGCCCCGCGCCGCCGCTCCCACGTCATCACGTCGTACTCGCTCAGCCTGAATCATCGATAACGTTGTTTTAGGAAGACGCAGCGTGTTTAGTAAGTGTCGCGTCACGTAGCGCGGTCATTATTAGGTAATGATGTGTACAAACAGTTTAGTAGGTTGTGAGCGTTTACAAAATATCAACATACCGCGCAACGCGTCGCGTTGAATTAAAACTGTTTCTGTGTACTATGAACTACCTAAATGCCCACGTTGTCAGCGCTACTAGACAGCAACTATTACAGCAGCAGCTGGATTTAGTAAAACTCCACGCGACAGGGCGGCTCGGCTGCTTCTGCTTCGCTGTGAGATTATAAAAAACTGTATGAAAAGATTTATATGAGCTTGCAGCCCAGCCGCTCCATATTTGCTTGTGATTTCGCTTCGCACGCAGCTGAGTTGTCCGGTTGCGCGTACCCATATGCTTGTCTAACTAGTGACCAAACTACTGACTCTGGCGGCGGGTCGCCGTTGTCATCGAAGGCGACGAGGCCGCCATCCGGCGCCCGGAACCGCACACGCGCCAGGTAGCGCCGGTAGCGGGACACATTGAACGGCAACATGGCGGCACACACACCACCTACACGTCAAAACCATAACAATCCACAAGCAAATAAATGTAATCTTTGAACAAAATTGAGCAATAGACTCTATTTCTATGATCGATCATCAAGCGTGTAGAAATTAGCGTTATTCATTTAAGTTTTAAAGGTGCTAAAAGAGATATGGTTGCTTGGAGTTTAACTTAAATGACAGTAAACAGGGCGCCGCGGCTGTGGCAAAGTACTAGGCCCAAAAATATGATTTTTTATCATTGACACGAAGAAGAAGGGCGCATTGTTCATGGAAAGGTCAATGGCAGAAAAAGAAAACACAAGTGAAGATCATTAGAAGCCGCTTGATGCAGACAATTCTGCAGTCTTTGTGGAGATACTTGGAGGAGGTATTTTGTTCAGTTAACCGTCACAGTGCATAGTCAGCTAAGGAGATTTATGGTTAAATTAAAGTTCGCTCAAAGTCCATAAAGTTTTCTCGAGTAATAGTTAATGTTTTTTTTTTTATTTATTGTTCAAAATTAATATAATAACATAGTTAATACAATAATGTTTCCACACGCAAACCTCACAGGGTTTATCTGTGTAGAAGAGCCGCTCTAAACTTACATCTAATACTTTAAACGAGCAATTCTTGTATATACCTATATATATATATATATATAATGAGAATCTCGGAAACGGCTCCTACGATTTCGATAAAATTTGGTATATAGGGGGTCTCGAGGGCGATAAATCGATCTAGCGTTTGTTTTTGGTAAAACAGGATTTCCTCATGTTTTCGGGCTTAAAAGAATTTGTACGCCATATCATTAAAAGAGAAGGTTAATTTCGCCGCTATCTATAACGACGCGGTGGCTCTGTTGGGGAACCGGGAGGCTATGAAACCGAAGGTCAGACGATCGAATCCACGTGAATGTACTTTTTTATTTTTATGTTCATGTTTCTTTTTTTTGTTTGTTTTTAACTTTTTAATTCTTTCATTTAGTTATTTAAATACAAAGTCAAAGTCAAAATAATTTATTTCCATAGGATGTTATTACATCACTTAGATCCGTCATTACATTTTTTTGGGTGAGTTCACTAACACAATGGCGGAATCTGTGGAGAAGAGAAACTCTACAGTCGTTGTACGAGTTTACTCGACATTATTTACTTTTTACATTTATTTTAGCCGATGTCGCGTTTGCCGTACATTGCACTTTGTACATTGCACATAATTGTTACCTAATTTATTTAGTTGAATAAAGACTCTCTACGGTGACGGTCACATAATAAGGTTGTTTCCTTTAACATTCCGCCCTGTAGATAAACAAGTACAGTTAACCACAAGCACAGTTAATAAAAAATATATGTAGAGACAAACAGCTTCTACATTTTGGTCCTTCGAGCCGGATAGAAGCGCCAATCCTATACGGTGATTCAGTTCGGTGAAACTAATAGTGAAGTGTGATTTGTGATTTGAACCACGATAGCGAATCGGTTGGTCGGCCTCCCACAAGCGGGTCTCACCGACTTAATTGAGAAGACGCACATATCGTGGTGACTACAATCACACTTAACTAATCAACATACAGGCAAGACAGCCTACAAAATACCTACACAACTACATTAGGTATTCGAACAACTTTTAAGATGGAAGCCTTACTTCAGCGACAACAAATTATCGTTGAAGCAATCCTCAAGATTGAATCCAACTTCAACAAGGACAGCAAGGATCGTAAGACCGCAGACTATCTTAAGAAGCGGTTGGAAGCACTTCAAAACTTATGGATCGAGTTTGAGACCAACCATCGATCCCTCTCTGAGATGAAAGACAAGTCTGGTGATTACTTTACTACCGATGCTTACGCTTCACTCAAGGTTCAGTACGATCGCATCCGCCAGCGACTAGAAAGCTTCGAGCCTGTTAAGAAAGGGGAGGAGCGCGGTGTACCGTCAAAAACGGATGTACTCATCTTGCAACAAGGTACTAATTTTAGAGCTTTCTCAAGAGTAGTGCGCAACATCGACATTCCAGCGCTTACTGAAAAGTGGGAACTTGAAGACAAACTACAGACACTTCAAGCCCGTTGGAAGGTAATTGACGACACGCACTGGGAAATCGACAACCCGCTCATCGCCTCCGATATAGACTACGAACAAGACTACAACAAACACGAAGCTATATTCGAGAAGACAAAGAGAGAACTCTACCGCAAGTTAAACTCTACCGCTCATCAACACCAGTCTGTTCCAAAGATGGAGATGCCGTCGTTCTCAGGAGACTACGCTCAATGGCCAACATTCATGGATCTTTACTGTGAGGCTATCCATAATAACACCATGTTGACGAAAGCGCAAAAGATGCAACATTTGAAAGGAAAACTAAGAGGTGAGGCTGAGCGCATCGTCCAACATCTTAATGTTTCGGCTGAAAACTACGATACCTGCTGGGAAATTCTCACCCATAGGTATAACTTTTAAACCACATATTACAGCTGTATCAGCCAGAATACGCAAACTTGTGTATGTCTTTAAAAACCTAAGGCACGTTGCTGATCGTCTTGTCTTAAGGACAGTTTATTTGGCGTTGTGTCAAAGTATTTTAGGATACTGCATCATCTCCTGGGGTGGCAGCGCAAAGACTCATCTTATTGATTTGGAAAGGACTCAGAGGTTGATCCTAAAGGTTGGCTCATTTTTGCCATTTTATTTTCCAACAACGGAACTACTCAATATGTGGAAGGTACTATCTGTCAGACAGTTATTTATTTCTGCTGTCGTAACAAAAAAACACACCGAATTGGAATTTGATCCTTCAATAAAACGGCGTAGAACGAGTAACATCTGTCCTTCTGGTAACTTTAAAACTAGTCTTTCCCACCGCTTTTACTGTTACCAAGGAGCGTATCTTTACAACAAAATTAACTCAATCGTTGAAATTTATTCCCTGCCTAGAGTCTTGTGTAGAAAAAAAGTTAATGAGTGGCTAATGACTCTCAGCTATGATAGCACTGAGGCTTTACTAATACCTCTGTCTTAGGATTTGTGTAGTAAGTTTATTATTTATTATATTATATATATATACCCACGCACACCCCCACATCCACCCCGCACACGCACGAATATATTCCACAGTCACACACACACACACACACACACACACACACACACACACACACACACACACACACACACACACACACACACACACACTATTCTCATACTCACCCCGTGTCTACTATCCTCTTATATTTTGTTTTTGTCTTATTTTTACTGTTTTTTTTCCTTTTTGTTTTTGTTTCTCTCATTAAAAATTGATTGCTCTGTAATTCAAAATTTAGGTTTTATGTCTGTGGAGTGGGAACCTGGTGACCTGTAACTCAAGTCCTGGACTTATCTCAGGCACCAGTCTCTCACAATCAAGCTCTCTTTGTAATTACTCGTAGCTAGTTGCGTAACTATCTTAAGCTGCTTTTTGTGATGAGAAATAAATTATTTTATTATTATTATTATTATTATTATAACAATATACAGTTGCTTTTTACCAAGCAAATACAAACATTTATGAATCAGCCGGCCATACAACAACAAAACGCTTTTGATCTGAAGCGGTTACATGACACTAGTACGGAGACCATTCACGCCATCCATAACTTAGGTGTGAATACTTCTACTTGGGATCCGATTCTCGTACACATCATTACAGGAAAATTGGATTCGGAAACCTACACAGCCTACATGGAAGCAAGAAAAGCGCCGCGAGAGTTGCCTGCCTTCGACGAACTGCTAGATTTTCTAGAGAACAAATTTACAGCTCTAGAACCTCTTAACAAAAAGAAGCAGGCTACACACTCCATCTCCACTCGGCCGAACAACATTGCTGTGAGAGACACTCCGACCATACAGAACGGCTTCCAAAACAACAACAATAAATTTAGACGTTTTTCGGCTAGAACATATCACACAAAGGTCGAAAGAGATTGCCCGATATGTAAAACAAACCACATTTTAATTTATTGCAAAACATTCCAAGACATGTCGCCGGAACTGAAAATGAGGTCAATCACGCAGTACAATATCTGTAAAAATTGCCTTTATTCCCACAGCGGTAAACAATGCGACTCAAGAAAGAGATGCAGAGTATGCAATGAAGCGCACCACACTACACTGCATGACATGCTACGTGACACCCAAGCTGTGACGTCGTCGGGGCAACAACCTCCAATGTACAACTTTATGCCTAACAACAAGCCTTCGACTTCGAACCGAAAAGTAAATCACGTGGCTGGCGACTACAACGAGGTGCTGCTTGCGACTGTACAGTTGAAGGTAAGAGCAGTTGATGGCTCTTATGTGACGTTAAGATGCCTTTTAGATCAAGGCTCACAGATTAATTTAATAACAGAATCTGCTGCTCAACGATTAGGCCTACAAAGACGAAACCAAAACGCCACCGTACGTGGTATTGGGATTTCTGCCAGTCACAGTAATGGTACAGTACAATTAAACTGTGAGTCTATTTACAGCGACTACCAGTTTACTACAGATGCCTTAGTAATGACCAAAGTACTAAACAATTTGCCGAATTATTCATTCGAAAAACAGAGTTGGTCCCACTTACATAACATTCAACTGGCTGACCCCGATTACAACGTCTCGAGACCTGTCGACGTTTTACTAGACGCAGGAGTGTATGCAGACATTGCTATGAGCGGCATACTGAGGGGCCCGGAGCACACACCAATGGCACAACAAACAAAGGTGGGATGGGTGCTCTTAGGAAACGTAAAAACATTCAACTGTCACGTGTTGATCAACAACTTGGACGAAATCTCGCAATTTTGGGAGATTGAAGAGATAACAGAGACCGCTGACTCTATGACGTCAGAACAAGAGTACTGCGAGAAACTTTACGCTAGCACAACAAAGAGACAAGAAGATGGGCGATATGAAGTCAGAATCCCGATGAAACCGAACTTTCAACAAAACATCGGCTCTTCTAAGTCACAGGCTGTAGCGCAATTCAAGCAGCTTGAGAAACGTCTAGCTAACAATAAGGACTTCGCCAACAGCTACAAAACATTTATTCATGAGTACATGACTCTCGGGCACATGAAACAGTGTACAACGCCCCGTGAGCCCAGTTGCTTCCTGCCACATCATGGCGTCATCCGACTTGATTCTACCACCACAAAATTACGGGTGGTGTTCAATGCGTCGGCCAAAACGACTTCAGGCCAAAGTCTAAATCAGCTGATGGAATGTGGTCCGAATTTACAACAAGACATTCAAGCCATGATTTTGCGATGGAGAGCGTTTCAATACGTATACACAGCTGATATAGAAAAATTTTATAGACAAATAGTCATACAAGAAAAAGATCAACATTTACAAAAAATTGTGTGGCGTGACGCAATCACAGAACCCATTAAAGAGTATCAGTTATGCACCGTTACCTATGGAACCAAATCAGCGCCATTTTTGCCAATGCGCACTATCAAACAGCTGGTTTTGGATGACGGTGACAAATATCCGCTTGCTGTAGAAATATTAAACAGCCAAATTTACGTTGATGATCTTTTAGGCGGTAGCAACGACCTTACAACCGCTCTAGAAACACAACAACAACTGATTGACATCCTGAGAGGCGGCGGTTTCAATCTACGCAAATGGGCCAGCAACAATCCAACATTACTACAAAACTTGTCAGAAGATTTAGTAAATCAAAACATGCTGGACTTCAAACACGCAGAAAACAACAAAACATTAGGTATTCGTTGGAATCCCTGCACGGATCAGTTTACATTCAGTCATACAGTGGCGGCACTTAGCAACAAGCGTGACGTCACAACAAAGCGAACATTACTATCCGAATTATCAAAATTGTACGATCCACTCGGATGGCTGGCTCCTGTGACAATGAAGGCTAAGCTTATTTTTCAAGAAGCTTGGACAGCAACTACCACCTGGGATGATTTTTTACCCGAAAGCGTGCAACAGGAATGGGATAAATTTCACGAAGAACTGACCTACATTCAGTCAATAACAATACCACGCTGGATGGGCGACACAAAAAATGCGATTGAATTACATGGCTTTAGCGACGCCTCTGAAAAAGCCTACGGCTGTGTAATTTACTGCAAGTCTACAGATGAAAAGGGTCAACTAGTCATTAAGTTAGTGGCTGGAAAAACAAAACTTGCACCTTTGAAAAAACCTACATCCCTGCCACGCCTAGAGCTCTGTGGCGCATTATTATTGTCTCGACTTATGAAAAAGGTCATAGAGTCAGTAAAGTCGCAGACAGTCCATATCTATGGCTGGACAGACTCCATGGTGGTACTCGGATGGCTACAGGGGGATCCCTCTCGTTGGAAAACTTTTGTATCCAATCGAGTAGTACAGATAACAGAAAACATGCCACCCAAGTGCTGGAGACATGTCAAGTCGGAGGAAAATGCAGCGGACTGCGCTAGCAGAGGCCTCACCCCGTTGCAATTACTTACACATTCTTTGTGGTGGGAAGGACCCTCTTGGCTGAAGAACAGCAACAAACCTAACACCAAAACATTCGCTACCAATGAGGAAGAAAGGAAGCCAAAACAAGTGTGTGTAACACAAACAACAATGCCACTTGTCGAGACACTTCTACAGCAAAATAGCTCTATGACACGTGTAACCCGAATACTCGGGTGGATTTTGCGATTCATTGGCAATGCACGTGACAACAAAAATGCCAAGCTAATTTCGTACCTAACAAAGACAGACATAGAGAATGCGCATTATACAATCATCAGAACTGTACAGCATAATAACTTTGCAGACGATATTTCGCAATTACAAAAATACAACACAGTGAAATCGTCGAGCAATATTTTAAATTTATATCCATTTATTGACGAACAAGGCACCTTACGAGTGGGCGGAAGACTAAATAAATCAAGACTAGATCAATCTCAAAAACATCCAATTATTTTGCCAAACAAGAACAAATTAACGGAGTTATTGATTGACCAAGCTCACAAAACTACTCTTCACGGAGGAGCACGATTAACCCTAGTTCATCTTCGCAACAAATACTGGATACTTGGCGGGATGAACACAGTGAAGAGTTGGATACGAAAGTGCATCAGATGTCATCGCTACAAAACGCAAAACAACAATCAGCTGATGGCCGATTTACCTACACCGCGTGTGACACCATCACGCCCGTTTACACACACGGGCGTTGACTTTACTGGACAAGTGGAAGTGAAGGCCAACAAAGGCAGAGGGATCAAGACATGCAAGGCCTACGTCGCGATTTTCATCTGTTTATGCACCAAGGCCATTCATTTGGAATTAGTGTCCGATTTAAGTACGGCCGCTTTTCTGGCGGCTTTAAAACGGCTATGTGCTCGCAGAGGTACTCCACTACACATGTACAGTGACAACGGCACCAACTTTGTCGGTGCCGCTAGAAGTTTGATCAAGGAGCGTAAAGAAGCCATAAAATACTACATCAATGACGAGTTTTTAAAGGCAATGTTGGATCAAGGCATAGAGTGGCATTTCAACGCTCCAGCTTGGCCTACTGCTGGTGGCCTCTGGGAAGCTGCAGTGAAGAGTATGAAACACCACCTCAAACGCGTCCTTGGAGAGCAAAAGTTGACTTTCGAGGAGTTCACCACACTGCTAGCACAGATAGAGGCCTGTCTCAACTCGCGACCACTTGTCGCCTTAACAAACGACATTGAAGACTTGGAATGTCTAACGCCAGGGCATTTTCTAGTCGGCGGGCCAGTATTAGTACCACCAATATCATCTGACACTGACAACATGAGCCTTACTACAAGATGGCAGCTAACAGCGAAGATGATCAAAGACTTTTGGAAAAAGTGGTCACTTGATTATCTTCAAACACTGCAGACGCGCAGCAAATGGCGCCAGCCAACAGAAAACATTAAGGTAGATGACATTGTGTTGGTAAAAGAGGATCACGTTCCCCCTGCAAGATGGCTCATGGGAAGAGTAACTGAGACACACCCAGGAGCAGACAACCTTGTTCGAGTGGTCACATTAAAAACAAAAACAAGTGATACCATGAAAAGGCCGGTTACAAAACTGTCTCGCTTACCTATTGAACAGGAAAACACTAAAAACACGGGTGATACTGAGGAAACAGCAACTCCTGAGCCTACACGACGATTACGACCAAGAAAACCAAAAAATATGCCTAACAGTTATATTTGCGCATTATTTTTTCTGGTAATTACTTGCATAACACCATCCGAAAGTAATCTTATCAATGTGACGGAACTGGACCCGACAAAACTTCTTTACTTCGACAAGGTATCTGATGCAGATAATACAAGATGAGTGGAATATGGTAATTTATTACAATATGTCAAGTTATTGGAAAAGTTTGACCAACATAGAAAATTACATCAACCACCTCGACAGCCTCTGTAAGACGGAAGTATCCTACCTCACCATTGCTGCCCAACTTCGCCACGAGATGAATGAACTAAGACATTACAATGACATACTAAGATCAGAACATGGAAAAAGATTTAAACGAGGCCTCATAAATGGAGTTGGCTACGTCGCAAACGCATTATTTGGGACTTTGGATGAAAGGTTCGCTGAGAAGTACAACAGAGACATAAAACGGATTCAAAGCGATGAGAAACATGTATTAAATCTCTACAAGCGACATACATCAATTATTGAAGGCGAATATAATCTCCTAAAACGAAATGAGAAAGTCATGAACACTCAATTTACTATCATAAACCAACATCTTAATGAAATGGCAGCAAGGATGAAAACAGAAAGCGAAAATGCGATATACATTACTGCTACAGCACTCGCAGCAAACATGGTCGTATCGAATTTACGCAATGTACAACAAATGTTACTTGACCTCGTTACTGACGTACGTAACGGTCGAGTCGACACACACTTGCTCAAGCCTGATGAATTCGAACGACAATTAAACATAATATCCGGTCAAATTCCAAAAGGATTTTCACTGCCCTGCACTAACAGCTACGAATGTACTCGGCAGATGTACAAATTTTCACGAGTACACGTACGACTCACAGACAAGATTTTAATTTTTGAAGTCAAAATACCATTGATAACAAACGAACAGTATGAACTCACTCACGTCATACCTCTACACAACATCAAAGGACAACAAATGGTGACAATCGTTTCCACTTCGGAATACTGGGCAGTCAACCTTCAAAAGGACCTCCTAATATTATTAAGACGAGAAGACATCTCATCGTGCGTCCATATGAACGCACATACATTACTATGCAACTTGGATTTACCTATATACGACATTAAAACGTCACATACAATATGTGAGGCACAAATTATAAACAATGGAGTGGCGGAATCAAGTTGCCGAACAGCGGTATCAGATTGCAAAGATGAATGGACTAAACTAAACAGCCGCGGCGCTTGGCTGTTTACGTGTTGTGAGGAATGCACTACGCGCATTTTCTGCCCAGCTGGAGTTACGTCACAGACACTACGTAACACAGGGACTGTCATCCTCTCAGACGGGTGCATTCTCCGTGGATACCATCATCTTATTCACTCACACAACAAATTCCACAGCGAAGTGAAAATTGACCAAGATGAGTTATACATACCTGATTCTGGAATCAATCATTTTATCAAAATTAACTCCAACATTACTTTCTATCCAGAAACACATGACGAGCAATTGAGAAACCTAAAGGAAAAGATAGAGGAGGTAAAAGATCAACAAGAAACGTTAAATCTACAAAGTAACAGTGACATTCATCATTACGCTATGTATAGTTTCATGGGGATTTGCGCTATTGCAGTCTGTATTTGGAGTGGTTACAGATTGAAGCAAAGATACTGGAGACAGACTGGAACTGAGGCTGAAACTGAACACAATCAACCCCCACTAGAGCTGACGATTCTAACAGGCAATAACTGTTCCAGAGCTAATAACCAAGCAGCAGGACCTTCTAGACAAGCTACCAACAAGGTGGACAGAGCAACTTCACCTGTAGCGTTACGTCTTTGAATAGTTTTTAAGTTTAATTTACATTTTTATATACATACATACATACTTTAATGTAAGAGTTTACTAGACATTATTTGTTTTTTTTACATTTACATACATACATACTTATTTCTCTATGTCTCTTTTACATTTTTTTCTTGTTTTCTTTTAATTCGGCAGCATGTACGAGTTTACTCGACATTATTTACTTTTTACATTTATTTTAGCCGATGTCGCGTTTGCCGTACATTGCACTTTGTACATTGCACATAATTGTTACCTAATTTATTTAGTTGAATAAAGACTGTCTACGGTGACGGTCACATAATAAGGTTGTTTCCTTTAACATTCCGCCCTGTAGATAAACAAGTACAGTTAACCACAAGCACAGTTAATAAAAAATATATGTAGAGACAAACAGCTTCTACAGTCGTCGCATCTTTTGCGTTTCCTTTTTTTAAATAAAATATTGTGTAACGAAGCTACCATAGCTTCGCCCAACAGAGGGTAGCATCACATCGAGTCACGACGGACATTCGAATCTACCCACATCGAGCTCCGCATCGGTGCCTGGCACAGCATCGCACGGACTCGATCTTTCTAGAAGCACAAGCCTGACGTCGTCGACTCCCCACTCCGAGGCTGCAGTATTTAAGCGGCAGCACGCCGTCACTCGCGGAGTTCTCCTGCTTTGGTCGGCTTGGTTACCCGAGTCGATAGGAGCAAGGGAATACCCGGCGAGCCCCCGCTGTCTCGCCGTCCCGTCCCGTACCGACGCGCATCGCATTCCGTAGTATCGACAAACCTCACCGACCCCGTTTCTTAGTTACACGTCCGCCCTCTCTCTCCTCTTGTTATTATATGTTGTTTTACAATAAAACTATCGTTTGTTATTTGTAATCGAGTTTTAATCAAGATCCTCATAGGTATTTCCCCAAACCTAAAGGACATCTTAGATGTGCCCAGAAGTAGGTAGGAACTTCGGCAACATCACACTGGCGCCCAACGTTAAAAAATCGCGAAAAATCCCATTGTTTCACTAAAAAAAATAATCCGTTCCGTTCCGTCCCGTTCCGAGTGAAATAAGTGAAATTTTCGTGAAAAGTGCGTTCAAGATTTCTCGTGGTCGGCCTGGTGAGGCTTCCGTCAACTGGGACCACAAGAAAGTGGGACCGCGGTCCCAGTTGCCGGATCCATTTAATTTATTTATTTTTCTTCCGGCATCTGGGACCAACCTCGAAATGATTAAAAAAATCTATTGTTTAAATAAAATAAGGTACAGTTAAACGAAAAAGTGTTTAAGTAATATTTAATAACAAAACTCTTTGATTGTAAATATCATTTATTTGTGTATTAAACATAAAAAATCAACTTATTCGCAATTATTAAAAAAAGTTTAAAGTTCTTATTATCTTAATGTAGTCATATCATATTTATTTTACATAATATATCTATGAACTACAAAAATTATTAATACTATCATAGTTTGTTAAAATAGTAAACAGTAAATATTAATTTCGGTATTAGTAGTTCTCCAACATTTTAAACAAAACGTGTAGTCGTTCTTATTTAAATATTTATGTTTTATATAATTTATGTACCTACATTTTTTGTTATATATTAAATAACAAGGACTATACTTACGTTTCATTCAATTAACATGGAATATAAATAATATATGAAATTTTTGTAACAATTTGCTCCGTAAAATAAAAAAAGAATATGAACGTAACGAACTATATCTTGCTAAAAACAACCCTAAGGCAATGTGGAACGCACTAAAAAATATCGCACAGCTAAACGCGAAATCCTCTCCCCCATCTGAACTTCTTAATCTCGATGATGACCCTAAAGCTTCTCTAAATATAGCTAACAATTTCTTCGCTAACATCGGAAAGACGCTCGCTGACAACATTTTACAATCGACGCACCACCTACCATCAGTGACAAACAAGCAAAATATGGCCATGAGTAACTCATTTGTTCTACTCGACGTAGATGACACTGAAGTTGAACAGACTATACTCAGTTTAAGGTCGGACTGTGCAGTTGGATACGATGGCATATCTTCACAAATCCTAAAAACATGTCGTGTTGTACTTACTCCTTTAATCACACACATCTGCAATTTAGCTTTCTCTGCAGGCGTATTTCCTACCGCGTTTAAAACAGCTCTTGTTCATCCAATTCATAAGAGTGGTCCAAGAGATGTGCCCGGAAACTACAGACCAATCTCAGTACTATCTGCGTTATCAAAGGTCTTGGAGAGAGTACTTAACAAGAGATTAAATGACTTTTTGATTAAATACAAAATTATAGCTTCCAACCAGTATGGGTTCTGCAAAGGTATATCTACCGAAGATGCTGTTGCTGATTTATCCAATACAGTTATTAATGCTTTAGATCGCAAAGATAAGTGCTTAGGTGCATTTCTCGACCTCTCCAAGGCCTTTGATACCGTTTCCATTCCCTTGCTGATAAACAAATTGGAAAATATAGGAATTAGGGGAAATGGTCTTAGGTTATTTTCTAGCTACTTAACGGATCGGACTCAAATGTTAAAAGTTAATGAATACATTAGTGACCCGGTCTCTCTTAGCTATGGCGTGCCGCAAGGCAGTATTCTTGGCCCTACACTGTTTAAAATATACATTAACGATCTTTGCAGTTTACTTATACCCAACTGTACAACGTACTGTTATGCAGATGACACAGCTCTCATTATTCGCGGCAAAAATTGGGCAATGACTAAATCGTATGCTGAACACGCCTTGCAAATTGTTATGAATTGGATGAATCAAAACCTACTCACACTCAACTTAGACAAAACAAAATATATCGCCTTCTCAATTAGTGAGCGTGGTAAAGCACCTAGTGACTTTAGTGTTACTGCACACTCGTGCTCCTCGACCGCCACGATATGTAATTGTCTGAAGTTATCAAGTGCTAATACCATTCGGTATCTCGGTGTCGTAATAGATAGCTCGCTAAATTGGCATGCTCACATAGAACAAGTGTGTGCAAAAGTCAGAAAAATTATCTTTGTCATGAAAAAACTCAGAGTGTCTGCAGATCACAAAACACTACTCATGGTGTATAATGCGCTTTGTAAATCTGTTGTCGGCTACTGTATTCCAGTGTGGGGCGGAACAAACAAAACTACAATGCTTAGACTTGAACGAGCACAAAGAGCTGTCCTCAAAGTGATGATGAGTAAACCAATAAGATATCCTACATCTCAACTATATTATGATGCAAATGTCCTCTCTGTCCGACAACTATTTGTGTTACATGCTATATTGCGCAAACATCCCTCAGTTGCATGTTTAAATGAAGCTCTTATTTCACAGAGAAGAAGACGACCTCCCCCGTGCCCGTATCAGCTCTTTAACACCGTTTTTGCAAGTAAAAACTTTGAACATTGTAGTTCACTTCTATACAATCTAGCCGATAAAACCATTAAAATAGTTAACCTTAACAAATATGACTGTAAGCGTGCAGTAACCACCTGGTTACTAGACAAAACTTATTCTGATACTGAAGCTTTGTTAAAACGGGGAGAATGAAGTTACCTAAATAGTTTATTAGTTTTCTAGCCTTTAACTAAACCCTCCAGTATGATTTTTGTTATATGGACGGGCAGTCCATTGTATCTTGTTCTCACCCTCCCCCCCGCGCAAGCACATACATACATTATATACGTGGACATAGAGGAACGGTTGACTGGTTAGTGGATACAATTATGTATACCCGATCCCGAGACGTATTGTCGTAGGGTTAACCACTCAACTGTTCCTCTCATGCCTCATGCCTCATGCCTTTGCGCATACATACATACACATAAGGTGGGTTCTTCACAAAAATTCGCCCCCCTCTCACACACACCCGCACACACGTATCTGATGGTGGAGAGAGAGGCTAGTGGTCTCCCAATCCCAAGCATTTGTCTGCGTAGGGCTGGCCTCCCTCTCTTCCATCCCCACCTTCATTACATAATTCACACACGCACACACACACACACACACACACACACACACACACACACACACACACACACACACACACATTTACACACACACACGCACACACACACACGCTTATCATATATTTATTTCAACCTAATTACTTAGCCCTGTGTTTTCCATTTGTAACTTATAATCGATTTGCTGTTGTCACTCGGAGGAACGTTGGCTCCCATAATACAGATTATTCTAGCTTGGGAGCTATTCGTTACACTTCTATGCGACCATTAGCCTTATTGTACTTTTCTCATTAGACATGGATAATATAATGTATGTAATTAGGCTTAATCAATAAAGATTTTTATTATTATTATTATTATTATGTTGTTTTTAAAGTATACTCATAACCAGCTCTACACAAAAGTTCACTTCCTCTTTGTGTGACACCAATATAAAAAGGCGGCCCACCACGAGATGTTGAAGGACTTTCGTCCATTTTAATAGTTGCAAAATCACTGAACAACACTACAGTGCAGTGTCTAACCATCTAATAACTAACTTTCCAACGCATATTACTTTGACCTTTTTAAACTGATAAGCTTCTTGATGGTGATTGGTCTTATGATTCATCAACCAATGCCAATTCCCGTTTTGAACAAAAGGGCTCCGTAACCTTGAGATTTACAGGCGAAACGGGCTGGGGTTAGAACGAGATAGCATACGCGGGTGAAGTAAGTGAAAGGGCTGGTTAATTTAATATTTTATTTCATTTAATTTAGGAATAAACAAATATAAACTAACTATTACATATTTGCAAATATATAATAGTTACAAACCTATAATTCCCTAATTTTAAAAAGAATGTACAACAAATTTTGAAATAATTAAATGTATATGTTATGCCAAAAAAATGTGTTATATTTTTACAATCAAAGAGTTTTGTTCTTTAATATCACTAAACACTTTTTCGTTTAACTGTACTTTACATCGCTTAAACAATAAATATCGGGAGTGGTCCCAGTTGCCGGAAGAAAAATATTAAAATTAAATAAATCCGGCAACTGGGACCGCGGTCCCACTTTGAGTGGTCCCAGTTGACGGAAGCCTCGGCCTGGTTATCCCCTGGAAGATAGCGAGGAATTTTGAAGGTAAGTCTGTGAGCTAACCGTCGCGTGTAAAATAAGTAATAATTGCCGTAAGTAGGTACGTGTTATCTACTGAATAGTGCTAACGAGATTTCTCGCGGTCGGCTTGGTTTCCCCCTAGTCGATAGTGAGGAACTTCGGAGCAAAGTAAACATTACCGAATACCGAGTACAAAGTAGTAATCGTACCGTACCGTGTCGCAGTAAAGTAAGAATTTTTTTTAGAGTAAAGTGTTCGCAAGATTTGTCGTGGTCGGCCTGGTTATCCCCGGGAAGATAGCGAGGAATTTTGAAACCTAGTTCCGTTCCGAAAAATAGAATAAAAATAATAGAAATAAAACCGCGGGTACTTTTTCCTTGAATTACGCACAAAGCGGTCGGCTTGGTTACCCCCTAGTCGATAGCAGTGGTTTGAGGAAATTGCCGAAAAACAGGAAAATAAAATAAGAAAAAAGACCTCCGAAAAATAAATAAAAAAAAGCAAAATAAAATTAGAAAACACTATAAAAGTCGCTTATCAACAAGAAGGAGAAGGACTAAAAAAACAAATAATAAATTATCCCGTAAATAAATATAATAAAAACAGTAAAACTAAAACCGAGTAGTAATAAAACTTGTACCGTAACATAGACGATCACAATACATATAGTAAAAAAAAGTACGCCACGGGTCCGATTCTGACAAAACTTTTCGAGCTAAGTCATAACCGATAAAAACCGACTAACCGACTCGACGACAGACGTAAAAAAAAAATTTTTTGCAGATGTCTACATCCTGGATTTACGCTTTGAATAAAGAACAACTTTGTCAAGAACTAGAATCAAGAGGAATTAAACACGAGAAATTAAACGTAGAACAGCTGAGGAAAATTTTAGCCGATAATATAAAGGGAAAAGAAAGAAATAAAGAAGAAGAAAGTGAAGAAGAACGTGAAGAAGAACAGGAAGAATCCGAAACCGAGATGCAGGAAAATAAGGTAAAAGAATTCGACAAATCGATCGACCGTTGGAAGATAAGTTTCGATGTCACCGACGATGCGGTAGAATTCCTGGAAAAACTTGAAGAGTTGATTGACACTATCGGCATAGACAAAGATAATGTCGTTCAACTACTGCCGAGATGCTTAAGGGGAAAAGCGTCACTATGGTTTCGAAACATTTCGAAAAAAGGGAAGTTAACATGGGAAGACTTCGCCGAAAGTTTCAAACTATTTCATTATCCCAGAGGTTACGAGGCGGGCCTGATAGAAACAATTATAATGAGAAAACAAAAACCGTACGAGAAGTTCACCGAATACGTAATCGAAATACAAACTCTGATCAGACGTAACGGGAAAATGACCGAAGCGGAAGAGTTAGACCGTATTTACAACAACTGTTTACCAAAGTACCGATTATTCATAAAAAAAGATGAAGCAATCTCGCTAAATACGTTGATTCAGTTAACAGCGGAACTGGAGAAAATAGAGGAAGAGAAATCACAAGCAGGACCGTCCAGGACAACAAACTTTCAACCACAGCAAAGAACAGGGTACACGAATAACCAAATGTACGGTAGATATTCGTATACCACTCAAGAAAAGATATTACCGAACTACGATTCTAAAACATGCTGTTGGAATTGCGGAAAAAGAGGTCATTCTGCAAGGGAGTGTAGAAGTAAAGGCTTCATATTCTGTAGTAAATACAAAGCAGCTACAATCAAGACTAGCAAAGGTAAAAACGAGTATGAAAAGGACAACAGAATGTATATAGAGGTCAAGATCTTAGGAAAAGCATTCAACGCGTTAATAGATACTGGTTCCACGAACACGTATATAAATGAAGAGGTAATGAAGCACTGTGAGGGTAGAATAAAACCGGAAAAGCAAAAAGAAGGATTAATTGAGTTGGCCAATGGAACAAAAATCAAGATGGAGGTTGTATTTCCAGTAGATATGGAAGTTCTAGGGGAACGATTAAAACATCGCGTTATTCTACTCAACTCCTCCCCTAGTATAGTATTAGGGATGGATTTAATGAAGAGAATTGGTGTAGCCAAAATTATAGAAGGAAGATCAGAACCCGAAAGATTCAAAGAAGGGAAAGCACATAGCAATCCAGTTTTAATCGAAAACACCGAACTGACGTCGGAGCAGGAGCAGTTTCTCAAGGAGTTCTTAGAAAAAGAATTTAAGAAGAGTGAAAAGAGTCCAAAAGGGAACACTTGGGTAGAGCATAAAATAAAGATGAAAAACAAAGAACCGATAAAGCAGAAATATTATTCAAGAAACCCGGTCTGCGCGGCATCCAGTACTGAAGAAAACTGGTACGACAAAAAAATAAAAGAAGTTAAAGCGAACCCAGATAAAGAACAAGGGTATTGCATTCAACAAGGAAAACTTTATAAAAAAATAATAAAACCCAGGTATGGTGTAAAATTAGATCCGAGTTCAGAATGGAAACTTTGTGTTTCACCGAGTGAACGTCAGATAGTACTTTGCCAGAATCACGACTCACCGACCGCTGGTCATTTAGGTACGTCCAAGACGTGGAAAAGAATTGCGCAGCGGCACTATTCGCCAGGTATGTTCATAGACGTAGCGAAATATGTTTCAAGATGTACTTCCTGCCAGACACATAAAACTTCGCAAGAAAAAACACCGGGATGTATGTACATAAAAAACATGAGTGAGCCTTGGGAAATCGTGTCAACGGACTTAATAGGACCGTTGCCAAGGTCATCAAAAGGTTATCAATGGATTAAAGTTTTTCATGATAAAGAATATGATGAGTTCACAGCAGAGGGGGAAGTAGTTAAAAAGAAGGGGAGACGGGGAAGGAAAAGGAAACGTGGACACAAAAATAAAGGAGTGGTGCGATTGTTACACTACAAAGCGTAACAACAGTAAAACCGTGAGTACCTAGCATAAGGAAAAAGTAAAAGTTATAAGCGCATACCTTAGAGAAAAATAATAATAATAATGTACCCATTAGCAATAGGAAAATGCAGTATTGTCATTGTCAGTTTTTAACCAGGTGATTTTTACAGGTAAAAATCTCGGGAGGAGAGAGGGGAATGTAACGAAGCTACCATAGCTTCGCCCAACAGAGGGTAGCATCACATCGAGTCACGACGGACATTCGAATCTACCCACATCGAGCTCCGCATCGGTGCCTGGCACAGCATCACACGGACTCGATCTTTCTAGTAGCACAAGCCTGACGTCGTCGACTCCCCACTCCGAGGCCGCAGTATTTAAGCGGCAGCACGCCGTCACTCGCGGAGTTCTCCTGCTTTGGTCGGCTTGGTTACCCGAGTCGATAGGAGCAAGGGAATACCCGGCGAGCCCCCGCTGTCTCGCCGTCCCGTCCCGTACCGACGCGCATCGCATTCCGTAGTATCGACAAACCTCACCGACCCCGTTTCTTAGTTACACGTCCGCCCTCTCTCTCCTCTTGTTATTATATGTTGTTTTACAATAAAACTATCGTTTGTTATTTGTAATCGAGTTTTAATCAAGATCCTCATAGGTATTTCCCCAAACCTAAAGGACATCTTAGATGTGCCCAGAAGTAGGTAGGAACTTCGGCAACATCACAATTGTCAATTACAAAATTAATGCTTATTACATATCGAAAAAGCCTGCTACTCAAACAATCTATTCCCATGGACACCTGTCTTCTAAGTAATCAGATATCCTATACTATAGTAACCTTTTTTATACAATTTCTGTTTTATAATTATTTTAAACTTGTCTAAAGGCAAGTTTTTAATATCAGTAGGGACCTTATTGTAATAGCGTATACAATTGCCTTTAAAAGAATTACTAATTTTATGTAGTAGGCTGACATAAGCAACCAACTTGTCTTTATTTCTAGTATTAAAATTGTGTATATCACTGTGCTTCTGAAAATTACTTATATTTCGTTTTATATACACAAGATTGTCATAGATATATTGAGACACAAATGTCAGAATATTGATTTCTTTAAACTTTTCCCTCGGTGACACTCTAGGCCCTAATCTATAAATTGCACGAACAGCCCGTTTCTGCAAAATAAATATACTATTAGCATTCGCAGCGTGACCCCACAATAAAATATCATAGGTCATTAGACTATGAAAGTAACTGAAGTAGACTAGTCTAGCGGTGTCTACATCGGTAAGGGCTCTAATTTTTTTAACTACGAACGCTGCTGAACTCAGTCGGTTCGACAATTTATTTATATGAGAATCCCATTGTAGTTTGGAATCTAAAGTAATGCCCAAAAAGACAGTCGAATCTACAAGGTCCAATTTCTGTCTTTTTATAAATATATCTGTAGTTACCGGTTTCACATTGGGTAATAAGAATTTAATACATTTAGTTTTCTTTTCATTAAGTAATAGCTTATTAACAGTAAACCAATTCACTATACTAGAGATAGCATTGTTTACGTCGTCATAGTTTGATTGTTGTACAAAAATGACAGAAATAAAAATTTCTTATTTAGTACCTTATTTTTTCGTGGTCTAAATTTTTTCCAATAGATAGAGCAATTTTATAGATATGTTTTTTTATTTATTACGTCGTCGTCGTTGTTATTACTTATTTTTTCATTTACTTAGTTCAATTAAAATACCTTTACAGAAAATCACTTCGTTTTTCTTACACCGAAAGTTCTGCAACGGATGGCACTACAACTCACATAGTGACGAAATTTTCTTCTAAAAAAGCATATTTAAAAGTATTTTCAGTTATTTTATCAGATATGTAACACAGAAATGGAAAATGCTATTTTATCCACGGAGACGTTATTTAATCCACGCAAACTCAACAAATTCAATTTTATATTACTACTAGCGCTGCCTTTATCACTGTTAGGCATGGGAATAATAATTTATTTTCCTTTCTGAATTCTATCCAAATTACGATCCTAATTTATTGTCAATGCAGGGAAATCTATTTTTACTAAAAATTAAACCTAGCTAGATCGATTTATCGCTCCCGAAACCCCATATAATGCTAAATTTCATCGAAATTATCCACGCAACCTCAATAAATGCAAATTTATATTAATACTAGCGCCGCCTTTACCACTGTATCTGTGAAGTGGCCAAAATTGTAACTACTGCTAATAAGTTGGTAGGTTAGTTGGTATGGGAATAATTTATTTTCCTATAATAATCCTTTTTGAATCCTATCAAAAGTCCCATGCTATTATTTTATACTACATAATATATTCTTTTCCTCGTTTTACTCGGGCCATCTGATGGAAAACTTTCAGACCAAAAAAAAAAATTATCAGAAATTTTCTTTCATTTTCGTATTTAAATAACTAAATGAAAGAATGAAAAAAATATAAAAAAGAAACAAACGAAAAAAAGAACAAAGAAATAAAAAAATATATTTGTCGAGATTAAAACTGCAAACTCGCGGTGTCCCGACTGAGCCAAAATTACCTTTCTATTTCAATGATATCGCGTAACAATTCTTTTAAGCCTGAAAATACGGGGAAATCTATTTTATAAGCTAGATCGATTTATTGCCCCCGAAACTAAATTGCGAAATCGTATATTCTTATCTTGCTCGTTTAAAGTATAAGAGTGGTGCTACTATGTCTAGCCACGTGTATTTTCTTCTGAACGTATGAAGTAAGTAGAGTTTATCGAAATGCGTAGGTGTCTTACAAAAAAAATAAACGAGCTAAGCTAATTTAAATAGGCCTATCATCATCATCAACAGCTCATATACGTCCCCACCTAGGTATAACGGCAGTATTTTTTTAAATGTATTTTAAAACCAGAATTACAATACAGCTGTTGTAAGTCATCGGGTACATCGGTTGTTTGGCTTTGGTTGGTAACACATACTTTTTTGCCTTATATATAGGTATTGTAAGGTTCCCCGCCCTTTGATATTTCTTAAGTTCTATCGTTTCCTTACGTCAGAATGGAGTACTTGACTTTGTCGTATATATTCATTTGACAGTATTGAAACAAAGCTTGGTCATTTTCTTTACATTTCACTTTTATGTGTTTCGGAAATTATCGTCCTTTTTTTTTTTTTTTTTTATTCAGAAAACAGACAAACGGTCATAAAAAACAATTACAAACAGTAAGAATACAAGTAGACCTATAGTCTTCTTAATTTTAGGGTTATAAACGTTGGTAATTCACTATAATACAAAAACAAAAAATATATATATATAGACAGGTGCGCTTCGTCCTTAGTATTTTGCGCTGTAATATTATGTAAATGTCATTGAGATATGTATTGTCCTGAAATTTCGTTTAAAGCGGCCCTGTAACCATAATCTCCATAGCTGACAACCTTATTAGCAAGCAGTCTGTTACCGTGAGCGGGCCCGCACTCGGCGGCGTGCATGTCCCTCAGCGCGTGCGCGAGCGCGTGCACGCCGCGCACCACCAGCGCCAGCTTCGGCTCCTGCGTGTACGCGCGAGATAGCGACTCGTGGCCTGCCAAGGCACGACGAAAGGTTAGTACAGGACTTGCTCTTATTGACTAACTCCAGGACTTTAATAAATAAATGAATGAATTATTTATTAACTTTTGGATGTTACATCTCTTAGTTTCGTTATTATTATTTTTTTGGGTAAGTTCATTACACAAAGTGTGGACTCCTAGTCTTCGGGTCGTGCCTTGAAAGGTCAACGACCTCGAAAGGTAATTGACACCAGAAAGGTCAATGCTCCTAAAATCATATGAGATATTTGAGGGCAACAGATCCCTTATCAAAATCGCACAAAACTTCACAAGTTTAAACTCGGAAGTCAGTTTAGTTTCAGCTTTGATTAAACGTTAATCTTCCTGGTCTCGTACTCGTATTGGCTTTGTAATGTGTGACAGATAGGGGAGGGCCTTGATCAAAGACCTTGCAGCAGCATTGCCATTAGTTGAAATAAATACTTGAAAATATCATATATAGTATAGTGACTGCAAAACTATTGCTTGAGGGTTTTTGTGAGAAAAGAAAGATAAAGTATTTGTCTAGCTCACCTGTGCAGAGCTGCTGAGTACCAGCTAACGTTGCTGGCGTCTCACTTGTGCAGAGCTGCTGAGTACTAGCTAACGTTGCTGGCGTCTCACCTGTGCAGAGCTGCTGAGTACCAACGTTGATAGCGTCTCACCTGTGCAGAGCTGCTGAGTACCAGCTAACATTGCTGGCGTCTCACCTGTGCAGAGCTGCTGAGTACTAGCTAACGTTGATAGCGTCTCACCTGTGCAGAACTGCTGAGTACCAGCTAACGTTGTTGTCGTCTCACCTGTGCAGAGCTGCTGAGTACCAGCTAACGTTGCTGGCGTCTCACCTGTGCAGAGCTGCTGAGTACCAGCTAACGTTGATAGCGTCTCACCTGTGCAGAGCTGCTGAGTACCAGCTAACGTTGCTGGCGTCTCACCTGTGCAGAGCTGCTGAGTACCAACGTTGATAGCGTCTCACCTGTGCAGAGCTGCTGAGTACCAGCTAACGTTGCTGGCGTCTCATGTAGTGAACAATTGAACTTTTGCTCCCAAAACTCCTGAAGTATGAGATGAGAAGATAAGATAAAAGAGTTTCTGTTTGTAATATCAAGAGAGTCATAAAAATATATAACACAAGAGGAGACATCTAAGAGTCCTAATTTCATTCCAAATAAAAGAAGTTTTCTCTAGAATTCAAGCCGACAAGAGACACGAGGAACAAACAACAACAAGAGACAAACAATTACAGGAAGGAACAATTATCGTTGTTGTTATTAAGGAAGACATTACTTACCCGAAACCAAGGATTCCTCGTATTATTATGCGGCTCCAACGCATGATAATGCGTATCAAAGTGCTTCAGGTACGGCGAGCGTATCCGCAACGTCAGCGCCTGGTCGGCCGCCGCCTCGAGACCGCTAACGACGTCGCGGCGGTCGGCCCAGCCGTCGCTGGCCACCATGCGCAGGCGACGCGAGGATCGCGCCAGCCCCGCCAGCAGCGCGCGCGCCGTGCGGCCCTCGCACCAACACACGCACACGGTCGGGCCGTCCACGCCTGTCAGACGGGACAGTGCTAGATCCACCTGCAATATAGTAGGATAGAGGCGCGTAAGTTGGAAGAATCTCGAGGAGAATAATCGCTGTGAACTTCCACGGGAAGAAACCTAGCTTGTAATGCACTCGGTAAAATTCACTGACATGTGGAATTGGGCAGCGACATGCTATCGGTGCTGAAGCTTTGTGGTGAGGAAATCTGTACACTCCTGAAAATAAATTCATAGTGTGTGTGTGTTCGAAGTCCACCAAACCACACTTGGCCAGCATATAGTTAACTAAGGCCTAATCGTCCTAATTTAGGGTAGGCTCGAACCCCTCAGTGAAGACATATAAGCTGTTGATGATGATGATTGAACTCCGGCAAAACTATTGCAGTTTGCATAAATGCATAATGCTTTTTTAAATTTCTGCACTCATCCTCACATAGCTTTGCATACAGTACACGATCGCAGCTACCACGCGAATGATGATGAATGTGATTATGCAGGTTAGCGAGTAATTAACTCTATTACTAATAATACCTCTCGTTCCGCCGGCGCAGCGCGCAGAGCCTCCTCCCGCGCGATGCACACGCCCCCTCGCGCCGCTTCCTCGCGAAACGCTGCCATCCCGCTCTGACCGTAGCTCTCTGTCGACACAAAAACAATGATGGAGTATGCATGGCATGCCTAGTGGATGCCTGTTAATCATTATTTGAAGCGGCTAAGATTATAGTATATTGTAGCAGTGCGAGCCAGAGCCATGTCGACCACTCTAAGGGAAAAGTAAGATTTAAATCTGCGCCTAATAAAATAGATTTGGCAGACAGTTGCAATCCAAAGAAAACTGATAGACTGGCAACCCACCGTCGATGACAAGATTACAAAGTGGAGATTTTACCAGTCCATCATCACCAATAAACTGTGTTCCATAAATGACCAGTCGCTCACCGTCAGTATGCACGGCATGGACATACGTCCAGTTGTGCGCGCGCAGCAAGGCGACAAGCAGGCGCGCCTGGTGGCGGTCCGACGGGACCACGCGGAAGAACGTGGAGAAGCGCGCGCGTTCAGACAGCTCGCGCGACGTCGCCGAGTATGACACCTGCAGAAAGGAATCAACTGCTAGACAAAGGCCTCCTCCACGGATCTCTATAATGGACGGTCCTACTTGGAGAAGCGCGCGCGTTCTGACAGCTCGCGCGACGTCGCCGAGTATGACACCTGCAGAAAGGAATCAACTGCTAGACAAAGGCCTCCTCCACGGCTCTCTATAATGGACGGTCCTACTTGGAGAAGCGCGCGCGTTCTGACAGCTCGCGCGACGTCGCCGAGTATGACACCTGCAGAAAGGAATCAACTGCTAGACAAAGGCCTCCTCCACGGATCTCTATAATGGACGGTCCTACTTGGAGAAGCGTGCGCGTTCTGACAGCTCGCGCGACGTCGCCGAGTATGACGCCCGCAGAAAGGAATCAACTGCTAGACAAAGGCCTCCTCCACGGCTCTCTATAATGGACGGTCCTACTTGGAGAAGCGCGCGCGTTCTGACAGCTCGCGCGACGTCGCCGAGTATGACACCTGCAGAAAGGAATCAACTGCTAGACAAAGGCCTCCTCCACGGCTCTCTATAATGGACGGTCCTACTTGGAGAAGCGCGCGCGTTCTGACAGCTCGCGCGACGTCGCCGAGTATGACACCTGCAGAAAGGAATCAACTGCTAGACAAAGGCCTCCTCCACGGCTCTCTATAATGGACGGTCCTACTTGGAGAAGCGCGCGCGTTCTGACAGCTCGCGCGACGTCGCCGAGTATGACACCTGCAGAAAGGAATCAACTGCTAGACAAAGGCCTCCTCCACGGCTCTCTATAATGGACGGTCCTACTTGGAGAAGCGCGCGCGTTCTGACAGCTCGCGCGACGTCGCCGAGTATGACACCTGCAGAAAGGAATCAACTGCTAGACAAAGGCCTCCTCCACGGCTCTCTATAATGGACGGTCCTACTTGGAGAAGCGCGCGCGTTCTGACAGCTCGCGCGACGTCGCCGAGTATGACACCTGCAGAAAGGAATCAACTGCTAGACAAAGGCCTCCTCCACGGCTCTCTATAATGGACGGTCCTACTTGGAGAAGCGCGCGCGTTCTGACAGCTCGCGCGACGTCGCCGAGTATGACACCTGCAGAAAGGAATCAACTGCTAGACAAAGGCCTCCTCCACGGATCTCTATAATGGACGGTCCAGCCGCGTCTGAAAATCAGTAATATCTATGCGTTAAATTGAAACATATATAAGTTATTTACTCATTAGATATTAAATAAATAACTGAATAATTCATTAATAGATAGGTAACAACTTGAAGATATTTTCTTGTTTTTATGTCTTTTAGAGCTCGTTTTTTCCGTAGGTGGGTTTTAGTTTGTAAACTTATTTTCTATTTGACTTATTTTGTGGTATTATTTTCAAGGGAAAAAGTTTTAAGTAAATAAGTATACAGGATCATATTTCGGTATTCAAAAGACTTCTTAATCTTTCTAGTTTCTCAAGTGTTCGAAGATCATGAGGATTTGTATTTCAACCATTCACGACAGTTCTAAAATATGATATTTCCACTTAGACTGGTTTAATGCTCTAAGTATTTCCATATTAATCGCCGTAGTTCCAATATTGGCCATTGACAGATTCTGTGTGGTAGGTCTGTGGTAGGTTTATTGTACATTCGACAAAAATTTGCAAATCAACGCACTTTAGTTGAAAGTTTAACCGCCGCATTACTGAAATAACGTTCATATTAGCGTTCGATGCTTCACGGTGGTTACGTCTGACACTGTGCAGGAACCGTGCGAAAAACTCGTTTTTCTTGAACTCTTTTGCTTATTAACAGAAAACGGCAGAGTTTATGAAAAATGTAATCGATTTAAAATCTAAGTCAATAATAGGCAAGTTATATGAACGAAAAAAAAAACTAAGCTTTAAGGTACGAGATCAAGGACGTCAAAAAAAAATTTGATGCTTTTTAAAAAAATATGTGCTTCTTATTTCTAAATTATTATAATGTATTTTAAAATTCTACACGATTTAAAATTTAATTAAGGATATATTCTATTAGCATTTTTTTTTTTATATTTATAGCATCAGTAGAAGTGCTAGTATTTGATCGTCAAAGTAGCGACTACGGGCAGTATTTCCACATAACACCGCCTGTGCAAAGTTATAAAGAGATGCCGGCACTTGTTAAATAAAACTAGAAATCGGCGAAATTAACTTGTTTACAAACAAAAAATACTACATATAAGGTACGTAACCCTCAGTGCGGGGTCAGACTCGCACTTGGCCAGCTATTTTTTTATAGTCTGGTAACGAGACCTTTAGATCAAAGGTCTATCAATCACGATGATTACCTAAATAAACATCTGCTACGTGTTTTTTTATTTATATGTCGGGAAATAAGAAAGAAAAATGAAAAGACACTCCATTGAGATCGATTATTAACTATCATAATAGGTAAACTAACAATGGGACACGTGATTACGCAATACGTTTGTCAGGAAAGCTGTACACAACACACGTGGGCGTTACATACTAAGATTTCAGGACAGAACCTTTCTAACCAGCAACACTATCTAACCATAGTCGTTATCATGAGCGATCGGGACCGATCACACCCTAAATGGGGTTTAGGTAGGTCCGAGCACCAACAGTTATGCCACTAGGAAACACGGGCATGAAAACAGACACTGAACACTGGCCAACATACAACGGGCCGCCCCGCCCGGACCCTATGTAACTCGTCCACATTACAGTACTACACGAATATCAGATGAACTAGCTATCAACACAATATCACTCTACTTACGGTTACAGACACCACTGGACTGTGATACAATACAACCAATAATGGAACAACCAACACTATTCCACACGCATTCATCGAAACCACATATTCGATCACCACACATGGACCCGCACGTCGTCCTCTCGAAGTATTCACCCAACCTCACAGTCACACAAGTTATCACCACGACTGCCACGGACCTACTGAAGGTTCTATTCTACTCGCACTCTTATAAAGGACTTCACTTCGTTGACTCATTCATTCACTCACCGTTACATCAACTCATTCGTCAATTTGACGTTACCTGTCGGTGACACTAGTTTGTTTACGAACAATCTACCCTCAATTACCAATAATGCTAATCTAGTGAGAATTCGAACTGTCAATCGTTTGTTTACGATCAATCTACCTTCATATATAAATTATACGCAAATATCGAAGTAATGCAAGCAAAGCAACGTGCAATAGCTAGTAGTATATTATTTTTAGAATGTGCAAATTAAGCATTTTCATTTGATTCCCAAATTGATAAATTAATAAATAAAAAAATTATATTGTTGTACTTAATGTCCTCTAGAGAGCGCCATATTGATTTTAGTATGACGTCACATAGCCTATAACCAGCGGACAATTGAGACGCATCTAACGATACCTCAATTATGATACATACATACATACAAACATACATAGCGGCTAAAATCATAACCCTCCTTTTTGCTTCGTCGTAGTCGGGTAATAAACAGATCGACAGATGGACGGACATACAAAAGCAATTTTGGCCAAGCTGAAACAGAGACGTTTCGCGCTCGCTCAGTCGACTAACTTACTCGTATGGAAATGAAAGTAACCGTAAATAGTCTGCAGAATTCACAAACATGAGTCAACGCAGCAACATACTGAAATTTTTCTGACATTAAATTTTAATTCTTTCAGGGCGAGGCGGTGCATTGCGCAGCGTCGCGTGGTGGGCGAAGCGGTGCATTGCGCGGCGTCGCGTGGTGGGCGAGGCGGTGCATTGCGCGGCGTCGCGAGGTGGGCGAGGCGGTGCATTGCGCGGCGTCGCGCGGTGGGCGAGGCGGTGCATTGCGCGGCGTCGCGTGGTGGGCGAGGCGGTGCATTGCGCGGCGTCGCGTGGTGGGCGAGGCGGTGCATTGCGCGGCGTCGCGTGGTGGGCAAGGCGGTGCATTGCGCGGCGTCGCGTGGTGGGCGAGGCGGTGCATTGCGCGGCGTCGCGAGGTGGGCGAGGCGGTGCATTGCGCGGCGTCGCGTGGTGGGCAAGGCGGTGCATTGCGCGGCGTCGCGTGGTGGGCGAGGCGGTGCATTGCGCGGCGTCGCGAGGTGGGCGAGGCGGTGCATTGCGCGGCGTCGCGTGGTGGGCCAGGCGGTGCATTGCGCGGCGTCGCGCGGTGGGCGAGGCGGTGCATTGCGTGGCGTCGCGTGGTGGGCGAGGCGGTGCATTGCGTGGCGCCGCGTGGTGGGCGAGGCGGTGCAATGCGCGGTGTCGCGTGGTGGGCGAGGCCAATTCATTTAATATGAGCAAAACCAAAACCGTTTTTTTTTTTGCTGCTCCATGTTTCCCTTAATATACCGCGCAATACCCCGGGGCCCCATAAACGATCCTTAGAACTCTACTGGTTTAAAGAAGCCCACACCTCACCTGCGGTATAGAGAACAGCTGCAGCAGGTTCTGCACCTGCACGGCAGCTGCGCTCGCGCCGGGCCCCAGCACGCCCACCAGCGGCTCCTGCCCCCCCGTGACCGCCGCTGCACCCGCACCCCCGCCTGCACCCGCACTTGGCGACGGTGATCGCCCGGCGCCCGCAGACACAATTCCTGACTGATGATGGATTTAAATTAAATACTCTAACAAATATTGTTGTTTTAAAAATGGTTCTATCGGGGCCCGCCCCGGTGGTGGGAATAGACGCCTCTGTCAGATCTACGGCCCTCATTCGTCCGTACATTTTCTCGACAAGAAGCCATCAAAATAAAGTTTTTTATTACATGTAGATAAAAAACAAACAATCATAAAACAATTAGGTAATTTTTCGAGTTATTTTATTTGATCGCTTCCTCATCATAATTTTAAACTACTATTTGATTCTTTTTACATTTTGTTTCTATTATACCTATTCGTTACCGTCATAAAACTGAATCTACAAGCTGAGAGACAAAAAATAATGAGCACAGTTTTTCCAGGAGGAAAGTACTTTAGCACGTCGTGTCACGACTAGCCACAGGTGACAGGCCCTCCACACTCGCAATTAGAGCGAGGGTCTGCGGTGACGGGTGACAGGTTAGAGAGCCCTCCACACTCCACATCCGCGCTCTCCTGACACACAGATCTACTATTCCTAAGAAAAAAGAGCTGTTAGAAAACAAAATTCACATATTTTTTGGAAAGCTCGTACCTATAAAGGAAAAATGTGATACAGTTTTGTCAGTATACTGTTCAATCTACTACCTACATACGATGATGTTTCATAACACAAAAAAATCAAGTAGTTTTGAACCAAATTAATTAAGAATTTTATCCGAGGGGCTTGTTTGTGTCTACCCTGAATTAGGGCAATTATCAGGCCGTCACGCTGACCCAGTGCGGGTCGGTCGACTTCACACACAACTTTTGAATTTTTTCGGAGGAATGTGCAAGTTTTCTCACGAGGAAGACTCCTGCACCGTAAGAGCATCGAATAAAGTTACACATGAATTCGAAATTCGATAACACTTTGGTACGTGATGGGGATCGAACCTATGTCTCCCGGACGGGAGGCAGTGGTCCTAACCACTACAACACCGACGCTCACCCGCCACCATTAAGAACTTACATTGGGGCAAGCCTGCGTGTCTGCTTGCGCGTTCGGTCCGGCGCCGGCGCCGGGGGGCGCAATGGCGTCGCGCACCATATCGATGGTTTGGCGCAGCGCGGTGGGCGGCGCCCAGCACGAGTCACGCAGTTCAGCACGCATGCGCAGACCGCGCGCGCCCAGCAGCCCGTCGCGCGCGCAGAGCCCGTCTAGCGCCTGCAGTGTTGCTTCCACACGCTGCAACATGACCACTCGTAACGCTGTAATGTCACGTCGAGGGGCTTATGTTCTTGAAATGGTCACCTTGACAACATTTCTTTTATTTTATATTCAAATTAATTGATTTGCTCTAAATTACACCTACCTTTTCTGACCTCATTGCTGTGTATATCAAAGTGATAAAAAAATTTAATGGTAAGCCGGTGCAGTCTTGACGGGGAGTAGAATTTTCAGACTCCCTTTAATTTTGTTTACAAGTTTAGTGTGAAATTCGTACCGGTTAAGATTTCTAGTTTTCTTTTCTTCAAGCCTGGAAAGTGGCTCCAAACATTTTCAAGAAATGCCATTTGCTGTCGTCGGCTGTAGACGGTCATCTTAGGTCTGCCGTAAGCCGTCAGTTTTGTGACTCAAAGCTTGACAAAAAATTCAGGGGTCTAACTCGTTGCTGTGTTTGGGTCGCACTTGGAACGGTAAATAATGATCTGTAGAATTCGCATCCGATATAAGACAATTAGTAAAGCGTGCTTATATCCACCTGTATCCCATAGTGCTCTCGCACAGGCCCGCACGGTGCGCCAGCCCGGGCCTCCGCTGGCGCGCCGTGCACTGCGAATAGCGCACCGAACCGCACGCCGCCGTCGCCGCCACCCGCCGATGCCGCCGATACCGCCGATGTCACTATCACTGCCACCATCGTCAACACCGAGCACGCCACACAAAGTAAACACAAACGACGCATCTCCAAATGATGTCTTCACAAGTATGATTGTTAAGTATTTTTCTATAGGTATGGTAAAAGCCAGGTGGACTGATGACTTGAGGAAGGTTGCTGGTGGTGGCTGGATGAGGAAAGCGGGTGATCGTGCACTTTGGCGTGCCCGAGGGGAGGCACACGTCCAGCAGTGGACTGCAATAGGCCGATTGATTGATTGATAGTATTTTATTTTCTCACTAGCTTTCCGCCCGCGACTACGCTCGTGTTATGTATGTTTTTTTGTGGGAATAAGGCTTTTCCTGTATAAAGTATCTTATGTGTTAAATCAGGTTAAAAACTATCTCCCTTCCAAATTTCTACCAAATCCGTTAAGTACATTAAGCGTGAAGGCGGAACAAACATCCAAAAATATGTTTACATTTATAATTTATAATATTAGTGTGATGAAGTATGTGAATTAAACTCTTATGATTTATTTGTATACATATAAACTTTGGAAATAAAAACACAATCTACATATCCGTCCATTTAGCAGCCTCACCATCGATTTTGATGGTTTAACCATGTAATTTTTTTTATTGAAATTGGATTAAATTTGAAAGCTCAGAAAATTTTTTTTATTGTATTTTGGGAGTTATTTGATTATCTTACTGAGGCTTCTAGATCGATGTCTCGCTAGCAGCCTCACCAAGATAGACTGAAATTGGAATAGCGATAGTTTGTACCCTGGATTAACACATAGGATTTTTACGGGAAAAGTCTTATTCCCACGGGAAAATCTTACACATCGCGAGCGTAGCCGCGGGCGGACCGCTAGTAAATGATAATGATAATAAAAATAAAATAATAAAATAAAATGTTTATTTTCTTTAAAATACATTTTAAATGTGACAGGATGCCGATGTCCCTCTTTAGGCTTACAAAGTCTGTGTTGAGAGACACCGCTCTTCCCAAATATGTTTAAGAAACCAATGAAATACAAAAACAAAGTGAAAAAAACTTAAAATGCCTTACAATTTCAATATGAGTGTGTTGTGTGTTAGTGTGAGTGTGTTTGTGTGAGTGGGTGTGTGACTGTGGGTATGACATGAGATAGATAAAAATACGTATCAAGAGAAAGTCAATTTTTCATTTTGCGGGAAAGCTGGTGGTATCCCGAAATATATCATCCCCCAATATGAAACTACAGACTAATGAAAATAATTATTTACTTACATGTTATTGCACGGAAAATGTTATTTTGTATGTAATATCGTAGTATAAAATTATGTCGTACCCATGAAATGCCGTAAAAGGCAAAACCAGTTGGGATTAGTAAAAGAAAAAGTGAAACCACTAAAACAATTTCAATTTGAAGGGTTTTTGTTTCCAGTTTGTCTAGGAGTTTCACTAAGTGCTGACAATTTTATTGTAAGTAAAATAATTATTATGATTTTTTAGTAAATGAATGCAAAAACTTCGTTACCACTTTTTTCGTTTACTCAAAACTATGATAACTCAAATTCAAGTTCACTTAACTCGATGTCTTTTCACAAAAAATGCAATAAGTAAATAAGGAGCAACTGCACTTAGCCTTTTCCCTGACTGACCTATTCGCTATGTGTATACATTGTATAAAAAGTGGTAACAGAGCGGGCGCGGACTTGCAAAGAGCAACTGCAGCGTTGACACCACCACCGCCGCCACTGCCGCCGCCGCGCAGCCGCCGCCGCGCAGCCGCCGACCGCTAGAAGCGCAACGCTTCGACTGTCGTGTGCCGCGCCGCAGTCGCCACAGAATTAATTACTGTACTTATGTATTACTTAAGAGTAAGTATTTGTCTAGCTATTTCTTTTCAAACTTAAAGTTAACGTTAAAAATAAATTTAAATGTTTATTTTTTTCCTTAGTATTGAACATTAGAAGTAAATATGTTTTATGTTCAAAATAGATTTGCTTAGGCGGCAGCATGCTGGCAACCTTACTGCGTCCTTCCTATTAAAGGTATACAAAACTAACTAACACAAACTAACTAATACAAAACTAACCAACTGCGTCGTTCCTATTAAAGGTATACAAAAATAACACTTCTTATTACAATCCACTTTCTAGAATGTGTCGATTATACAATGATCTTATTGCAACGGATAAAGATATTGACGTCTTCAACTCAAACCATTTGTCCTTCAAGCGCTCCATAGTTTCGGCCTTAAAGTAATAATGTTCAGAATCCAACACTTCTTTCACTGTTTGTTTTCTTTTTGGTAGTTTGTTTTTTCTTATGTTTTCTAAAGTAGCTTTGATGAAATATAATTTGTGCAAGTGTATTAACATAGTTATGTAGTAATCAAGCTGTACGACACCTGTTTGGTTGGCAATCTGGTTCAAAACATTTATATGTAAGATCCTTTGTTTTTATTTTAAGATTGTGAACTGTTGTGCTCGTCATTTGAAATGAAATAAAATAAAATAAAAACCCCAACAGTAATTTGTATTTTTTACCTTTGATATCACTTTCTGTCATGTCTGCTACGTGCAATGTAAACGGTGTGCTTATTATATTCAATAAACCCAAGATTTATCTCCTGAAAAACCAGCCTTGTGATTTACAGTCCACCAAGAACCCAAATAACCAGAGAACTTTACAAATATTACCAAAAGCTACATGTCGCAGATAAGTCGTATGGAGAGCTGTGGTTGCTCGACAAAATAACAGAAGAACATGTAAATCCAGATAAAATTAATAAGATACGAGTAAAATCTGCAACCCAAGTCTTCAGCCATTCGGTCGTTGTGGCGACTGAACATTTGACGGCGAGAGGAAATTTACCAGAAGAGTGCAGACAACTAATTGGTTTTACATTATTAATTGATAAATTATTCGATAGTTTGAACGGCAGCAGTCTCTCCGTACCAAATGGTAAAATTTATAAAGGACCTGTAAAACGGTTTTTCCACACCTTAAACTGTGGCAAGAAGCAAAAGTCGTATTGAAAACTGTAAAATTCGTAAAAAAAGTTAAGGTTGGAGATAAAGTCCGGTTGGTTGAAACTTTAATTCCAAGCGTGATAAATTTAATAAAGACCATCGAAGGTATGGAATTATTATAGAAATTACTGTCAAATAAATACGGGTTGGATGTTATGTTGACAAGAAATTTCAACCCAGACCCACTTGAAAATTTCTTCGGAAACATCAGGAGCGGGGTAAGACATATTGCTCCAAACACCGTAGCGTTTGAAGGAGCTTTCAAAGGTTTATTACTTACTAATTTTTGCTCTCCCCATTCAAGGAGAGCGAACTGTGAGGAGGATTCCAGTGACTGTTTACAGTCATTGGAATTTTTTATCACTGAAAAGATTGACACTCCTGATGTTCCTGAAGAAAATGAAATTCATTTTAATAACGAAATTTGCCTGAAAAAGACGCTGGGCAGGGCAATTATGTCTGTGGTTGCGTAGTTAAAAGTCCAAAGTTGTAAAGTCTTGTCAACAATCCAAAAATACCTTAGTAAATAATTCAAAAAATAGAGATAATACCTTCATGAGAGCAAAAGAATATAGAAAAGATAAATGGTGGCTGTGTTATCCCAGCCAGGAAATTGTCAAAATTTTCAGTGAAATTCAAAATATAACAGAATCATTTTTAAAGACAAATGTAATGAAAAAAAGAATCAAATCTTCTATAATTACGTTTGTTGATTTATATTGATAGATGATCCATTTAATTGCGCAGCACATAAACAAATATAAAAAAAAAACTTTATTGATATATCAACAAATGTAATTATTTTCAGTTGGTGCCGATCAATCAACCGGATTTTGTCTGGACACATAATTTATACTGGTCCTGACGAAACAAAAACATATGCTCAAAACTATTACAATAATAATATATAATAAAAATTGGAAATAAAAACATAATATTATACTTACAAATATTGCTGTTTTATTTCATCACTTGCTCCAGTAATGAGCCATTTTATTCTATTACCTGTTTGTTGTGATTAATTGTTACAAATCTCTACCCAGTAATGAACCATTTCATAATGTGAATAACAACGTCTGGAGCACCCGTACACAGCACAGCGCTTATCAGCAGTTTGATTATGGCAACACAGATTATAGTAATTAAAAAATAAAAATTCGTTTAGAATTTATATTCTTCTATTGGCTACATGGAATTTAGCTAGTTAGTTTTATCATGTTGGTAGACTGTCTGTTTTTAAAC